>LR751945.1:42873-58992 GCA_902729485.2 Mus minutoides | reverse complement strand
TGGTGGCACCTATTGTAACTGGGTAGCTGAACAAAGTCTGTGCCTCAACCCAATGTTAAATCCATCTCGGGGGTTCAGAGGAAAACAAGGAGAGTCTAGAATCACAAGTGCAGACATGTCAAGTGGAGCCACACTTCCTTCAGGGTCTTCATCATTACAAGTGTTTTCTGCCATCTGTCACACTTGCATGATATTGTCTTTTGATACAGAACAAGTCGCCCAAGGTTCATTGGGATTCCAGGAGAAGTCAAGTATCTTGGCAGAGTGTCCACCATGAATAAACAACAACTCTGGTGGGCCATCCTCTGCATCTTCTGGGGACTGTTCTTCTCCAATTTTACTTAGATCCCAGACATTCAGCCTATGATTAGTACCACTGGAAGCTAAGATAGTCTCATTGCAAGGTGACCACTGAACTTGGAATATTTCATCCTTATGGGATTCAAAGGAATGCAACTTGAGTTTCAGATTTCTCGGATCCCACAAGGCAACAGTCTTCTCAGATGATTCTGTGGCAAGAATGAACTCACTGAAAGGACTGAAAGATAAGCAACTCACATCAGGTGTGTGAGCATCAACCGAGTGGCTTGGCTTGGAAATATTATTTGAGCGAGTGTCCCAACTCATAAGTTTCTGATCATCAGCAACTGACCCAGAGACTTGGGGTAATAATCTTATTATTCTAAACTTGCTCTTGATTTAGTAAATGGCACTGTCAAATATATACTCACTCAAATTAAATATCTGAAATTCATCTAGTATCCCATATTCTCTGGTTCCTATTTTTTATAAATTACATTGTCAAGTACTGATCTATTTGAGTATTCTAAAAGTACTTATTGAGTTCACCATCTGTATTAAGTGATGGAGGACAAGCCTGTCAAAACCACTGTCCTCACTGAGCTTAGAAATTGCTGAGTAAAATCATAGTCACTATACAACTAAATGAATAAGAATTTTTAAAAATGAGGTAAAAGATAATCTGGGTTGGACTAAAGATGGGGAATAAAAAGCATATGAGCAGAAATGTTTTAGAAGGTAGAAATGGACACATCCCATGGGCAATCACCAATCTCTGACACTATTAAGTATGCTCCATTATGCTTGCAGACAGGTGTCTCACAAGGCTGTCCTCTGAGAGGCTCCACCCACCAAATGACTCAGACTGAGATATACACCTACAGCCAAAGAATGGATAGAGCTTAGGGACTCTTATGGAAGAAGAGGAGGAAGGATTGTAGCCCCTAAGGGAATACAAACTCCATGAAAAGACCAACAGAGTCAACTAATCTGGGCCATTAGGGCTCTCAGAGTCTGACCCACCAACCAAAAGAGCATACACGGACTGGACCTAGGCTTTCCCCCACATATGTAGCAGATGTGCAGTTTGGTCTTTATGTGGGTCCTGAACAACTGGAACAGGAGTGGGGAACTATCCCAAAAGCTGTTGTGTGTATATGGGATATGTTCTTTTAGCTGGGCTGCCTTGTCTGGTCTTGGTGGGTGAGAAAGCACCTAGCCCTCACAGAGGCTTGATGTGCCAGGGGAAGAGGGTAACCAGGGGAGATCCCACCTGCTCAAAGAAAAAGAGAAGGGAGGCTGGGGAAGGATCATGGGAGAGGGTGACCAGAAGGGAGTCAGTGACCAGGGTGTAAAGGGAATAAGTAAAAATAAATAAATAAATAAATAAATAAATAAATAAATAAATAAATAAATATTTTTGTTAGAAATGGGATGTTCTTCTGGCAGGTAGGCTATGCCTAAAGAGGGCGGTTAGAAATTTTTCCTAGGCTTCTCTGTTGAGTAGCTACATGGATGGCAGTGCTGTTGAAGGAGGTGTAGAAAGGTAGAGAATAAACAAATCATTCTCTGATACCTTGAGTTGGAAATCTCTGTTAGAAGTGAAAAGGGGCTTGCCAAGTAAGTGGTTGGTGTCCTAGCCTAAAATGTCAAGGAAAACCATGTGACTGACCAGCATCCAGATCACATAATCACCTAGAGATGTGATGCAGAGGGAGCGAGGAAGCCCAGGATGAACCTGATCAATCCTATCAAGGTTGGGAAGAGAGGGGGTGGGGAGGAAGGAAGGAAGAAAGTCAGAGGAAAGAAAAGGAACGTGTAAAGAGGATCGAGAAGATAATGAGTTAGCAAGAACAGACTGAGAAGGAAAGAAGCAAGTTAAAAAGTAAATAAAAAGTAAGGTCACAAAAGCTTACTACTTTTGTGGCACTACTGGGGCACTGGGAAATAAATCAATAATAGAAATACATTGACAGATCCAGCGCTAGTGACTGAGACAGTGACAGAGATATTGTGGAAAAAAAGTGACAAAGTCATAAACAAGAAAATCGGAGACTGGGTTGATGGCCCAGTAGGTAAGAGAGCTTGTTCCTAGAGCATGAGGAATTGAGTTCAAATCTCTAGCACCCACATAAAAATAGCACACAGCACTATAGAGGACAAAGGGACAGGAGGATCACTGGGGTTTGTTGACTGACAGTCCAACCCTGGGTTCTGTGAGTGACACTTTCAAAGACATAAGGCAGAGTGATAGATCAGGATATCTGTTGTCTTTCTATTATGATCTTTACATGTTTACACATGGGCATGCACAGCCACATATAGACAGACTCAAACCATACACAAACACAAAATTAAATAACTAAGGCAGAAGTCAAATGGCCCCAACTTAGAATTGTTTCCCAGATACACCTATTCTATTCCATCCTACCTTATGTTTAAACCACCAACATTACACACATATATTGCTCATATTCCCTTCAATTCACTTCTCTTCCTACATGCAAAGCCATCTTGCCACACAACACAGTGACAAGTACGTTACTCCCTGACCTCTCCTGGGCTGCTTTATACAGTCCAGCAGCGCAGACATGGGACACTTCACTCTCAATTAATTTCATTCTCCTTTAACAATCAGAGCATCCGCCATATTGAACAGTTAAGATTCCAGATGCACCCAAGCCTGCAAACGTTGCCAGAGTAATAGAGTCACCAGAGATGTGAAGTGAAAGACAGGCATGCATGTAAGCTCCAAGGAAGTGTGTAAGCAAGGTGAGCATTGCACAGGTCAGCTGACTCTCCCCTTTCTTGTCTTCTTCTTTGACTTAGATCAGGATTCCTTCAGAACTGTCCTCCTACCCCAGGTGACATTGAACATGATAAAGAAGGATGTCATTTGTACAATGCTGGTCTTTCCCAGCAGGGCTATACATTCCTTGTGCTCTCTACTAAAATTGCCAACTCTTGTAAAGTCAGGGAACATTGGGATCCCAAGAGTATGGGCATCTGTGTTTGAATTCTGGTTTCTTCATTTCTTGTGTGTGTGTGTGTGTGTGTGTGTGTGTGTGTGTGTGTGTGTGTGTGTGTATGTGTGTGTGTGTGTACATGTGTGTACATATGTGTACATATATGTATATGTACATGCATGTGTGTTTAAATATGTGTACATGTGTGCATGTGTGTGCATGTGTGTGAATGCATGTATACATGCCTATGGCGGTATACTTACCCATGTATGCACATATGGAGGCCAGAGACCAATGCTGTGTTTCTTCCTCTGTCATGCTCCATTTTATTCTTCTGTGACAGTATCACTTACTAAACCTGGGCCTCTTTGTTTTGACTAGACAAGCTCCTGGGATCCACCTGTCTCTCCTCTACCCTAATACCTTGGTTATCAATGCACATATCCTTGAACCCGGCTTTTAAGTGGACTCTGGGGATCCGAATCCAGGAATTTGCTTTCCTCATTGAGCCATCTCCCAAGACCCTTAGGTAATATTTTTAAAAATAACTTTGGGGCAGCAGAGATGGCTCAGTGGTTAAGAGCACTGACTGCTCTTCCAGAGGTCCTGAGTTCAGTTCCCAGCAACCACAAGGTGGCTCATCGCCATCTATAGTGGAATTTGATGCCTTCTTCTGGTGTGTCTAAAGACAATTACAGTGTACTCATATATACATAAAATAAGTAAATAAATCTTTTGTTTAAAAATTCTGACTTTCCATTTCTCCATCAATAAAAATGAGATTGTATCAAGGACCCAATTCGTAGTCTTTTAAGTATCCTGCAAGACAGCCAACTATAAAATAGTGTCTCCAACACTAAGCAGAGGGTGCACATTCAACAGATACTTCATTATTTTATTTCTTTGACTGGGCTTATCTCCTAGGATCTATAGTGCTTTACACAGTACGGGCAGAATCAGTGCTTAACAGATACTGGTTGGCTGCCTGACAACTGTTAGCCAGTGGCCTTTCCCCATGTCTGTTACAGTGCAGTATTCAAAGACAAGAATAGTGTGCCCATCCTTATGATGAATTCCCCTTTCCTATTTGTGCTGAGTTATGTTAATCAAGTTTACACATCTCACCTCTTAGACAGAAATAGAGTGGCTCTAATTTGCTCTCTCCTAAGGTAGGGGTGGATGTGCACAATGCAGAAGACTGTAAAAAGTTAAAACTTTCTGGTATAAAAGAAACAGCAGGCTGCCTTATGTTCTCAACATTAGCATTTAAGCTCACTGCAGCTGAACTCAATTGGTATCAGTGGAGACGTATATCAAACAGTAGGAAGGCAAGTCATATCCTACCGCTGTCTTGCAGAATTATCATCAGAAATGGAGCCAATTTTAGCACAAATAAATGGTAGTTAGGGAAGTAGCTTGTATGATCAAGTCCTATAATGGTCATTCTTTGATTTAGGAATATGTGCTGAATCTGTCACTTTGCATAAGTTTGATTTTCAAAGGGAAGGTGGGATGGGGCATGGGAGAGGGGGTGCAGGGGCGGGGGAGCATGGCACCATGCTATGCTTTCTGCAGTGAGAATGGCACAATATAGCACAATATACAATAACAAAACAGAGAAAGTTAAAGACCATTCTGCTCACCGTTTTATCCTTTCCCGTGTACAGAAAATAACCAAATGGCAGGTGCACGCCTAAGGATTAAACTAGATACAGCCCAGAACTCTATTGTCACTGTCACATGCCTCAGAACTGAGGCACTCCTAAAACCGGCATCTTGTCAGTGGTGAGAAGACAGCTGGAATACTGGTTGCAATTTGATCTCTTTTATCTCCTTTTCTGAAGCAAGAGGGCTTTAGGAGACTCACAGATGAAGAATGGGGGAAAAAAAAACTGGCTGTGTCCATTAGATGAAAGTAGTTAAAAACAGTGCCTCAAAGACGGCCATCTTCACCCCACACACACACCCACTTACCAGTAAGGCAACAGAGACTCAATAAATTCAAACAGCCAGCCCAATGGCACAGCACACTCAAGTCATATGATACCTGTATTTCCCAGTGACACTAAGTCAGAGCCAAATATGGCTGCCCATTGGGCACGTGGAAAGAAACATCAGGTTCCTAGATACACAGACTTGCATAATCAGAATCTCTGAGAGTACTATATAAACTCCCATGTTCTTCAAAGTCTCCCCAAGTTGATCAGATGCCAACCATCCAGGGACCAAGACTTGTAAAACATGGAGCAGCCTAATCCTTGGGTGTGAGAGCAGGTTTAACTTGTCCACCATTTACATAACTGCTTTATCACAAATAACATATTTGTAAATATCATTTTCCTGCAACCTATATATCTACGCTAGCTCTACCCTAAAAGCCCATCAAATGTGCCATTCTTTATTTTATTAAAACCTTTGTATGCATTATCATCTTTCTTTCTCTCTTCTCCACAGAAAGGATGATACCCAAAATATAGGATTTTCACTTTAAGAAAAGAATTTTGATATCTTAATTACCCAACAGTGATTCTGTTTTATTAATGGCATTATATGCGTGGAGATCAATGGGCAGCAAAGCACGTTCATACCAAGGCAATCATATCCACGCTGGTTGCTTGCCATTCTCCTACGGTTATGAATATAGCCTGAGTGTAGGCAATAGAAGTAACATTTGCCAACAAAAGGGAACTCGGAAATGAAATTCTCTCCCAACCCTACACTTCCTCTGTGGAGTGCATTTCGGATAATCTACCAAACCACCCTTGACAGAAACTATGGGAGCCACCTACATTTTCCAGAATTTATTGAAAGTTTAGTCACAAATGAAAGAAGGTCAAAGGATTCTGACTTTGGTAGAAAACAACTTACTGGCTCATCTTATTGCAAAGCCTACCAGTTGATTCTACCTATATCTAAGACTGAATCCAGCTCAGCAATGGAATAAAATAATTCTCCTGACTTGTTTTTCCCTTTTCGAGTTTTCTCTATCATCGTCTCTTTTCTAGTTTTCCAGGTTTATACCCTGCCAGCCTTAATGCCAACAAAAGAGACTCTCTCCCTAAGAATTTCAACAAGTCTTGATCTAGGCAGATCAATGCAATTTACTATCTGCCACTGGCCCAGTCACTGTGGCCAGGGTTATGGAACTCCTGAGTCATGTGGACAAATCTTGGCTGAATGGGATCAGGGAATGAAATAAACTTCCAAAGAAAACTGGCACGCTATTTCCAAAAAGCAAATAGGTATAGAGAGGAAGAGCATTGTGGTTTGAATCTGCAGTGTTACCCAAAAGCTCATGTAGGATCCAACCGGTGGTGATACTGAGTTTCAAGGTAATGGCAAGTGGGGAGATCACTGAGGGGGTCCCTTGGAGACAATCCTGGGTAAGACAAAATAAAACTTGCCCTCTTTTAAGTTGATTTAACTTAAGTATATATGATAGAGACCAGAAGTTAACTGACACAGCCAACATGGTCAAAAGAAAATCAAATATTCTCTAATATTCTGGGTTCTTTGTCATCTTAAGTCTTTGATCCAAAGAAGAGGTCCATTTCCATGATGCTATATATTTGATACTTCTCTCCTTTGTTTCCTTGGCTTAGATTCCACCACTCTGACTCATTCTAAGTCCTGACTGTGCCTCTCCTGGCATGACACTGTCTCTACGTAAGAGTCCTACATCCACACAGCAATTCAAATCTTATTATGGCATCTCCTTGCTTAAACACCTGTCAAGCTTCACTGTGTATAGCATAATGAACACGCTGCTTAGAAAGATCTTTAAGGCTATGCAGAATTTGTCTTGTTTTGTCTCGCAACACTTTTCCTTACCTGTCTTAAGGAAGGTGATAATCAGAATACAATAATAAAAAAAAATAGCAATTCTGGATTCTTTCAGGCATCAGCTTCTATACACGGAAACTTTCATACTCTTATTATAATCTATTTTACAGATAAGAAAATCCAGCCTTGAAGAGACTGAGAAAATGACCCAACACCACACCTTCAACAAATGCTAACACTAAAATTATCTTATCTCTTTTTGTACAAAGTTGGTGCACTAACCAATGTTCAGCTCCCCAATCTTGCCATTCACTTCCCTTCTGCTCAGGATGCTCTCTCTCATATCCAACTCGTCAACCCTTGTGTACCTAGAATTTCTACCATAAGTGCCTACTATTCAATAAAGTCTTCCTTGGCATACACCAACAGAGCACACCACACTCATTCTCTTATTACTTTGAATGACAGCAAGTGAGTTTAGAAATTTATGTTTAAGACCATGAAATAGTTAAATTAAGTAACTCTAATGGAAATTACTATCAAAAGCCATAGAAAACATGAATAACATGAGGCATTGTTCTCAATAGAAGGGGATAAGGAAGGAAAGAGTGGAGTACAGGGTCCTAGAGAACATACTTCTCACTCTGTAAGACAATCCAAGTATAAATCTACTGATGTATCCACCATATAGAATAGTAATGACGAAAACATGCTCATGACATTAACTACAACATGCTAATGTTATACTATAGATGACAAATGTATCTGCCACTAACTGTGGGACATCTATGACACTACTGAACCTCTGCATCTATATGTAAATGCATCACCACCTCAGTCCACAAAATATATACATAATACTTACACCATGACTTAAAGAGAAAGAGATGAAGTTAAGAGGGGAGAAGAAAATATATACCATAAAGTGATTATGATATAATTTTCTGAGTGATGATTTCATTCTATATCTTCTTTTCTTCATTCTGGTCTGTTCTCTGTGCTACTACACTGTGACAAATTTAACAGTGCCTCAGAAGTAGAACCTACATCCAACCCACCAGTTATGCATGCTATATACCACCTCACACAGCATCCATGCCCAACGGCATGCTGACAGTATAACCACCATAGCAGATCTAATCTCTGCAGTGAGTTTTTGACAATTAAGAGCTGATTCTCTAGTCTTAAATTGCATATAGCCATACATTCTACATTCCCTTCCCTAACCAAATTAGCATCTCCTCCATATCTCTCCATGACAAGAAGCAGAAGATCAAAACTGACAAGGTAGGAGTCATCCATCAGTTTGCTTACTCTGAGGAGCTACTGATGATCATGTTCACTCTGGCGCTCTAGTGCTACAGAAAAAAACCTTTCTTGCAGTAAAATGCTTTGTCTTCTCATTTATTAATAGATTTGTGTTATTTGACTTGATCTTGTTCTTAAGATTTAGAAGTCTTAGTGGGATTTGTCATACTGCCTTCCTCTATTGTCTAAACTTGATTTTCATCCGTGCTATTTTTATTTCCTTTCTTTACAACAAGTGTGTTTGTTTGTGTGAGTATGTACATATGTATATAGGCACATATGTACATGTAGACACCATTGTACACATGGGGTAGAAGCCAGAAGTCTTCCTCGGGTGTCATCAAGTGATATCCGTCAGTTTTAAGAGTCTCACCGGTCTGGAGCTTGTCAAGTAGACTAGGCTAGTTGGCCAGTGAGCACCAGTGTCTCTGTCTGACTCCACCTGCCCACTGCTGGCATTACAAGCACAGGTTACCATATTAACCATTTTAAACATGGGTTTTAGGGATATAATTCAAGTCCTTGTCCTGGAAAAGTAAGCACTTCCCCGACGGAGCTATCCCCCAGCCCCATAAGCAAGTTGCTAACTACTGTTTAAAGAGTTTGTGTAGTGACGTATGAGACAGCTCATGTATAAAGGCTCTTGCAGCCAAGTCTGATGACCTACGTTTAACTCCCAGAACCCCCTTTATATGAAGGAGAGAGCAAACACCTGCAAGGGGCCTGACCTCCACAAGCCTGCCATAGCACACAAGACATAAATCGTTTCATTAACTGGTTTTAACAGAAGAGTTTGTGTAGAAAGAAAGTCACTAACTAAATATTGCTTCTAAAATGGTTTTTCAGTGGTCTCTCATCAGTTAAGCCAGGACTCCATCCCTTAAGCTCTCTGCCAACCCCTTTAATTTTAGAATTCTGTACTAATAAGTATTGGTATGTTCTATTGCATTTTTCTTTTAAAAGAAACATTTTTAGAAGTCTCATGGTTTGGCTCACCTATCTCTCCTGCCTTATTGATAGAGAAGCCTCATTTTATAGATGGGAAAACTTATCAAAAAATCCAGAGAGACAAAAGGAAGTTGAAACGCACAAGTTTTTAGAGCGAAGCAGAGTTTGAACCCAGGCTTTGCTCTCTGGCTTTTCCTGGAGCTCTTGGACAAGCTGCCCAACCTCCCTGCCCCTCTTCACCCGACTATAAATCAAAAGGGATGCTAACAACACGAGGTACTACAGAGGATAATTGCAAGGATGTGCAAAGTCATACACTGAGGGACAGATATGAGGTCATACCAAATCTTTCAGAGGGAGAGAAACTCCTTGAGACACTTTTTTTTCTGTATCACTAAAACAACATACATCTCACACCACTGCAAATGAATAACACAAAAGGTTATTGCTGGATAGCTCTGGAGACAGTCCAGCCTCACCATTTAGTAGCTGTGGAGCCTGGGGCAAGTGCCATAATGCTTGGAGCCATATTGTCCTCGATTATACAGTGGAGATAATAATGGGGCTCCCTTGCTATGGCTTTGATGTAGACTACATTGCACAGTGCCAGGACGATGTAGGCAGCTAATAAATATTACAGTGATCACTGCTGTGCGGTTCTTCCTATCACTATACGGTATGCCAAGTGGACCAAACAGCAATCTGAGGCAATTTCTTTTCTAATATTTTACAATTCAGACTTTAGAAATAATTTAGCAATTTGTTCAAATGAATAGAAACTACAGAGGATTTAGTGTAAGGGGGAAATGCATATTCCCAAAGTAAGAAGTTTTGTTAAATGTTTTCTTCCAGGTTTTTTGGACAACTCTGTAACTGGTTATTACTACACCAAATAACTCTCTCTTTCTCTCTCTCTCTCTCTCTCTTTCTCTCTCTCTCTTCCCTCTCTATGTGAGTGTGTTCTCTCTCACTCTTTCTCTCTGTGTGTGTGTATATGAGTGTGTGTGTGCATATATTATATCTGCATGCATGTATGTATGTTTATATGTATGTAAGTCTGTGGTATGTACATGTGGAATTCAGAGGACAACCTTGTGCGTCACCACCCAGGTTCTGTCCACTTTTTCATTGGTTGGTTGGTTTTCAGGCGATGGTTCTCAACCTATGGAGGGGCCACATATCAGATACCCTGCATTTCAGATATTTACATTCCAATTCATGACAGTAGGGAAATGGCAGTTAAGATGTAGAAACAAATAATTGTATGGTCGGGGGTCACCACAACATGAAGAGTTGTACTAAAAGTCGCAGCCTTCGGAAGGTCAAGATCAACTGGTTTGAGCAGTCTCTCATCTGCCCTAGACTTACCAAGGAGAGCAGGCTGGTGAAGGAGCCCTGGGGAGGTGCCTCTCCAGCACTGGCGTCCCAAGTGAGTAGACACCATATTTGGCTTTTTGTTTATTTTAGGTTTGTTTTTGAGGAGGAGAATGCTTGTTTTGTTTTGTACTGTTTTGTTCTGTTTTGTTTTGAGACAAGCTCTCATGTGTAGCTGCTGATCTGGAACACCCTATGTAGACCAGGCTGAGCTTGAACTCAGAGAGATCTCTCCCCCTCTGCCTCCTGAGCACTGCATCAGGCAGCTTCGGGCTTCTTCTGAACATGCTTTCTGGGCCTAAAATCCAAGTCCTCATGCTTGTAAGGCAGACGTTTTACTGACTGAGTGAGCTATGACCCTATCAGCACTTTTAATATGTAATTTAATAGAAAATGAATCCCTTTTGTGCACAGGCTCCCAGGATTATTTCATAAATATTGATCTCAAACCCTATTTACACTTTTATTTCTACCTCTAGTACAAACTTTGGTCAAAACCTAAGGTTTACATCATGTATTTAGATATGTTACGTTTTGAAGGTGAGAGGCAGGGTTAGGTGCTTGCAAAGTAAAGAGATTAAGTCAAATTATCTTCCATAACTAAAATCGACTAAATTAAATTAATATGTGACAACAGATTGAAGCACTGTATAAAACTATTGTCTCAAAAATGTATTTCATATCAAGAACATGGGCAGGTTTTTTTTCCTCCAGAAAACCTGAAAGATGAAGGAACAGGCTAAGCTTGTACAATGAAAGGAAGGGCAGCTATTTGTTTTCAAAAGGGACTGTTGCATGAAAACAGATTCCTTCCCAAATTGAGCTTTGGGTGTGTTTGTATTGACTCTGCACTAAGAAGCCTAATTTGCATGGGCCACACATACTGAATAATTTGTGAAATTATGCTCATGTCTAGAGCAAAGAAAAAGCCTGCTTTTTTATTTATTTTTTTTCATTTCTGTGCCATTAGACTCATGTGTCTTCTAACAGATCTCTACAGTTTTAAAATAACAACCAGCCTGGATGTACTGGCCTTCATCAATTTGCAAGTGGGTCTAGTGACCCCCGGGTACCTTCATTGCAACTGGAATGAGAAATGCAGGACTCTGACAGCCAGCATTGAGCATCACACAGAAAAAGTCTAATTAGCATTTCTGTGCTAATTAAAAGCAATGCTGGGTTAGTTCCAATATCGTGCTTTTAAATGGAGGATGTCTCAAGAGAATAAAGTTGGTGGTAAAACGCGTTTCCAAAGGAAAAGCCCCTCGCAAACTTTCCTAAGTGATGGGATTTGCTGCTGTTATTCATGTCTCAATATAAGGGTGGACAAAGTCGCTGTGACTTCTTTTAATCAGTTTTCCACTTTCACTCTCTCCTGCTTTGCAAGCGGTGGGGAATTCAATGTGTTTTTCTGCTTGCTTAAATCCTCTGACCGTCGGCTTTCACACAAAATTAATTAAGGATTTTCTAAATGGAGAACAGGCCATGAAAGACAGAAGCAGTTCGGGATTTGCCGTCTTTCTTTCAGACAGTGCAAAATACACAGTGTACCAAGCCACTCCAGCCTTTCCTGGAAAAGAAAAATTTAGAGGCAAACACCACCTTGCCTGAAACCCAACAGTTCTTTCAAATAAACAGATGACGGCTGCTGATTAAATACCTTTTTCAAACATTGCCCAATTATTCCAACTCACAAAGGTTCTACATGGTGTTAAATCTGATTTTCTTTCCAAGCAGAATGTTGGGGGGGATCACGGGGAGGTGGGGAGAGGGGGAAGCTATTGTTCCACCACATTCCATTCCTGTTAAATCAACTTGATATACGCGATAAATTAAGTCTGCACTGCAGGTCAGTGAATTTCTATTAACTACTTATTATGGAAGAAAGGAAAGCGGTCTAGTCAAGAACTCTTACACATCAGCCGAAGCAAGCTGTCACTCTGTTTAACTTTCACAATAAATGTGCCTCTGTCTCACACAAGTGAAAGAAAAGGGGGGGGGGGAATCCCATCATTTAGCATTTTAAGCTCCGATGGCCAATGTGCAAGAAGCCGAAGGAGTGACTGCCTTTTCCCAACTTAAAAGGCTAGGAAGCTCTGGATTTTGATAAGATTTGCTGATTTATCCGGCCTCCATTCATAAACAGGCCTCCAGGGGTTTTGAAAGCATGGCCACCTGGTTGACATTTGTGTGGCCGGGACCACAAATCCACACCATCTGTTTCTTCCCGATCCAGTGACTGTAGGGTAAAAATGAAACCTTCCCCTTTGAGTAAGTCCCTAGAGAAGAAATGGCTCAAGTTTTCTCCATGGGAGGTGAGCTGAGCCAGAGTCTGGGAGGCCAACCTCAGAGAGAATTTCTGTGAGAGGATTAGAAGTGCTGAGATGCAAAAAAGAAAGAGTCTGGGCCACCAGGCACCCTGGGCTCTAAACACAGTGAGCAGGCCTGGGCTCCTCAGGGAAGACCTTACAGATGGAATGATGAGCAGTAACGAAGCATGCAGACCCTGTCCTTCCTGTGTGCACCTTGCAGAAGGCCAGGCACCTGGGACAGAAGACTTCTTCCCGGGAACAACTCCCTGGAAGGCTCGCTGTGTGCATGTGGCTCTAACCACTGTTGACAGTGAAGGCAGCGCAACAGTGCCTGCTAACCCTTGCTGAAGTCTTCCAATTCAGATCCCTAATAATTATTCCCAAAAGCTGAGAAGAATCAGAAAGTGGGTGTGGGAATTAATGAGTGAGTTCATCAACCCAAATGTAAATAATTGAAATTGCAATAAAGTCCGGGACAAATCGAGGCACAGGTATAGGAAAATAGAAATGTTTGGGGAAACATATTAGGGTTTATGTTACAAATACCTGTGCATACACACACACACACACACACACACACACATATTACAATGAATAATCACATTTTTTTTAAAGTGTTTCATGGAAGAAACTCAAAGTAAAGACCATGATTTCTCAGACAAAAAATATAGTACATTAATTTTGTAGGTGAAATTAATTTCACTAATTTATTAAAAATACTTATTTCAACATTGTGATGGTTTATATATTCTTGGACCAGGGAGTGGCACCATTTAGAGGTGTGGCCTTGTTGGAATAGGTGTAACCTGGTTGGAGTAGGTGTGTCACTGTGGGTATGGGCATAAGATCCTCACCCTAATTGCCTGGAAGTAGGTCTTCCACTAGCAGCCCTTGGATGAAGATGTAGAACTCTCAG
This sequence comes from Mus minutoides, assembly GCA_902729485.2. NCBI lineage: Eukaryota > Metazoa > Chordata > Mammalia > Rodentia > Muridae > Mus > Mus minutoides. The sequence goes on along the minus strand of LR751945.1, from coordinate 45,085 downwards.
CTCTGCCTGTTCCAAGCCTGCCTGGATACTGCCATGCTCCCACGTTGGTGATAATAGACTGAACCTCTGAACCTGTAAGCCAGCCCCAAGTAAATGTTGTTTTTTATAAGACTTGCCTTGGTCATGGTGTCTGTTCACAGCAGTAAAACCCTAACTAAGACAAACGTGTAACCAATATAAAAAATGTATTAAATAGATGCATTGTACTCTCTTTTCTGCACTGCCTTTAAAACCTAGAATTTGCTACTTAGTATTTACAGTAATATTATTGTAATAATATAGTGACTATAATTATTCTCTGTTAGGATTAGCCACAGTTTAAGAGCTCAGAAAGTGAATGTTTGCTGTTAAGATCAAAATGAGCCATGATAAAAGAAATGTCACTAGATTCACAGTTGAAGTCAGAGATGGAAATATACAACCACACAGTCCCAGGGTGAGCCACGACATTCAGGTCAACAACCGACCACATCCAGGACAGTGTTCATGCTGTGGTGATACTGGCATACAACGTACTGTGCCAGCAGTTGTCTAAAAACACAGCGTACACAAGTCAATAAACGGACAGTATTTATGAATGATAATAAACAGCTAGGTTACTAATTTAAATGTTTACTATGATTTTAAGTGAACTATTACTGAAATATTTTACTTTAAGACAGTTTGTCATGTTAGGGTTTTACTGCTATGAAGAGGCACCATGACCAAGGCAACTTTTACAAAGGAGAACATCGAATTGGGCATGTTGTACAGTGCATAATCATCATGGCAGGATGCATGTCAGCGTGCAGGCAGACATGGTACTGGAGGAGTCTTGATCCACAGGCAAAAGTAGGAGACTGTGTTCCACACTGGGCAAGCTTGAGTATATATGAGACCTCAAAGCCTACCCCCACAGTGACATACTTCCTCCAACAAGGCCACACCTACTCCAACAAGGCCACACCTACTCCAACAAGGCCACACCTACTCCAACAAGGCCACACCTACTAAGAGAGCTTCTCCCATGGGCCACACATTCACACAGAGTCTATGGGGCCATACTTATTCAAATACCACACATGTATATTAGTTAACTTTTCTCACTGCTATGGCAGAACGCACTGCAATGGCAAGTTAAGGAAGAAAGATTTTATTTTGGATCACAGTCCCATGGTACCTCCCATCATATTAGGAAAGTCATGCAGCAGGCTGGTCACAATGAATCTACAGCCTTGAAGCAGAAGGAATGACTGCCAGTACTTGGTTGATTTCTCCTTTTACATTGTCCAGGTCCCCAACCCATGGAATGATGACATCCACAGTAGAAAAGTCTCTGCACCTCAATTAACCTGACAGTCCCTCACGGCTATATAGAAATGTTCTTCCACTGGGTGGTTCTGGATCCCATCAAGTGTTAACCATTGCACCGTGCTGCACCTGCAGCAGGCTCACCATGCCTTGGTTAGCATGTCTTTTGAGTGCAGTTATCCAGTGTACTTGGTTTGCTCCCATGTGGTTTTATTCTTCATGGCCTGAGGAACAACAGTCTATATCATGTACATAGGTGTCTTATAGCCTAAAACTTGATGGTCTATACTACTTTGGGTATGAATGCACATTATGAGGTTCACGCAAACTCAACACCACCGAATGCTGCATTTCGCCGAATTGTCCTGATCATTGAATGATGCATGGTTCTCTTAAGAAGATACAAAAAGATTTTAGCACAAAGCTAAGACCTAAGTATCTCCCCCGAAAATGAGAGAACAAAATGACAAAAGTACAATGCTTCAAAAAAGAAGAAAAACTAAATACAGAGAACATTTTCTGAAGGACGAGTTGATGCTAAAGACTGTATGGATAAACTTCAAGCAAAATTAATATGAGAAGATACAGACATGGTCTGAGGATATGTCTCAGCAGGCAAGAGCAGTCCCTCCGAAGCATGGGAACCTGAGCTTGAATTCCCCATGCCCCACATAAAAAACTGGACATAGCTGTTCGCTCACCTGTAACCCCATCGTGATACAAGGGCAGAGAGAAATAGGAGGATCTCTGGGGCTGCCTCATTGGAAGCATAGCTCCACTTTCAGGGAAAACTCATGTTTCCAGAGAGTGGAGTAGAGAAAGACCTGGAAAGATGCTGAATATTCTTCTCTGACATCTACACTTGCTCATGGGCATGTATACATGTGCACACATGAATGCTTCTCTCTCTCTCTCTCTCTCT
>LR751945.1:0-42773 GCA_902729485.2 Mus minutoides | reverse complement strand
TTCTCATTGGCAGCCTTTGGTCCTTGATAATGATGAAGTAGCATTTATACAAACAATCACTGAGACGCAAGGATTGTAAGACGGGAGGAGGAGAGATGGAGGAGAGAGATGAGAAAAGAAAAACTAATGCTCTGAGAATCACTCTTTTGGGTTGGAATAAATACAGAGAAGCAGATTTAGAGGAAGATATGTAATCTAATAACAAGAATAGAAAAAGCCAAGAATAGACTCGAAGAGTACAGTAGAACACCCAGTTTAAAAAAAATGAAAGTATTCAGTAACCAAATCGATTAAAATTATGATAGGGGAAAAACAGGATAACCAAAAAGGATCTTAAAACAGAGAGAAAAGTTTGAATTGTTACATTAACCAGAAATCAACATAAATGAGACCATTAGAATGATCTGCAGGGGTAAACCTTGATTTGTGAGGTTTAAATTTGTGCCATTGCATGGGCAAGCTATTAAAAAAATATCGAAAGCAAATGTGTGGCCATAGCTGAAAGCAAGGGACCATTAATATTTGATGAGGTGGAGTTTAATGTCAATTTCCTTAGCTGGGAAAGAGAGCATGATTCGCAGATTAGGAGGTATATACCTTCTTAAATATATCTACTAAGGTACTATATAAATGTCATGTATCATGCAGCATACAAGATAGAAACTAAGTATAAAATGTATTTTTAAAAAGTTGACGAGTGTTGTAGTGTACCTGCTCTCTGTCCTAACACTTGGGAGGCAGAGTCGGGCAGAGCTCTGTAAAGTCAAAGCTGGCCTGATCTACAAAACAAGTTCCAGGCCAGCCAGGGCTACAGAATGAACCCTTGTATCCAAAAACTACATAACATTTGAGCTATTGGTGAAATATTGTTTTAGTTTGAAGCCTTGGTATATACTTCTGAATATTACATGGGTCTAGTTCAAAACCAGTCAGAGAAGAGTTGCATAAGGCAATTTGTAAGCTTTGCTTTGTCACCTAGGTTAAGGACTGGATGTTACCCATTGAAAAATCTATGTTGAAGCCTAATACTCCAGAATATGACTGTCTTTGAAGACAGTGCCTTTGAAAGAGTAGAAGTAAACACTATGTCATTACACAGGGCCTAATTCAGTCTGACTAGCTCTCTTCTAAGAAGAAGAAATTTGGTCAAAATAAAAAGACTTGAATAATGTCCAAACAAAGAGGAAAGGCCATAGGAGACATGTAGAAGGTAGCCATTGGCAAATCCATTGGAGAGGTGTGACCTGCCAACACTGTGACCTTTAACTTCTGGTCTCCAGACTATGAGAAAGTATGTTTATGTGTGTTTAAATACAAATGTATGGGGTTTTGTTATAGCGGCTTTACCAAACCAATATAATCTACATTGAAACTTTTAGTGTGTGTGTGTGTGTGTGTGTGTGTGTGTGTGTGTGTGTGTGTGTGTGTGTGTGTGTGTGTGTGTGTGTGTGTGTGTGTGTGTGTGTGTATGCCTGTGTGTGCCTGTGTGTCTGTGTGTGTGCCTGTGTGTGTCTGTGTGTGCCTTCATGGATCATTTATAAAACTAATCACATGTAAAAATGTATATATTTAAGAAAGATGATAAGACCTAGAGATGGACTCAGTGGTAATGCATTAGAATGGGAAGCACAAGGGAAAGGGAAAGAATACACTCTGGATTCCCCAATTAAATACTGAGATAATTAGAAATTAAGTAACAAGTCATTCCCTTCCCCCAGTAAAGTACAACTATGAGAAAATTAAAGTGTTACATAAAAGTAGAAACCAAAAGAAAGAAAAACTACCTAAAAAGTAATAAAAAGAACAAAATTTTTGAATTAAAATTAAAAAGTCTCACAAACTCTATTGAGGAATAAATAAACACTATATACTATGTACAGATGGCACACGATGCCAATTGTGTTTGCAGATGTAGTAATCCATTTAAGTTATGCCTTTGCCATGGCCTTGGGCAAATTTTGAACGAGTGTATGATTCAGCTGTGGCAGACTGCTGATCTTAGCATGATAACATGTTGCATACTTGCCCTTGATAGTCATATGCTTTGTAAGGCCTTACGAAAAGAACAGTTTTAAACCCAGAGGAACATAAGGGAGAGAAGGCTCTTAGCGCAGAGGTTTTAAAGGTCAAAACAAATGAAAACAAGGAGAAAACACTTGGTATTAAAGAGAAGGCTTGCCATCTGACAGGCCTTCCGCAGAGCTCTGCTCTCCCCACGCCTCCCCATGGAGGCCTGTCTGAGGGATGGAAAGGCAGTGCACAGCATGGGTAGATACACTGCAGGACATCAAGAGATTTCTACCTTCCAGTTACCAAACATCAGCATCTCCACAGCAAAGAGATGAGATAGGCATCATCATAGCTCCAAATGTCAGGAGCAGAAGCTAATTCCAGGCTTAGTCTCAGCCACAGACACCAAAGGAAATGTCTCAAGTGGACATTACATTACATTAAACCATAAAACAGAAAAAGAAGACACTAGTACAATGGTGTTGTCTCACAACAGGAAGATTTAATGTCACAAATACCATCTGTATCAATACCTATTTCTATACATAGGAAGTTTAAATGAAACTTAAATTGGAGTTCCAATATGAAATTTAGTTTTCTCTTCATAATGACAGTATTTCATGCGGGAGAATAATTGTATAAAACAATGAAGCAAATTATTTCAGAAAGAGATCTGCTTTACTAAATATCAAATTTAGCATAAACTTCCTGGAATTTAGACTGCTGGTACAGGATAGAAAGTCAAAAATAAGATGCTCACACATAAGGGCCTTTTATACAGTAGGGGTAACATTTTAGTCCATTGACAAAACAAACAAGCAAACAAACAAACAAATAAATAAATAATAAATAATAAATAATTCATATAATCCACACCAAAAAAATATACTCATTTTACATCTCACGAGACAAATTAAATGTGTACTAAGGGTATAAAAGTAAAAATCAAATAAACAAAAAAACCATATTTTGAGAATACCTGGAAGACTGTATGTGCTACTGAGGACAGGGAGCTTGTTCTTAACTGGCTCGAGAGCCAGAGAGCTTCAAAGAGAGGATGAACATGTGAACAAACTGGGTAAGGTGCTGGGCTGTATCCCTTTGGTAAAGTTCTGGTCGAGCATACACAGGCCTTGGATATGCAGGTGGAGAGGTCGGTAATCCCAGCACTCGGGAGGCAGAGGCAGGCTGATTTCTGAGTTCGAGGCCAGCCTGGTCTACAAAGTGAGTTCCAGGACAGCCAAGGCTATACAGAGAAACCCTGTCTCGAAAAAAAAAAGCGAGAAGCTAAATCTGCACTCTGAAGGAATGACGTTACACTAAAGGTGATCAAGGGACAAACAGATTTGGAAATGAGCATCCCTGATAACGCAGGGAAAACCGGAGCGTGTGAGACAAACTTCTTCCCACGGGAAAAGCATAGGAGAAAACTCAGAGAGGACCTTCTGTCAAGGACCAGAAAGTGTTCAAAGATGTCCAAGCACATTGCTAAGGCTAAAAATCTAAATGGAGATGTTGTCTGGGCCCATTTGATTATCAAATTTTCCAAGAATAATAATTGTTCATATTGGTCTTTACATATCCACTTCATATTTTTTCAAAAAGAAAAATGGGGGGGGGGGCATGTATTTTAAAGAAAATGTCCACTTTCAAAGCATTTTAAGTGAACCTCAACAAATATTCTTGACCCCAAAATCTTCCCCTCAGGAGAAACCAAGGAAAGAAATATAGGCTAAGGGGCTGGAAAGATGGGGCGGGTCCGTGGTATTCTTTAATACACGTCCTCCGTGTGGACTACGCGAGGGAATAGTGAAGCCATTGAATTGGACCACTCCGTGGGTAGAAAGAAAGGTTTGTTTGGGTTATTTAAACTACCAAGGCCATTCGAGGGGCGTGGGGAGGGCCCAGAGGACAGCAGAAGGCATCACAACATACCTTCTTAAAACTGACGGGGCCCTTTCTTTTTAGTTTTAGGTTTTTTTTTGGGGGGGGGGGCAGGAACAGCGTGGGAGTCGGAGTAGCAGGAGTGAGTTTATGGGTCAGAATGGCTTGGCAACTAGTGTTGGGACTTTAATCTGTTGCAGGTTTATTTGAGTTCATAGGGAACTCCATGTCCCATTGCCAGAGGTAGGTATCTGTAGGAGCAGACAAAGGAAGTAATAGCTTTTCCTGGTGACCATAAACCTGTTTCATGAGGCTCCTGAGGCATGCTGAGTAAAGGCTTTTGTTTATCCACTAGCAGTCTTTCTGTTAACCTGAGCAGAGACCAGCCCGAACAGACCCCAGACTGTCATCTATGGTACTGTCAGCAGCACTGCCATTTTGAAGGCCCACTTTTGACCTAACATAGAGGACCTGGGTTTGGGTTACCAGCATCCACACTAAGCTACTCACAACCCCCTGTAACTACAGCTCCAGAGAGATCTGATGCCCCTGGCCCTTGCAGGCACCTGCCCTCGTGTGCACATTCCTACAAAGAGACACGTACACTTACAAAAATCAAATATAAACAAAGAAAAATAAGAAATACAGGGTGAAAAAAAATCAAGAATTTTTTAAAGGTCATTTTATTGCTTAAAAAGTCAAGAGTCACAACAGGAAAATGCATATAAAGAGAATGTTTACTAAGTGAGTTCTCCAGGAAGTATATAACCATACAAGGAATGAGTTGGAAGTACATACCAGGTGGGATAAAACGTGTGGCTCAACATGCATCAGAATATGCTATGAAGAGAATATGGCATTCATACTTCTAAAAGATATGTTTACAAACAATTATGAGCTATCTTAAAATTTTCATTTACATAGTATATGTATAGTTTGTATGTGATTACATGGTGTGAGAATCTATACATGCTTGATGATCAGCTTGTCTGGAATCCCCTGGCAGAGTCCTCTGGGCACGCCTGTGAGGATTTCTCTAAACTGGATTCGCTTCTGGAAGTACCTGTGAAGAACTTGTCTGATTAGGATATTTGAGGTAGGAAGACCAACTCTTAAGTATTGCTGGCTCTATTTCATAGGCTAGAGTCAGTCGTAAACTGAAGAGAAAAGAGAAAGTGAGTTCAGTAGCAGCATCTCTGCTTCCTGACTAGGAGCACCGTAAGAGCAGCTACCTCAAGCTCCTCTCCAGAGCTTTCCTGCCATGGCAGACAGTGCCACCAAACTGTGAGCCAGAATAAACCATTCATCCTCCTAAGAGCTTTTGCCAGGGTGCTTCATCTCAGCAACAGAAAAAGTAAAATATGTGATCATAAAGACAAACACAGGCATTTGTATTATGCATTTATCTATTATTTTACATATTGGTCATATGATATATATGCAATTCATTATATAAAAGAGAATGCACGGTCATGTAGGAAGTAAAGAAAGAAAGGTGAATAAATATCATTAAAACTATTAATACATAGTATAGAATGCCAAATATGCATACCTCCTTTTATTATTTTCTAAGATGCACCTTTTGCCTTTAAATATTTCTGGAGTGAGAAAGGCTCTTGCAGTTGGTGGATCTGATGGCTCACAGCTAAGTGGTCTGGGTTTTCCTTTCATGTTTTCCACAAACAATGGTTCCTAAGTGTGCGAGCTACAATGTTACAGAATATCATTCCCCTTGAAAAATGCTTTCAACCAGAGTCAATAATGGCACATCCGATCTAACAGTAGAAAGAACTTTTAAAAGTCATTCCTTCCCACATTTCTTTAAGTAGGTTTTTGAAAAGAGCATAGAAGGATTAAAGTGGACCCATTAGGTCCCATCTAGTGACCAATAACCCAGCAGTGTTTTAAGTATGCAATAGGCGGAGGGGTTGGGAGGCCATAAATGAAAATCCACATATTTAGCCAAAAACTTCCCTGTCCCTTCAGTAGGCAAATTGGGTGAGGCCACAGCAAAGTTTTCAGCCTTGACTGTGCCCCAACCCCCGGGAGACCTCAGGCCCTAACCTTACAGTCTTCTTTCTTATATTTCTAGAAAAGTAGATTTCAACCTTCCTAATGCTGTGACCCTTTAATACTGTCCCTAATGTTGTGGTGACCCCACCCATAAAATTATTTTAGTTGCTGCTTCATAACTATAGTTTTGCTGCTGTTATGAATTTTAATGTAAACATCTGGTATGCGGGATGTATTTTTCATTGGGTCACAACCCATAGATTGAGAACCACTGTCCTAGGGAACGGACAGAGCAGACAAAGGGCATCTCTCAGGGTCATAAAGAGAATGAATGCCCAGAGCAAACGGAATCTGGCCACAGTGCTTGGGAGGGAGAGGTCTTTGTTTGAACACCAGTGTGCCCATTTAAGATACTACCATGAGGGCTGGTGAGATGGCTCAGCGGGTAAGAGTACCCGACTGCTCTTCCGAAGGTGATGAGTTCAAATCCCAGCATCCACATGGTGGCTTACAACCACCTGTAATGAGATCTGACGCCCTCCTCTGGTGCGTCTGAAGTCAGCTACGGCGTACTTATGAAGAATAATAAGAAAACGAATCCTTGGACCGGAGAGACCAACCAGAGTGAGCGGAGCCGGCCGGAGCAAGCGGGGTCGAGTGGAGCGAGCGGGGTTGAATGGAACAAGGGGAAAAAAATAAAGTAAATAAATAAATCTTTAAAAAAAAGATACTATCATGCTCTAATTCCATTCACAGTTGTCCAAAAGTCATCATTTAAGACCGTAAAATGTCTGCATCATGTATCCAACAGCTTTAGATTGTAATTAATATGCAGAGAAAGGGGTGAGTTTCTTTAGAATCCTTCAGTGATCAAGGCACCAATACTCTTTCACAACTGAATATCTTGTTAGTCTTACGATCTGAAAGCTCACATGGCAGTTCCATCTTTCCCCCCTCACTTCCTCATTTACCTGTATCATATTGAAGCTGCCCTTGGCTCCCAGGGTCTTTCCGTACAGAGAGTGCTGGGATAGAACACGGTTCTGTGTCACCATTGGAAACTCTCCTCACTGGGATCAGGAATGTGCCATGTGCCACCACAGCCTATTCCCAGACCTTTACTTATACATAGTCCTGTGGATTTCATCTCAGTAACTGCTTCTTATGCATTGCCTGGTCCATCTTCTTCTCATGCTGGATATTTCAGGAAAATTAAGGGAGAGATTTAAGTATGCCATTGTATGTGATTAAGTTAATTCCTATGGAATCTCTCAATGGTACCCATTTGAAATTTAGAAGATTTTAGGAGAAAAGATAGCTATCACTTTGAAGATATTTGCCAAAAAAGATGGAAAAAGAAAACTAATTATTAACACAGGGCCTTCATAAAGCAATGGTTCCCTTATTATTAAGCTTTGCACTTCCAGGAGTATAATCCAGATAGAGATGAGAGAAGTGGATGAGGCAGAGTAAAAAGACAAGACAATAGTGATTGATTGATCCTATGGAGACAATTTAAAGTTGTCCCAACCATAGAAAGTCCAGGGCCAGTAAAAGTCACATGGTAAAAGTAGCTATTAAGTTAATGGAGTAAATGGAGGTTGGGGCTGGGCAGGGAAGGGAGTGCAGATTAGGAAAAAGCTAGAAACTGAATTAAAGAAATGTCCTTTCCTTTTGCTTCTGAAGAGTGATGGAGACAACATGAGTAGCTGTGATTTTTCTAAGCCCTGGGTGTTTGTGTATGGTTGTACACATTGTGAACCTCACAAAGGATCACTGTAGACTTGAATTTCACTGGTCTACAGAACTACCGTTGTCTGGAATTAGAAACATCTCCTTTGCCTGAAGGAATGTGTCTGCCTAAAGAGATGACATATTTCTAATCAACACATAATAATTCTTAATGGCTCCCAAATTCTTGACTCCGTGCACAAAGAAGTAGAGAATCTAAGCCTTCCACTTCTTTGTCAGTAGAACACCGGGAACACAGTAAAATGGCAGCCTCTCTTTCCTGCCCTTTAAAAAGCTGAAACTCAGCTGCCATGCTGGGAGGAAACCTAGGCAACTTGAAAATGTTCCATCCAGGTAGTCTGTCTGCCAGTCCCAACCGGAGACCTGGCCAACAGCCAGCAGCCAAAGATGCGGCTCAACTGCTGAGCCTCCAACCTTCTTGACTCTCCAGCAGGGCGCTCAGATACAGAGACATAATACCTAAGTACTTTCAAGCACTGTGGGGCCTCCTGCAGCTTGCTTGGGCATGGCTGATTGAGGGACACTAGCTATCAGCTCTCAGGTACGCCCTCCACCCAGGAACTTCTCAGTTCCCTTAGAGGTTCTACACAAGCTTCCGGTTGCACAGTACTGGGTGGGACACAAAGCAAAGTCTTGGCAAATTCAGTTAAGTATCATTATTCCCACTGCTGTTTAACTCAGAGGAACTGACTGCCTACATTATCCTGGAGATGAAGAGAAATGCACACACACACACACACACACACACACACACACAAACACACACCTCAGAAAAGCTAAAAAACAAGCTGTTTTAGAATCAAAAGAACTTCACATTTGACACAAAGGGCACCAGCCCATCCATGGGCATGAGTTGTCAGACAGTTTGTGTTCTATCTAGGTCCTACACATCCTGGTCAGAAGTCTCTAAGTAGTGTGTGTACTCAGTCAGCTGATGAACCTGACAGACTCTGCCATGGTAACTCTTTGTCCCTGAATCATAATTACAACTTGTTCATAAGAGCAGCCTCTGCTTATTTTGTATGATGAACTCCAATGGGTAGGTGCTACAGAAAAGGCTCAGTCCATAAATTTGCTTGTTTTACAGGCATGAGGACCTGTTTGAACTCCACCATCCACATAAAAAGCTAGGTGCCTGGAATCTCAGGGAAGCGGGCAGATTCCTGAAGCTAGCTGAATGAGGCAGCCTAGCCAAATCCATACATTTCAGGTTCAATAAGAAACCTTGTGTTAAAAGATAAGTGAAGGGCTGGAGAGATGGCTCAGGGGTTAAGAGCACCATCTGGTCTTCTAGAGGTCCCAAGTTCAATTCCCAGGAACTACATGGTGACTCACAACCATCTATAACAGGATCTGGCACCCTCTTCTGGCATGCAGGCATATATGCAGGCAGAACACTATTCATAATAAATTTTTTTTTAAAGAGCAATAGAGAAAGATGATTGACATCATCCTCTGGCTTCCACACTCACTTATTCATGTATGCACATGTGAACATGCACACATGTGCATACATATGTGTGTACACATGCACACACGCATACACATTCACACATATACCACATATAAACACACAAAAATCCAGTGAGTATATGATTTTGCTCCAGTTATCTTAGCACTCAATATAAAATAAATTTATCCTAAACAGTTAATATTTCTGTGTTAAGATTAGGGGAAAAAAAGCAATATTTATGTGTCTAGCAAAGATAGGGAAGTATTTAGGACTTAAGTTCGTATGGCCTATCAGTGAATATGACAGATTAGCTTTTAGATTCCCATTTAAAGGTTTAATTGAGTAATGGATTTTCACACCATCACCTGTAAGTAGAAAGATACAAAGAATCTAATCAAGCTTTAAAGTATTGGAATGGTTCAGAGAGCACGTGATTTGTTATTTATTAGATTCACTCACATTGTTAAAGTTTGTCTGGTACTTTGGGCATCTGAAAAAAAGTTAAAAGGAAAACTGAATGTATTAAATTTACACACGGAGTTTAAATACTTAAGGAGATTTTATTAACTGAGCTGTAAAGGGACCTGCCCGAGAGTTAAATGTATTCAACTTAAATGGTTCAAACATTATTCAAAGACTCCCTTGAAAGCAATTGTTAAAATTTACTAGATTCATAAATCAAATAATAAAATGTGTAAGGTGAACTTACAGGTTTGTAAATGCTGGGTTTTTTAAAATGTACTTTTAATAAAATGAATATTAAATTAAAACCTTAAATAACAGCAAGGAGTTTTTCTCTGCAATGAAGAACAGCTCTCAGATTTAAAAAAAAAAAAATCACAATTGACATGGAGATCGCATAATTGCAAATGTGCCTAAAACTGAAATCTGTACAAGTGAGATGAGAAACAAGCTTGAAAATTACTTTCCTAAACTAGAACACCCCCCTCATTATTTAAATATGTAAGCAAATAGGCTTATTGTGTTCTAGACAAAATTACGCACTAAAATGACATGTTTGCGGAAGGAATTGAATTACAAAGAAAACGACACATTAGACTCTAGGTTATGCAATGTGATTCACAAAGGAACTAGGCTGGTCTGGCCTCAGAACTTCTTGTTCTAAGGGCAATAGCTGAGAGGCTATGGGGCTGAAGGAGAAATGGTTTCTATCTAAGTATTTCACACTCCATAGATGCTAATTCATCTAAGAAGGCACAATATGGGCTGTCTCATCCTCTGCCTAGCATGCTTGAAGCACTGGCTTCCATTTTCCTAGCACCACAAAATAGAGAGTGTATTCAGGATCACAAGGAATCTAAAAATTAATTTGAAGATACATAGCTATGAGTGATGATAAGATATATAGAGGAAGTAGTTTTCATTTTTAAAAAAAGAAAAGAAAGAAGAAAAGAAGAGAGAGGAGGAGAGAGCAAAACAAACAAACAAAAAACAGTCACATCGAAAAGCATTATCCAAGTGAAATAAGTAAGTTTGATCTCTTCTTTCCCACCTCTCTCATCAATGTAGGGGTTCTTGGATCACGCAGCCTAGGAAAGGAAAAATAGTATCCACATAGGCAAATTCTTAAGCAGCTTTCTTGTTGCCAAAGAGGAACCCAGGAGAAAGGGAATCGAATGTGTTCTCCTCAGACACTTTCCCTAAGAAAGAGCAGCAGAACAAGGCTGAACCTGAAGGAAGCCATTGCTGTTTTTCCTTGAACTGGGTTGGACTTAGAACAAATGGAGACTAGCTACCATCTAATGGACATACTCTGTTAATCCCAAAATGATCATTAACATGAAAAGTATCTGATTCCAGAATCTATTTGCCATCCATTGAGAGGAGAACCCTGGCATAGGGTAGAACTGTGGTGGGCTGTCTTGCAGGAGACTGAACAGTGCATTTAAGAATCAGTCCCATATTGATTCAAATTGGGTGTCTTCAGAACATGAGTGTATGCATCAAGGATCTTACCAAATAACAAGGAAAACAGAACAGCCTACTCGCATGTGTTTACTCCCTCAACAGATATTTACTGAATTCCAATTGAGTCATGATTTTAAAAGGCAAGATTTTTATGCTTTGGAGTTTATAATCTATGAGGGACTCTCAAATACGTAACCAGGACATGCTTCAGTGATAGAGGATGAGTGTGGAGATAGCAGAAGATGTACTGGGCTTCCAGCTCAGACATCAGCTTTTGGAAAAGACTCCTTTGGAAAGTTCTATATCCATCCAAAAACAAGTCATAGTTAAATGGAAGTTTTAAAGTACCCAGATGATGGGAAGCAGGGGTGTGTGGATTATACCAATGGAGCATAATGTATTAGGATCCAAAATAGAGAAAAGTAGAGAGGGCTAGGTTACAAAGAATCCCATGAATCATGAAGAAAACTCTGAACTTTAGCTCAGAACCAACAGAAGAAACTGGATAGTTGTCAGTAGCAGAATACAGTCTAATTTCTTTTCACAAGATGATTTTGAAATAAGGCAGGGGGTACTATTTGCCCAAGGGAAAGGGGAGAATGATGTGTTAGAAGGCAGCTATAAACATTCAGGAGTTGATGGCCTTGCCTGACTTACATGTCTGACGGTTGACGTGGAAAATATATCAGATTTGAGCGGTACCTAGAAAATGAATTGACAGGATTTGGGAATTAATTATCTAATTTATTTACTGCTGTATAACCAATCACCACCAACTCTAGCCAAGAACACTTATATCTCCACTTCTATGGAAAAGGAAATTGGGCATGGTGTAGCTGGGTCCACTGACTCATGGATATACCCGAGATTACAGTCAAAGAATTGGACGTGGTCTCCATTAAAGTCTCAATTGGAGGAAGGCCTGTTTTATAGCTCACACGGAGATGCAGTTCCTTGCTATCTGGGCTTCTCCAACACTGCAGCATTAAAACAAAACCACCTGAAGACAAATTTGCTACCATGCTGGAAGTCACAACTTTTATATCAACTAAACACAACTTGTCACTCAAGTGGCAAGTGAATGCCATCGACTGGTTTTATCAGACTCTATTGAAATGGAAGGGCCTATGGAGTGGCATGGAGAGCAGAAGCGGAGTCTATTAGCAGCCATCTTGGAGTCTGTCTAGATGTGTAGTTTGAGATGAGTTAGAAAGACAGGATGGCTTTGCACTGGGAACATGGGTGTCATGATTAGCTACTGCCAAAAATAATGAGATGAGCTTTGGACCGGTTGTGTTCGGGAACTCTGAAGCAAATTCATGGAGAATTCAAGAATGCATGTAAACACATGCTGGAGTACAAGGTTGTGCTGCTTAAATGGGCCATTAAAGCTCTGGCTGTAGGCGCTGTGAGCAGGGAGGATAGGTAAATAAAGCCCTAAGGCATATGGGATGGAACCACATTTATGGCAAAGCTTCAAGGAAAAACGTAGTGAATGTGAATCTCCAGAGATGAACTCTGCTCATCTGTATTTTTTAAAGCAACACTGGTGATTATGATATGCAGCCAAGCTTGAAACCTGCTGAATTGCACTAACACAAAAAAGATTAAATACTCCTACATCTAAGCTGCTACTGTGGTTAGACCCAGAAGGTAGGCTTGCAAATAACCTTTATTTTCTTTGTTGAGCTTGTTTATATTTTCAACCTTAACTATATCTTATTCACTGGGAAGGAAATCAACTTTCTTTTCTAAAAAAAAAAAAAAATGTTTCTAGCACAAATATGGTTAACATAAAGAGTACAATAAAGTTAATTTATTGACAAAGTAAAAAGCATATAAAACTTAAAACACATCCATTTTTGTCTCTGTTTAGGTTTCCATATTCTTGGTAACATACAAAACTAATAGCACCGTCCTTAAGTGGGGGACTGTCTTACACTGTGAGTTGAAATATAAATTTGAATACTTTTCTGGAAAGCAATTTGACAAAGGGTGTCATTATCCTCAAAGCTATTTATACTCTTGGATTGAATTCTACTTCCAGGAACTTAGCCAAAGCAAATAATCAAAGATATTAATATAACAATTCTCCAGGAGGGATACATGGAGTATTAATGACAGTAAAAATTTAAAAAGGGATGTTAGATAATTGGAGATGATTAAACAAATGGTTCATAGGCATGTCACCATAACACTGGCCCACCTCAAAATATATACAAAATACTCCATATTTTCTGTGTTATTTACTCAAATGATGTATCCCTCCATGCTATAATAGTTTATACTATATTATATGCTATCATTTATTTAATATATTACTAATAATTTAGATCCCATTGCATGAGATGAGTAAGTAGTGTGCCTATTGATTTGCCAACACAGCACAAGCTATAGTCCTGGTGCTCTATCTCAGCAATAGAAACTACCTGATACAGCTGAGTCTAGGCTCTCCAATTTCTTCCTCACATTATCCCCTGCTTGATTCTGAGGTGAATGGAGGAGAAAGTTAGGGAAGAAGAGGGTCATGAATTTCAGCCCTCAGCAGCTCAGCTCTTTACTTGCTTCCCCATCTCTAACTGCCTCTCACCATCTTTGCTGTCACCATCTCAGTAAAGCTCCCCCCTGAAGCAGCCCATGTTGAAAGTCACAGATCTTTCCTAGGCTGAGAGATCTGGAGAGGCTTGGTGTCAGATCAGGACACTGTACATGAATCCTGCTTCCCTATGGAGTGGTTTCCTCCAGCAGACTCTGGTGGCCTGTAGATGTCCTCCCTCAAAGTGATCTCCCTCACAGTTACTTGGGCATCCCTCCAGGAAACCCAGTCTACTCCAAAGCCGAAACCTTGGATGGGCCTGTTCTACCTTCCCCGTCACTCATCTGACATCAGCAGAGGTTGGTCTTCTCAGAGTGCAAACCTCTAACAGCAAAACCTGCTTCTCTTCAAGGCAGTCACACTGTACGTCTGCTTCGCTTCTTTTTATGATTTTGGTTTGTTCCTTCTGTAATTCACAGTACAAATTATATCTATTTATGGTACACAGTTTGCTGCTATAAAATGCATATCCATTCTGGAATGATTAAATCAAGCTTGCTAACAAGCACTAGCTTACAATCTTATTTTCCAGCTTCTTTTTTTTTTTTTTTTTTTTTTGGTTTTTCGAGACAGGGTTTCTCTGTGTAGCTCTGGCTGTCCTGGAACTCACTTTGTAGACCATGGTGGCCTCAAACTCAGAAATCCACCTGCCTCTGCCTCCCGAGTGTTGGGATTAAAGGCGTGCGCCACCACGCCCGGCTTCATTTTTTTTTTTCTGAGCTTTTGAGACAGGTTTCAATACACAGCCCAGGGTAACCTAGACCTTGTAGTTCTCCTGTCTCAGATTCCAAGCATTGGGACTAAAAGCATCTACCACAAAACACAACTTACCTTGTCATATTTAATCCAGATTTTAAACAGTTTTCCATCTATGTGATAAATAGCATTTGCATGTCTGTGTACATACCCTTGAGTAATAAAATTATCAGAAACAGCTTTTGTGAGATGTATAACAACCCTAACCTTCACAAAACTCCATTAAGAACAAATAACTACGAGAATAATACATGTATCCTCTATCAACAAATGGTATTTTTCTTTTTTACAATTATAGGCTTTACGGACATCGCAATGGCCATTAAAATGAATGAAAGGTTGGTCCATGCTTGTCCATTGTAGAGTAGGTGAATAAAAGTAAAAATATTATGGCATGTGGCAGTGTGAATAAAAATGGCCCCATAGGCTCAAAGGGAGTGGCATTATTAGGGGGTGGGGCCTTGTTAGAGTGGGCATGGCCTTGTTGGAGGAAGTGTGTCTCAGTTTCTTCCTGCTGCCTGTGGATCCAAATACAGAACACCCAGCTCCTTCTCCAGTACTGCCTGCATGCTGCCATGATTCCAGACACGAATATAATGGACTAAACCTCTGATCTGTAAGTTAGGCCCAATTAAATAATTGTCTTTAGAAAAATTGTCATGGTTGTGGTGTATTTTCACAGTGGTAGAAACCCTAACTAAGACATGACATAATACAATATGTTAGTTGTTTTAAAAATTATATGATGGAATATAATTTTCCTAGAAAAAAATGAGAGACCCCAAACAATAATAAAAAAGCCTCGTGAGACACATAGCACCAAAATAAGTAAAAGTGGTAAAGTCTTAAGAACATATTCCTTGCTTTAAACTAGTTGCTTTGTAAAAGAAACTAAAGAATTATATGCCCCAGTTTTCTGATGTTGAATGACTGGGTTTTATTAATTGGGAGCACTGACCGCATATTTTAAGAGCTTCATGATCTTTAGAGCATAGTGGGAAGAAGGAATTCACTGACTGGGGAGAGGAAATACTGGAGGTGTATAGGAGCAGGGTAAGGGCAGAGCTATAATATGGTTGGCTCAGGAATTATTGAGTAATCGCCCCTGGACCAATCATCTTAAACTAGGGTCTGTGTACATTTTCTAAAACCATCCATGTCTAAGGACGCACAGCATCGCAAAGAAGAAATTGGCTTAGCCGGGCGTGGTGACGCACGCCTTTAATCCCAGCACTCGGGAGGCAGAGGTAGGCGGATTTCTGAGTTCGAGGACAGCCTGGTCTACAAAGTGAGTTCCAGAACTGCCAGGGCTATACAGAGAAACCCTGTCTCGAAAACAACAGAAAAAAAAGAAGAAATTGGCTTAGAAAAGGCAACAAAACAGCTAAACCACAAAGGCCTTGTACGTGCTCAACTGTGCAGAACGGCAGTTCTGAGAGGTGGCAGCATCTCCTTCCTGAAAATTGTTCAGCAGGTCATACATGTGACCAGGTAGCCATCTTTCTAATTATGCAAGACTGACATCCTTTGGAGAAAGCAAAATATCAAGGACTTTAATGAGTGTGGAGCACACCTCTAAAGACTCTGAAGGGTCTGCCCAGCCCAAGTTTGGGGAAAGTCTGAGTGCAGATTCTGAGGACGGACGGAGCACGGGCTTTGGCCTGATCTGCTCAATTCCGACATATTTACAATAAAGAGATACTGACAGTTTTGTTTTGTTTTGTTTTGTTTTGTTTTGTTTTGTTTTGTTTTGTTTTAGTTTGTCAAGTTCCCCAACCACATCATCAAAACCTGGAGTTTCACATGGACCTCTCGCCTGAATATCTGAGCGAGGTAAATGGAGCTTCAGTTAGTATCCATGTCAAGGTTGGGTATTTAGCTCAATGGAAAAGTGCTCGCCTGGAAAACCTGAGTTCTACCCTCAGCTCTGGGGGTTAGTTGGGGTACGGAGGGGGTTGGGAGTATGACAAAGTGTCCATGTTATCTGGTTACATCTAAACACCCCTGCCCCAGCTCCTATGCCATCGCTGCCTCCATAAAACAACTTTGTAGGACTAAGATGCTCCCTTAGAAGCAGCAACGGAAGGACAACTTGGGCCCTCTATAGACATCGATGCTTATTGAAATCCACCTGTGGGCATGAGAGTCACTAGAACTAACCATTATATGGGGAAAAAATGGGCTTTATACTGATGTCCCTCAGGTTGCTCCACAGAACCTTCCCAAAGCAAAGAAGGGCAAACACAGCAGCAAACAGTACACTGTTCATCCCTGGGCTATCCGTGTGGAGTTAGTTCCTAAGCACAGCAAACAGATGGGCCCGGCACACTTGAATTTCACATGAAAGACAACGTTTTCGTAGGAGCATGATCTGAGGAATGCGTGTGGTATACTTTGCTAAAAATAAAATAAAATAAAATAAAATAAAATAAAATAAATAGTTGTCTAAAAGTCAAGTCTAGAAACTGACTTTTGGAAATCAAGATTTATAAGGTCACTTTGATACTATTGTTTTTCTCTCTTTTTTTCTGGAGTTTTGTATCCAAGCAGCTTCTAAGAATTGAATTTCACCAAGTACGTTATCTAAAATATTCCCCATTGCCCTACCCCACCCCACCCCACCCGTAGCTCTTTGCTCTGTGGTCATGTAACTCACAGAAGACTCAAAGGAAGGGGAAAGGATTAGATAAAGCACTGTTGCCGTTATTTTCTCTTTCAAATCATCCCATCTCGACCACATCCCTCTATCTCCGGAACAAAATACTAGCCCTAGTACAATGATTGTTTGCATTAAGTCTATTAGAGATTCATTTTATTGCTACTTTCTGAAGTATCTGACAGACGATCCTGGAAATACCAAAAATGTCCTTGCCAGGATTCATGAGGGCCAACTCAGACAAACACGGCTGCCACAGTCACCCCCTGTTTATATATCACAGGATGAGTACAGCCTTGCTATAGAACTGTTGCCAGGGAAGAGGAAAGTGTACATCACCTCTAAGCATTCAGAATTTGTCTTTCAACCTACCCTTGCAATGTCAGGTCTGGGAGGTCCTTGTATTAAACACAAATCATAAAATATTTGAAGAATGACCATGACAAACCATAATTCTTCCCTTAATCCAATGCCTCTGTTGTCATTTTTATTTGAGTTTTTTTTTTACTAGTTTTTGTTGATGGCAGAACACATGGGAGGGTAAGAGGATTACATTAAGTGAAGAAAATATAATTTAAAAATGGAAGAACAAAAGAATCTTTCCTTCAAAGGACTTTTAAAACAATTTATTACATCCCATTTGTTAGGTAACCACGAAGCAAGTTGCTAGGATTCCATCATAGAAGACAGTAGGATGTGGAGTGTGTGTGTGTGTGTGTGTGTGTGTGTGTGTGTGTGTGTGTGTGTGTGTACATACTGTATACCTGTTTGCACATATGTGCAGAGCCCAAAATACCAGAGAGAACCTCAAGTGGAATTCCTTAGGAAGCATCTACTTCTCTAAGACAGGGTCTCTCATGAACCTGGACCTTACCTATTGGGCTAGGCTGGGTGACAATGAGCTCCAGAGACTGGCCTGCCCCTCCCCATCTCTGTATTACAAGCATTCATATTTTTCCCAGGGTTGGTTCTGGGCTCAAACCCAGATCCTCACTTTACCAACTGAGCCATCTTCCCACTCTCACAGAGAAGCAGGTATTTTATTTCCCCCTTTCCTGTAGCTGTGGTGACACATTCCCTGTTTCAGGCTAATCAAACAGTTGTTAGGAGAAACCTTTCCTTTCTGGAAAAAAAAAATCTCACCAAATAATTGCAGGAGGAAAGTCAGAACCAGGAAATCACCTTTTGCCAACCCTTAAATGAAATAATGGCTGTGGACAGCAATCATCAAAGAAACATGAGCTCCGGAACCAAGGGTGAGGCTGACTACCTTTGTATATGTGTTGGAAATTTTTCATTAAAATGCTGAAAAAAAAAAAAACCAAAAACAGGTATTCAGAATGTTCTTGAACCCATCACTTCTACCCTCATTAGAAATCCTTCAAAGATGTATTCATTATTAATCCCTTTAACAGCCCAAGTGCAATCACCATCCAGAGCGTCGCTGTCTGTCTTTGATGACTGAGGTCATCATTTCTGGCTTATTATAATAAACTTCAAACACAAGGTTTCCATAGTTACTGATTTAAACCGTGTAGAGGAGATTGAACCAACTCTACACTTTAGCCCAGAATATTCTCTCATTGATCACAAATGGTCTTCGGGATCTTTCATGTGCTAAGTGTCGCCACCATCTGTTTTCTTGATATTTGATCATTTTTTCTGACAACATTTTACAAAATATTCAGAATCCTAATGAGACGGGTAAGAAGTAGGACTTTGGAGAAATCCTGGTTAATTGGATTTGGATTGAGGAGGCTGAACTTTCCAACAAAAGAACATACGGTGGAGGGTGTGTGCAGACTCCTGTATGAGATATTCACTAAGTCTTGTTCCAGTTCCCAAACCCTTGGCTGAAAGAGAATTCACTGTGTGCCCAGGCATGATGGACTTGAGTCTTCATGAAGGAGTAAAATAGGAACAACTGGATCTTACCACAAGTACACACACACAAAACCATACACAGACAGACAGGCAGACAGATAGACAGACTGACAGACATAGGCAAGAGGATAGCTTCCAAAATAAATAGCTTGCTCTGTCTTGTGTAATAATTACATGGGAGCTGGATGGATCATTTCTTTCCATGTCCACCATCCGGGTCTTCAGTACAGTGACCGTATGTTCACCATTGTCCCTCAGTGCTAATTTTTACATGTTCTTCATCAATCATTTTTTGAGGGTGTGTGATGAATATGTATATGTGTGATGTGCATGTATTCATGTGTGTGCAGGGATGTGCACACAGAGGCCAGAAGTTGATATGTCTTCCTCTATCATTCTCCACTTTCATGTTTTCTTTGCTTTCTTTTTCTTTCTTTCCTGTCTTTCTTCATCTTTCTTTTCTTTCTTCCTCTCTTTTCCTTCCTTCCTTCCTTCTCTCTCTCTCTCTCTCTCTCTCTCTCTCTCTCTCTTTCTTTCTTTCTTTTCTTCCTCTCTTTAAGAAAAATGTCTCTCACAGAACATGGAGCTTACCAATTTGGCAAAAGGGCTGGTGGCAAGCTCCAGCGATCCCGGCTCTGTGACCCTCAGCACTGGG
Source organism: Mus minutoides (assembly GCA_902729485.2). Lineage (NCBI taxonomy): Eukaryota > Metazoa > Chordata > Mammalia > Rodentia > Muridae > Mus > Mus minutoides. Next base: position 23,185 of record LR751945.1, on the reverse strand, counting down.
GGTGGCAGGTGTCCCCCCTACTGCTCCCCGCTTCTCACACCGATGCTGAGGATCCACACACAGGTCCTCACACTTGCACAGCAAGCATTTTCCTGACTGAACCAACTCTCTTCCACCATCAATCTTTTCTTCCTGCCAGTAGCCTCTGGAATGTATTGTCAAGACATATATGCAGTAACCATTGCTCAGTGTGTGACATTTTGTGGCTCAGTATCTGTACTTTCTCTGAGAGCCTAGTGATCGTTCTTCATTTTCGGTCTGCCTGTTACAAAGGGAAGAGAAGGAGTGTTTGGCTTTGGTTTGGTTTTTTGGAGTCATTTGATAAAAGCTGACTTCTTGCCCTAATCTGACCCAATGCCATTGGCCTTGAAACACGCCAATCCCCACCGTATATCATACCCTATGCCAAACAGACTCCCTCACAGCCTTCCTGAAGTTCATTTTCTCTTCCAGCTTTGTTTATGGATCAAAACTGATCAGGGAGAGTCCTAAGAAAACAATGGAAACTTTTCAAAACTTGGACCAGATTTTTCCAGAGAAGAATCAATGTCTCTGTGATTCTGGACAATTTTTGATAAGAATGACCTGAGGGTCATTTATCTTTCTCTATTAACTCTTCCCTCTCTCCTGTCTGACCAAATACACACATAAAATCCTAGAAGGTAGAGACCACTAAACACCTGCTATGACAGGAGTATAATAGGCTAATGTCCCTAGTTAAAGGACTGAAAAAATGTCTCCACATGAGAAGAAGATGACCTGGGCTAGAGACTCCGTTCAGTGGTGGAATACTTGATTGGCATGTATGAGGCCATGTAGGGGTCCACTGGCTTGCAATGAGGCTGAGGCCAGGGGTTCTCAGATTCCTGGACTTCCAGATGTCACTGGAAGTCAAGGGAATGCTGACAATAGAAGGACTTTCTATGGGGGACTTAGGCAGCGGCTCTGTAGACAAAGGCTTTCCCTATGCTCCTCACAGTAGTTCTTGATGAAAAAGACAGTCCTTGGTTTCAAACTGTTCATTGTTTATTGTGGAATATGGGTGTATACCATCTCCTCAGGATAGACCTAAGATTAAATAACTTTTGCAGGAAGAAATGTCCAGGAAGGGACACTTACTGGCTAAACCCTCAGGGTCTCTAAATACCTCACTAGCTTGGAGAACTTGTTCTGATCTATGTGACCATAGGTGTCTTAGGGTTTCTATTCCTGCACAAACATCATGACCAAGAAGCAACTTGGGGAGGAAATGGTTTATTCAGCTTACACTTCCATACTGCTGTTCATCACCAAGGAAGTCAGGACTGGAACTCAAGCAGGTCAGGAAGCAGGAGCTGATGATGCAGAGGCCATGGAGGGGTGTTCTTTACTGGCTTGCTTCCCCTGGCTTGCTCAGCCTGCTCTCTGATAGAACCCAAGACTGCCAGCCCAGAGATGGTCCCACCCACAAGGGGTCTTTTCCCCTTGATCACTAATTGAGAAAATACCCCACAGCTGGGTCTCATGGAGGCACTTCCCTAACTGAAGCTCCTTTCTCTGTGATAGCCCCAGCCTGTGTCAAGTTGACACATAAAACCAGCCAGTACAATAGGTCACGTTCCTATGTATGGAGGTGGTCACATGACAGAAGCCTGGTCAGAAGAAGGTGAAGCTCCTCCATCTCTCTGGGTTCCAGGGCTTCCAACCCACTCAACTTTACCAAGTGTCCTGGCATGATCTACTGCCCCACAAAATAAGCAGATGAGTATCCATAAGAAAATCAAAGAGCCAGGGAATGATGGAATGGTTTCAAAACTGAAGGCTACAGATAGCCAAGTAAGAGTCTTAGGGTCAGCGGGGCAAGTAGTCTTGGCTCAGACCCACACACCCAGAGAGAACCATTTCCTAAAATGATGCATGGCTTAGGCTATAGGAAATTGTATGCTCCACTTTCTTCTGGATGATGAAAAGGAAGGTTAAACTAGAAAACTGTACAACTTGGAATTAAAAGGCAGCAACAAGATAAGCTAACTTGTGTTTATAATTGAAGGGGACAGACCTAGAGAAGAGCACAAAAGATATAAATCTGTGCCATTACTGGAAAGGCATGAACAGGATTTCATGTTCAAAACCTGAGTGGGGTAGGTGAGATTAAGATACCTGTGTCTGGTCTGGCAGTTCCACAGAAAATTGGACATAGTATTACCTGAGGACCCAGCTATGCTACTCCTGGGCATATACCCAGAAGATGCTCCAACATGTAATAAGGTCACATGCTCCATCATGTTCATCGCAGCCTTATTTATAATAGCCAGAAGCTGGAAATAACCCAGATATTCTTCAACAAAGCAAATGTGGTACATTTACACAATGGAGTACTACTCAGCTATTAAAAACAATGACTTCATGAAATTCTTAGGCAAATGGATGGAACTAGAAAGTATCATCCTGAGTGAAGTAACCCAGCACAAAAGAACACACATGGTATGCAATCATTGATAGGTGGCTATTAGCCAAAAGCTTGGAATATGCAAGATATAACTCACAGATCACAGCTCAAGAAGAATGAAGACCAAAATGTGGCTGCTTCTGTCCTTCTTAGAAGGGAGAACAAAATACTCATGGGAGGTAGAGAGTGGAATGGACTTGGGAGGAAGAGAGGAGGGGGGAGGGAGGAAAAGGGGGGCAGGATCAGGTATGGAAGGAGATGGGGACAGAGGGTCAGGAATTTGAACAGAGGTATGTATCAATGGGGGTTGAGGAACTGGAGGTAGCCACCAGCAAGTTCTGGATGCCAGGAAAGGAAGAGCTTCCCAAGACCCAACAGGGATGAGGTTAGCTGAAATGCCCAACAAAGGGGAAGGAGAACCTGTAGAGACCATACCCAAGCCCCTGATCGGTGTGTGGGGGACCCACTCATCTCCAAATTGTTATCCCAGAATGGCTCCTGTCTAAAGGAAATATGGGGACAAAGTGTGGAGCAAAGACTGAAGGAAAGGCCACCCAGAGACTGCCCCACTGGGGATCCATCCCATATACAGACACCAAACCCAGACACTATTGTGGATGCCAAGAAGTGCTTGCTGAAAAGATCCTGATATATCTGTCTCCTGAGAGGTTCTGCAAGAGCCTGACAAATACAGAGGCAGATGCTCACAGCCAACCATTGGACTGAGCACAGGAACCACAATGGAGAAGTTAGAGAAAGGACTGAAGGAGCTGAAGGGGTTTGCAACCCCATAGGAAGAACAATATCTACCAACCAGACCTCCCAGAGCTCCCAGGGACTAAACCACCAACCAAAGAGTACACACGGAGGGACCCATGGCTTCAGCTTGATATGTAGCCAAGGATAGCCTCATCTGGAATCAATGGGAGAAGAAGCCTTTGGTCCGTGAAGGCTTGATGCCCTAGTATAGAGGAATGCCAGGGCAATGAGGTGGGAGTAGGTGGGTAGGTGGGGGAGCATCCTTATAAAAGCAGGGGGAAGGGAGGCTTCCAGAGGGGAAACCAGGAAAGGGGATAATGTTTGAAATATAAATAAATGAAATATCCAATTTAAAAAAAAAGAAGATGGTCAGGCAGTGGTGGCTCACGCCTTTAATCCCAGCACTTGGGAGGCAGAGGCAGGTGGATTTCTGAGTTCAAGACCAGCCAGATCTGCAGAGTGAGTTCCAGGATAGCCAGGGCTACACAGAGAAACCTTGTCTCAAAAAACCAAATAGATAGATAGATAGATAGATAGATAGATAGATAGATAGATAGATAGATAGATAGATAGATAAAATTAAAGATAATTTTTGAACAACAACAAAAAATAGATAGCTGTGTCTGTTGGAGCCCCTCTCCCCCACTCTGCACCTAAGCTGTGAGAGCTTACAGAGCTATTGTGAGAGAGGCAATAGGTAGGGAAGCACACACAAAAGGTGGCTCATGAAGATCAAGTTTTGATCTTCCTGCCTTTCCTGCCTCCTTAAAGGGAAGAATTCTCTCTTCGGGCTTGGGTTTTGGTTCCAGCGACATGGCTAAATGCACCAAGAAGGTCGGGATAGTCAGGAAATATGGACCCGCTAAGGTACCTCCCACCGGAAAATGGTGAAAAAAAATTGAAATCAGCCAGAATGCCAAGTACACTTGCTCCTTCTGTGGCAAGACCAAGATGAAGAGACGAAGTATTGTCATCTGGCACTGTGGTTCCTGCATGTAAACAGTGGCTGGCGGGGCCTAGACCCACAACACTGCCTCTGCAGTCACAGTGAAGTCTTCTATCAGAAGACTGGAGGAGCTGAAAGACTAGTAGAAGCCCTACTGTCAGATACTTGCCTAGCCTACAGTAAATGGGTTATTTATGTTTTGGGTTTTTTTTGTTGTTGTTGTTGTTTTATTTTTTTTAAGGGGACAGGGAGGGGTGGAGAATTCTAAAGTTTTGCAATAATATGATCTGATTAAATCTAGACCTAGCGCTTCTTTGACAAAGAGTCATGATCATCTACAGTTCAGCTCAACAACAGAGCAAGGGTCAAAAGAAAATGACTAAGGGAACAGGGAAAGGAAAGGACCCAAAGAGTTCATTTTTATCTTGGACTACCAGTGTGGCCTGGCCCATAATCAGTAATGACTATCAACTGATCTAAACACACATTCTGCCCACCCAGGTATCTGTCCAGGTATGCAATGAACAAGTATGCCCAATGTTTACTTAATCTCAAGATGCCTATCGGGTGGCAGGAACAGAAGCAGCCAGGCATGATGTCTGATCATGAGTAACCTTGCCCAGCAGAACAAAGTAAGGACAGACAGAGTAAAACCAAACCAAACCATTACCGGGCAGTGTAAGCTCAATGTCTAGAGATTCCCCAGATACCGTGAAAGCATTTTCTCTTTACTGATAAACAGAGAAGAAGTCATTCCGTGCCGACTGAATAGCACGCACTGGGAGCAGGGTGATTTGGTCCAAAGGCTTCCTGTAGTTGGAATCTAGGTGACACAGGAGGAGAAATAAGGGGATCAGACAAGCCAGGCATTCTAGTTTCATTTATGTTGTGGTGATAAACTACTGTGACAAAAAAGCAACTTAGAGGACAGGGTCATTCTTTTAGCAAACAACTTGAGGTTGCAGTCTATAGCAGAGAAGTTAAGGCAGCAGGAACTTAACATAGCTATAGCGACATCATATCTGCAGTCAAGAGTACAGAGAAACAATGCCTACATGCTTATGTGCCTGACCATTTACACTCAGCTCTATATCTCCACTCACACAGTTCAGGATACCTTTTAGTCAGTGGCACCACCCACCGTGGGTTGGATCTTTGCACACCAATTAATTAAGGCAAACCTTGACAGACATGCCCATAGACCAACCAAATGTAGATAATCATTCATTTGAGACCCTCCTTCTATGGGTGATTCTAGACTGGATCAAGTAGACTAACCATTGTAGCAAGGTTTCCAAACCTCAGCTCCATTGAAATTTTGGACTACACAGTTCTTTGCTGTGGAGCCGTCCTGTGTGTTACTGGGTTTGGGATGGGGTAGAAGCATCACCATCCTCTATCAATTAAGTGCAGGCAGCATCACCCGCTCTCCACATTCGCACACATTCCATAGAGATAATGAAAAGAAAAAAAAATGTAGGGATTTTCAAATGGCTCCTAAAAGGCAAAACAGACCATGGAGAGGTGGGAGGAGGATAAAGTGTAAATGGCTTATGTCTTAACATCCGAACAAAGGAAACCACAGAAGCCATAAAAGGGTGTCGTTTTTTTGAAATTCTGTTTTTAATGGAAGGTTTTGCAGATGTACAAACTGAGGCAATGAATTCAGCACTGAAAGAGGCTACTACAGCAGTCTGGGCAGGGAAGTGGTGTAGCCTGAACTAGGATGGAATCAAGAATATAGAAGTCAGGAGGGGAGAGATGGCCGAGCGATGCTATGCACTCTTCTCCACCCTCTTCCTCAGAATAATAACCAGAAAGCCAACAAACTAAAGCCTAAAATGATTATAACTGTCAAGTAGATTTACAGTGAGGTGATAGAAAAGTAAATATTTCATGAAGCTTTCCCAAGGAAACAGTACTGCTTTTTCAAAAAAAATCATTTCACATTAAAATTAATACATTCATTTATTTAACAACAACACTATTAACTTCCAGGGATACAAACAAAACAGGAGAAACTGTGTGTAAACATATGTAAGAATTACATGCACAAAAAAGGAGCCAGGAAACTTGCTAGGTTACTGGCCTGTGAAATTGGAATCTCTCTCTCTCTCTCTCTCTCTCTCTCTCTCTCTCTCTCTCTCTCTCTCTCTCTCTCTCTCTCTCTCTCTTCCTCCCTTCCTCCCTCCCTCCCTCTTTCCCTCTCCCTCTCTCTCTTCCTCTCCTTCTTTCTCTGCCCTCTCTCCCTCTCTCCATACCTCTTTCCCTCTCCCTCTTCCTCTTCCTCTCCTTCTTTCTCTGACCCCTCTCTCTCCCCTCTCCCCCACCTCCCCTCATTGCTAGTAAAGAACCTTATTCATACCAAGAAGTAAATAAATAAAACACATAGCAAGAAGTAATACTGCCTCTTAAGAGGTAAATCTTCCTTTTTGTACACATCTAAACAGATTCTCTTCCAAATAGTGTAGTACCTTCGTCTAAGGATCTCAGTGTCAAGACTTTCCAAAAGCCAATTAATCCTGTCTCCTCTGAGGATGGCATTGAGAAAGAAAATTAAAATGCTGTTACTGAGCAGACCGTCAGACTATGACATTCAGTAGTGTCACTGTGTTACCCACATCCTGTGAGTGTGGCACTCAGGTGTGTCTCTCTGTGTGCCTCCATCCTGTGAGTATGACACTCAGGAGTGTCACTGTGTTACCCCCATCCTGTGAGTGTGACACTCAGGAGTGTCACTGAGTTACCCCCATCCTGTGAGTGTGACACTCAGATGTGTCTCTCTGTGTACTTCCATCCTGTGACACTCAGGTGTGTTACTCTGTGTACCTCCATCCTGTGAGTGTGACACTCAGGTGTGTCACTGTGTGGTACCTCTAGCCTCACTGATGTCCGTGGGAACAGAGCAGTGCCAGCACCACCTTCCACACGCTGGCTATTCCGACAGTTCCTAGTAGTCCTTCTGACACCTTTTCCAGAACTTTCACTGTGCAGTGCCTATGTTTCATGTTCCCCTCCCTCTGTCTCTCATCTCTGCGTGAACAAACCACAAAACCATATATTCTCAGAGACTAATGATAAATTGAAATTCGAAGGTACCCACAAACAGTGGGTAACAGGGCTGAATAGCACTCTTAGGAGAAGCATTAAACTGGCTAAATTAACAGTTTTCTCCTTCAAAGTCTTTTTTTTAAAAAAAGAAAAATTCTCCTACCTTTTCTATTTCATTTTCAACACTCAAGAAACTAACTTATTAACCAGTCTCCCTGGAGACTGCTGGTCTTTCCAAGGGGACTGTCACAGGAAATGCCGATTCGGGCCCCAATGTACTATTACTGGAACACCTCAGGAGACGTAGCATTTATAAACTTCCTGTCACCCTGTGTGCTGCTCAGAAGCCATTCATTTTAACTTAATTTGCAGGACTGAAAGTCTGAAGCTCACTTACTATATGAAAAGTGACTGCTGCAGCTATCTTCCATTATCATTCCGCCCCCTGCCAGTGGTACAAAGCTGGAGTGTTGCAGAGGGAGAAACCCTTTGCTTGTAGTTAGGCAATGCACCTAATAGACTTCCTTACCTTCCTGGCCTCGGTCAAAATTTTACAATAATATCAACGCAGTGAGCCCCCGTTATATCGTTCTGATGTATTGTGTATAATCGATGAGTCATAGAGCTCTTTGAAATGTGAATTTTAAAAAAAAATCAGTTTCCTCCTACCTGGCCTCCATGTGTTTCTTCCAATATATATGTGTGTTGGTTTATGTGCAGAAACTGGAGTACTTATGATCTCTTCTCACAAACCTTCTAACTGCTTATATGAAAGCCGAAGTACACTCTGTATGGGAATGGATATGCTAATCAATCCACCCAGACATCCATCAATAAGGGGATGCCAGCTTACAATGACCTATCTTGAGATCTGCAATGGCGGGCTTCCAGTCTAGATCCTAATTTCTGCCTTGCATTTGGAACCAGAGATGGCCACGGGTGCATGCTAGGTCCTTATTTCACTAAGATGTCATGGCAGGGAAGCTATTACCCTTTGGAGTGGTAATGTGCTGGGACCATACCTTCTGTGAGTCCCTTTGGACTCTCTTTAAACCACTGAGCCAGTCTGTAAGCCACTTAAACAAAAACATCTCCTTTCACTACTTCTGTTACCCTCACTACGGCATCATGAAATGTTCTGAAAGGATTGTGCAGCCTCAACTCTCTGTGGACAATCTCCTGGACGTTGGGTCTTCATTTACCCCTCCCTTTTTTTCTTTGTTTTTATCCTCTCTCAGAAGATTTCTTCAATTCTTTCTTCCAATTAGTCAGCTGAACGTTGTATTTCAGCTGTTATCTGTCTAATCTCTAAGTATCCTTCTTTGTTCTTGGCAGTTTTCAATTTCACACCATCTCTTTCCCCTTTTATGCTACAATGGTTTCCAATATCTTCCTAGCTGTCTCAGTATACTAGAGTTGCTGTTTGTAAATTATCTTCCGTCCCCCCAAATCTGTTTCTTCAGGGGTCAGTTTTTTATTGTTGTTGTTTTGGTTTGTTTGTTTGTTTGTTTGTTTGGATTTTAGAAAGGTATGGGAGGATTATCTTTTATGCTGGAAACTTTCTCACATACAAGCCAAGCAGAATAAGAATCCAATCCTTCAACTGACAGCCTTCTCTTTGGGATGCCAGGATAAGGAGTTAACGGACAGCTTTATCATGCGCCATCTAAATGGCAGAATGCAAAGGCGTTTCCTCCAGGCTCAAGGCAATCATGTCCATGCTAACAAATTTCTGTTTTCCTGTTGCTGTTGTTCTTACCTGGAGCAAAATCCAGAGCGGCTGGATTTTCTAAAAGAGAAAGTGAATTAAGTATCCTTACATAAACAGGACTTCAGACACATCCTTCAGCTCCAGCATGTTCCTGCATAGCATGGTGACTAGAAGTGACAACAAGACAGTACATTTCAAACAGGCTAGGAGGATGTTTAAAGTTTTCATCATGGAGAAATTAGCTGATGAGATAAATATACTTATCCTGGTTTAAGCACTATGTGATGTATTGAACAGTAGCTGGCGTCTCATGTATATTCACAATTATTTTTCCTATACTAGTTAAAAATAAAAAATAGTGAGAAGGCTAGGCTGATTCCATAATAAGCTTCAATGTAGCAGTTAAGGAGACTAAGCCTAAATCTCTGTTTCCAAGAACTGGGCAAGTCCAGGCAAGTCCAGGCCTCAGAAGCTGCCCAGCCACCTGGCCTGAGGCAAGGACAATGGGTTAGCAGCAGTTTCTAGACTCCCTCAGCTACTTGCTCAGCAACAGTTTCCAGACCTCCCCATCAAGTTTCTATTACCCTAGTAATAGAATATCCATAGAGATGAACCCAACAGATGAATATAGAGGTCACCTACCCCAGAATTCCCTAATGTGCTTTAAATCAGGCTTGCGTATGCGCTCACTTGGTTGTCTCCCTATCTTGGTAATGGGGAGAGCCCAGCATGCTGGACTTCAGCAGAATAAAATAGTCTTTGTATTTACGTACTATTGGAGTCTGGAATGTCATTCTTAGGTAAATTATGAACCCTTAAATTAGCATGTATATAAAAAGCACATTGATATACGTGTATATGTAGACATTTATCAATATTCTTCAGTTTGTACTTTCTCAGTGATCTGCTGCCTGATTGTGGAGCCAGGCAACTTTTCTGAGTCGTCTCAGGTAGCTGACTACTTTGTCACATGTAAATTCTGCAAAGATCATGGTGTTTTTCCTCCAGTCTGTTTATTAATCTTTAAACATCTATCATTTCTCCTCACATAAACTGAGGCTGTCTGCATTGCCCTCCTGTAAATATCTAGGATCCATTATTGCAATAAGAAAGTCATTAGCATACATATATGTAATACTTTCCCAGAAATTTTGCATGGGTCCCAATGTCTCCCCAGCATACAGGAAAATGCTTTCTTATTACAATCATATGTTGAGAAGAATTTGTATGACTATTCTGATCAAAACTTTTCCCCTCAATACTCTACCATTATGTTATGTTCATACGAAGAGATTTCCTCTATCACTGTATCTGGTGTTTCATAACACACAGATCCAGTCTAAAAATCATAATTTTGCATGCAAATTCTGGGAGACTCAGAGTTATAGTGAGGCTTTTATTTCTCTAAAGGTAACAGAAGACATCTGATGTTCTGGTCGGGATGTGTCTGAAAGCACTCGGCTCTGTTTATTTGTCCCCAGGGAATGAAGTGCTGTTAGAGGCAGACTCAGACTTCTTTCATTTTGGAAACTCTTTTCTTTAAGTCCTCTGTTATTATTTTGATGCCATTGGTGCCAACCCTCTTTTCTCTATCCTTGACATCTCAAGATTCCTCTCTCTTGCTTTCTGCCTAAAAATTCTAGTTGATTCTTTTACTATTCCCTTTCTCTTCTCTCCAAACGCTTCTGCACTTCCGGATGACCTGAATGCTCCCTTAGTGATAACTGATGTTGTTCTTCTGTTCTACGCCTGTGCCCCGTTTCAGAGAGCGGAGAGCATTCCTTTGTTTCCTCTAGGAAGCCTTTTTTATTTTTAAACATATTCTGTGAATATCTTCACAGCAGTGGTTCCTTTCTCTTGAGATACAGCAGACTGTACCCAGAGTCCCTGCCCGCTTGATTTGTTGATTTGAACACCCTTGCAAAGGGAGGCAGTATTCAGTCTATTCTTTTACCAGTGTTGCATTTAATCCTTTTTCTTCCTCTACCCTGCAAACACATCCTTACCTTACATCCCACAACACCTGGGTGTCAAAACCAAAATAAAAACAAACAAATAAACCAAATCTCTAACATGGGGGTTAAGGGAGTAACTATTTATATGCACACACACACACACACACACACACACACACACACACACACAGTCTGTATCATCACAGTTGACTATACTACATTTTTCCAAGATGACCATGACAATGCCTTCTTCTCCCAGTTTTTCTACATTGTGCCCCATTTCCCATCAAAAAATGAAATCTAACATTCCTGCCTCGAAAGTGCGCTAGTGAGTGGAGACGTCGAGTCAAGTTGTTCTTGCTGGCATTACCAGGGCAGCCCGGGCTTCAAGCCATCCAAGTTCAGGGGTCAAACACGCTGCTATAGAACCATTCGTAGGATCCCAGCCATTTGGAGGCTGCACTCACAGTCCTGGGAGGACTGATTGTACAGGTTACTGACTCATTGAATTTATCAGTACATTTCACTCAGCATTGTTTGTAGTCACTGAGTTCTGGCACAGCAATAAACAGAGAAAAAGCTCATTTGTGTGTATGACTCGGCCATTTATGCTGTATCGTTTTGATACACCAAAAAGGAACCAACTCTTGATCTTGTTAGTTGGAGTTCTATTGCTAAAAAGCAAAACAAACAAAGCAAAACAAAACAACAACAAAAAACGTTATTTCTAAGTATGTGTCATTGGTGCTTAGAAAAGGATATAAGGAATGTTAATGGCCCCTGAATTTAACCTTGTTTTTAATGAATAGGGTATTTGACCTGCATGTATATCTATGTACTGTGTGCATGCAGGACGGCAGAGGTCGTAGAAAGTGTTGAATTCTCTGGAGTTGGAATTCCAGATGGTCATTAGCTACCATGTGTGGGTACTGGGAATAGAACCCCTGTCCTCTGCAAGAGCAGCATGTACTCTTAGAGTCTTCTTACTTCCTTCCCATTTCTTGCTGCTGCCGACTTTGTGACCAGGAGCAAAGGTCCACCTCCTACTGTTACAGTCAGCCCTTTGTACCAACGAAGGCTGAGAGGGTGGAGAGACCACACGTGTGCCTTAGAAAGGAATGCCTATATCTGGCATGGAGGAGTGTTGGCAGGACATTTTCTCACTGGTCTGAAACTCTCTTCTGTCTTTTCTTCTGTGGTCATATTCATCTGCTTTGAAGTGGTATAACACACCAGCCATTTTGCTCATTTCAATACTGATCAACCTCATTGTATTCAAAGTAACCCTTCCAGCAACTGATAAACTGAGGCTTCAGGAAGGGATGGAGAGTGTCTTGAAATCAGCGGTTCTCAACCTTCCTAATGCTGTGAGTCTTTAATAAATTTCATGTTGTTTAATATACTCCATGTTGTGCTAACCCCCAACTATAACATTATTTTTATTGTTATTCCGTAACTGTAATTTTGCTATTGTATGAATCGTAATGTAGATATCTGTGTTTTCCAATGGTCTTAGGCAACCACTGTGAAAAGGTTGTTCAGTCCCCAAAGGGGTCATGACCCGCAAGTTGAGAACAACTTCTTTAAAGCAAGAGGATCCCTATAGAGTGAGAAAGTTATGCCCATCATTTATAAATTTTAGGGTACTTGATTGCATAAGGTGTTTCCCCTTAATGACCTAAATTTTGCTGTATTGGTTCACCAGCAGAGCAAACATGGCTTAAAATTCTCTCTCTGACATGGCACCTACCCAAACACAACATGCTGGCCAAGTACCCCGGTCCACCACAAATCACCTCTGGTAGCCACTGTCCCCTCTCACCCATAAATACATTATGCTTTCTTTGAAGTTTTCCTCCTTTCAATGCAAACCGTATCTCAGGAGTGACTTGGGCCAAAAGTTTATGACTCACTGCGTAAACCAAATTTCCTGTTCTGTTTTTCCCAATTGTCTTCTCCCTGCTCGGTCTTGCATGTTGGGATTTGGTGAACAGGAGCATACTCATGCACTTTGTGGCTCTGCCGCTGCCTTTGCCTTTGATCGTCTCCCCGTGCAGCCTTCCTCTCTGTGGGCTGAAAGTCTTAATCTTCTTAGTTTGACCTCATGTTTTAGCCTACACATCCCCTTGCTTCTTTCATCTGCTCTTCCCTGGCTCTCCTAGGCATCCTTTTGCTTTGTTAAAACAGTATTTCAAGAGCAGGTGTCCCCTTCTTATCCTCCACTCTCACCACTGGGCTGGGTAATCAAGCATCCTTAAATGGTTTGGGGGAACAGGGAGCAGACAGGAAGGGAGAAGTATTTCAAGTCAGTGTCAGAGCACAGTAAGGAAATACTTTGTTGTCCAAATGATACGCTGGGAAATGACTCCCTGGACTCCATTAGTGTCTCTTCAAACTTCGAGAGGCATGAGTGCCAGGGCTACAGAAAAACAAAAGCTGAGTTTTATAGAAATGATCCTAGAAGAGGGAGAAACAAAAAAATAAAGTTAAAAAAAAGTAGGATTTTTTTTGTTTTGTATTTTTTTAACACAGGGGAAAAATTAAAATAGATGGCAGTCTCATGTAGATATTTTAGTTCTTAGAAGCTGGTGTTTTTTATAGGGATGGCGAAAAATAAACAAGTGGAACAGAAGGTGTTATACACAAGAAACATATAAACACAGACTTGCAGTATGACAACGCTTAGAAGAAAGCTAAAGCTCCTTCCCAGCAGGGTTTCCAAACAGCTGACTAAGGACTGGACTGGGCATGTAAGGTGGAACCCACACAGGGCCTGATGCCTTGAATATTATTCAGTATGTCAAGGCCAAGGTCTAGGCTAGTGTCTAGGAGTCCTGGGTTGAGGAATTTTATTTTGCTTTTTTTATGTTTTTAGGATATTTAGATGTAGAGACCAATGGCGATGCACTAATCCGGTTGAGTGGTTTCTAAAGCTGTAATTGTCTGGGTTTTCATTGCTTTTGTTTTAGGAATAGAAGCTGGCCCAGAAATGGGATAACGCATACAAGTTAACAGAAAATCCTAATAGTAACTGTCCTAGTTGAACTGGAGTATTAAGACTTCTGTGAATCTCAGAGTGTTAGCTGCCTTTGTCAGTATGTTAATGTTGGAGGCATGTGTCTGGGGAAACATTTAGGACCATCTTAGATACCAGTAACTGTATCATGTAAAAACAAACAAACAAACAAATAAAAACCTGTCAGAATTAAAGCAAAACAAAGCATTAAAACTCCAAATTAAACACTTGAAAAGCTGATGTTCAAGATCACAATCTAATCTTTTTGAGACAGGGTTTCTCTGTGTAGCCCTGGCTGTCCTGGAACTCACTCTGTAGACCAGGCTAGCCTTGAACTCAGAAATCTGTCTGCCTCTGCCTCCCAAGTGCTGGGATTAAAGGCGTGCGCCACAACAACTGGCCTAATCTTTTTTTTTTAAAGAGTGCTGTGGATCCCCAGAGTACTCATTGGTACCATCAAGGTTTATGGATGCCATCCATCAATTTTGTTTTGTGGATTGTGATGACATTAACTAAGAGGGGGGTAAAATCGCATGGCATCTGCCTTCTTCATTATACCATTACCAAAGATGGCAGCCAAGCCACACTGTTGCTTCAATCTCAATGAGGTCAACAACCAAGAAGGCAGCAGATTACATGGTTGTTCTCAGATCAAGGTGAGCCCATGTCTCGTTAGGCCACAAATCCCTGTGAGATTCACCATCTCATAGATCAAAGGTGAATTATTACAATATTTTCTTTAAAAAGAACATTCAGTTTGGTTAGTATAAATATAGGAGGAGATGACCTCTGGTCCTGGCAGGTAGGGCTAACATAGCAAAATATAGAAACAGGGGAAGGAACTTCATGGTGTTAGCATAAGGAGACAGGATCTATAGCTGTTAGAGTAGCTAGAGTCACAGAATAACTTTTCTCTCTGGTTCCAGGAGAGACATGAGAAAGAGATAAAGGTGCTTGGGAAAGTAATCTCCCTAAGGAATGTGAGGGGCCCAATTCCAGAATGGGGAAAGGCTTGGGCTCTTTTATTTTCCCTTTCCAGGTTAGAGTCTGGGGGGACAGCCTGAGCCAGGACAGTGGTTTAAGGATATTTAGAGACAATCGTGCTTGATTTAGCCTGAGGTAGGAGAGCCTAAACCTACTTTCCAAAGCAAGCTTCTTCCTTTCTTTCTTCCTTCTTCCTTTTCTTTCTTTTGTCTTTTCCTTCTTCTCTTTCACCTTTCCTTTCCCTTTCTTTCTTTCTTTCTTTCTTTCTTTCTTTCTTTCTTTCTTTCTTTCTTTCTTCTTTCCTTCCTTTCTCTTCCTTTCTTTTATCGAAAAATAGCCTTTGTTCTCACCTAATATATCCTAGTTATGGTTTCCCCTTCTACTTCTCCCAGTTCCTCATCACCTCCTTCCTGAGCATGCATAGCTCAGGACAATTTGCTGACATCACTTAATACAGAACGTCTGCTCTGCTTCCATAGGGAGAGACCTCATCAGCCAGATTAGCATCTGAAAGAGAATTAGGTTTGTTTAGCAGGTAAAGCCTGGTATGGGCCATGATATGAAGGCTAGGAGAGGAGATAAAAATGAGGTGGGAGACCTCAGACCACTTGCCTTTCATCTAATGAAGCTTACATCTAAGGTAGTAAGAATTTGGAAATTAAAAAATACCAAATTCAGGCCGAGTATGGCTACTCTCCAGTTGATATTAGGGCCAGATCTGAAAGAAAAGCCACAATAGAGTAGTGGCTCTGAGGCTCAGGAGACCTAAAGCTTTGAGGTTGAATTTTAGGCATGCCAACCTGGAACACATCTCAGAAGGAAAAGCAGAGGGAGGCCATAGTCATTCCTGAGTCATCACTTGGGATAGGAGAACAGCAGGAGGAATGAACATGGTTTGAAGAAAGCATCCCTGGCTTGTAGAATCAGGCAGCACGAGTCAAGGGCAAAACCTGAGGAACTCTGCGCATTCTAGAGAGGGCGCCTCCAGGCTTGGCTGAGCTTTCCCTTCCCTGTGAGTTTGTGGTGAATGCAGCCTGGTAAGAAAAGGGCTTGTTTCTGGAGGTTTATAAAGAGTGAGAGAGGAGTGGAGGCAGCAGATAAGAAATGTCAGATCCCAAGGAAACTCCAGTCTCCCAAGCTCCAAATGACAGTCCAAATCTCCAGAACCAAGCTCAGCCTGGACTGAAGGAGGATTTCTGGCAGTTGGATAAAAAGCCAGCATGCTTCAGGAACTTGGGAAACTGGTTGGTTTCCATTTACTCCAAAGAGCTATTTCACTTACTCTTGGCAAAGTAGACACATGGCTCTTCATTAACATATATCTATGGTTGCATCTCAAAGCCCATGTTGACTTTCAGGCTCCCTGAGTATCATAAGAACTTGAAATAGATTTCAAAGCCTCCCTCGACTCTCCTCACCCTTCCCTCCCATCCCCTCTGCTCCTCACTCTCCTTAGGACCTCCATTCTTCTCACTGAGTCTCTCTATTCTCTGTACTCTAACCCCTTGCTATCTGCCCCTCTCTCTGTTGAACATGTTCATCAGTCTCCTTCCTTCACTCTCTGCTCTGAACTCTTCCAGTTGGCGTTGGCCGTTCTCTCTCATAGCTCCAATAAACTTCTTAGCCAAATCATGGTCAGTCAACAGTTCCTTTCCTGTGCCCCCTTGCATGCATCAAGGACCCAAACTAAGTTAACAGTTACACCCACAAAACCCTAGAACGGGACTTTCACCACTCATGTCAATGAAGCCCACAGAAATCCGGTTATTACGTCCTTTAGTAAGTTAGGAAGCAGCCACACTTCCCATGGGACAACTGACAGAAAAGAGGGTGATGTAGAAAGAGAGAGGTGCCAGGTTTTGGCATCAGATGCTTGATCAAGATTGATCAAAGTGGAAATAAAAGAAAGGGCAATCTGATCTCTTTGGAAGCAGCCTCACAGAACAGTGAAGGGCAGTGGTCTCTGCAGGAGTGGATACTGTGTATATGCTGCGGTGGGGGTGGGGGGGGGGTTATCGGAAAAAAAATGGCGATCCTTGGATTCCACCTTTTCATTGCCACAACTACAGAGCTTGTTTTTCTTGATCTTTCTTTGGGGTCCGTTTACTTTGTACAGGTATACCTATGTAGTCTGCTCCTTGAGGGGAGATCGATGGTCCACATCCCTGTCGCTTTGCCTCATCTGTCCACTCATGTTTCCAACACTCACTGGCATTCACACACGGTGGTTGAAATCATTCATTCATTATTCACTACAGCCAAGGACCCACACAGCTCAGCATTACACACCCTAGGCACTGCTCCAGCAGCTGGGGACACAATGAGCCCAACTCCATCTCTCTCCCTAAAGGACAGGAAATTCCATGAGAGGTGGGGGTAGGGGGAGGAATACACTGAACACTTTTCTCTCTTTTTCCTGTCAAGGTCTTACAGGTCCCCTCCTCCCTCCCACACTTTTGTCATTACGAACAGCCCTACCACGGATGTGTTGCGGTCTGCTGTGCACATGTGTTGGATGGAGTTTCTTCAGGGCAGCAGATGCCAATGCTAAGGGCAAGTGAGAACCACCCAGGGAGGTGAACTCTGACAGATGCCAGTGATAACAGATTTAAGAGCTTGGCTCCCTTAAGATAGAACCTCCAAGCGAGCCGAGCCCCATGCTACAATTACATCAGGAGCTCACATAGTCTTGAGCTGTGTCAGAAACTAACAACTCCTTGGGACTTCAGAAGGATAATTACTAATCATTCCTCTCCCAAGGAAATGAAAGGCTGCCTAGCGAAGCAAAAAGAAAAGGAGCTTAGGAGTCCGAAACGACATTCTGCTTCCTGATACAGCACAAATAAATAAATTAACTATCTTTCCTGGGCTCCATTTTGTAAGACTGGGAAGTAAGATTCTTTCTATTGCTGGATTCTAAATTAATGGCATGACTGAAGACCATACTGTCAGAGGCATCACCCAACCCCTGGGTTTCCTGCATACTCTGCTCTATGCTAAAGCCTCTTACAGCATAGGCACACTGAGTCTTACGTGGCTAAAATCCTTCCATGCTGGGAAATCCAGAGAATCAGTCCATACTCATTCCATCTTCTGTTGTTGGCTTAGCTAATTTGCTAGATAGATGCCCTTTCTAAGCCCAAACTGCCTCCTCTGTAAAATCCTTCTAGCAGGCATAATTAGCACACTACATTGTTCCACATGTTGACTGAAGTAATCCAAGCATAGCATTCAGCATACAGCTCAGAACCTAGGGCTCAAAAAGCCCTCACACCTTTTACTACAGCTCTAAAGATTATAAAGCTTAATAATAATAAATAAAACATAAAATTCTACTTTCTGTAGATTTTCTCTTGTATTTTTCTTTTAACTCTCCATGCCATAAAGGATACCAACTCCTACCCAGCTGTCTCAGCCAAAAGCATATACGTGAAAATATGTTCTCCCATCATTGAGGAAAGCTCACCAGGTAATTTGTTACCATGGGGTAAGTCCCTGTCGTCTCTCACCTGTTGTGTCCATGGCCTGCCTACTGCTGTGCATACCTACTGTTCCCTTGTTCCCTAACTTCACTCTCCATCAGTGGCTTTCAAAGACAAAACAGGTTTGCTAAATTCTCTTGCCCAAAGCTCCCTATGGTTGAGCACATTCTTAGACACAAACAGTAACCCTGTCTGCCTACCAAATGAGGTCTAGCCTGTCTGGTCTGGTTTCTCTCCAGTCTCTCTAGTCTCACCCCCTCACAGTTTAGCAGATTTACAAATTTTAAAAATCTACATACATAGGTAAATAGATAAAGGGGAAAGAAAAAAAAAAGCTTATCTTAGATATTTGTCGGCACACATTAGCTCCTTCATCTCCATTACCTAGGTAGGCTTCTTAGACCGTTTCAAAAGATGGATATCTTTCAGATGTGCTCAACTTCATCAACCAAGAGTTCATAGTTCTTGCAAGAGATTCTCAGCCCTGATTCCATATTGACCAAGCCCTGGAAGAAAGCAAATTCCCAATGCTTAAAACATCTATTGAGTGTCAGGCTCAGGACACAACCTGCAATGTTGCCAAAGATTTTATAGCATCCATAAAAAGAAGAGTAGGCAAAGAAGACTAGGACAGGGGCTTGGTAAGATGTCAGCCAGTGCACGAGAGGGGAACATGCTCTTTTGAATATTTCCAGCAGAGTAGGAGTCAGCCATCTCATATTGGACACCCTCTGTGGTCAGAAGGCATGCCTCTGGAATTGACTTCCATGTGCTGCTTCCTTGATCCCATTCAGAAAGATGAAGTCGGGTTGGAAACAGCTTTACTGTCTTCGTTTGCCTTTCCTATTCTGCAAACAAGTGTTTCTCTTCCTTAGATTGTCCCTTTGGTTTCCAACCAAGGCATCTGTTTCTCTAATATACTCTTCTAATGAATCATTTGGGATCTCCCACGGCAAGAAGGCTAGAGAGTTCATGAACACTGAGTCTGAAAGTAGGCTGCATTGCTGGGACCAACCCTAAATATATAGTCTATCTTTCTTCTTATTAATGGAATAATACCCATCAAAATATATTTTTTATGATACCAACCCACAGCCTAGACTCAGATACCATCTGAGTTGAACTTCTGTTAGCGTTCCTCTGTCATGTGAGGCCCTGACAGCTAATCCTGCACACTTTCAGAGCCTTTGGACCTAGTAGCATCACACTACAGTTTGAATGTATGCTCTATCCCCATGCCCCATTACTATAATAAATCTCAAGGAAATGCATATAAAGTTAAGGTGTTCATGTGTGATCAAATCTTGTGGGAGGAGCCCTCATGAATGAGATCATAACCTCATAGAAGGTTAGCAAGAACCAGACAATAATATACTTTTGCCATTCCACCATTCCCTATAAGAGAACATCCATTTCCTACAGAGGAAGCAGCAACAAAGTGCCATTTGAATCCACACCATCATTCCAGCGTCTAGCATACCAAGCACCCAAAGCTTATTTTATTAATATTCACTAAGGAAATAATTGATATTAAATACACTTCAGTTCAATAAAAGAAAACTACGTCTACATGGGTTATCCAGATGACTCAAGCTGTCATACAAGCATGATTGTTATTTTATTGTTTGGGGGTTTAAATGAATATTGAGGGACTCCTTCAGTTTGTATCTAGAGACAACAGTCAAGGCTGGGAAATAGCTGGTGTTATAGTTAATAAAGAAACCTCTGAATGCAACGAGACGTCTGAGCACTGTCTCCCAGATAACTGTATTGTTTCTGGAGCTTCCACACTAACCAGCTAACAGTCACTGATGCAGAGAAAAACTGTGCCTCTGAAGATGTCCAATATGACTTCTACTCGTTCACTCACCACCTCTCCAAGTTGAAAGTGCTTTTCTATATTCCTGTGAAGCCCAGGCACTCCGGAATTATAAAAATGAATCCCGTCCCTGTTCAGCATTTGCCTATTGGTTTTAAGCTTTTGAGTTGTGCTGGGGGATAGGCCGTCTACCCACTCCACACATAGAATGTCATGAGAAGTTTAAGTGAGCATTTCAAAGGGAGTCCATGACACAAAGTATACCAACGGTGGGATCGCGCAAAGCCATCAGAGAGCCGCTTAATTTGCTGAATAAAGCTTTCCATACAAGATGCAAGGGTCAAATTTTGATGAAAATGCCATGAAAGCAAGGATTACACATGGGGATGCTTGACGTAGCATCCCAGTCACACCAGCTCATGAGAACTCTGCAGACAGTTGGGCATGTGGTCATTTTTTTAAAGACTTGATTTCAGAAGAATGCAAAAGGCAATAGACACTTCCCCTTCTCTCCAGATAGAACACATGAATTCTCATGATATGCTCTGCTTGCTGATATTTTTTCTGTCCTCTTACTTACCTAATGTAAATTTACATAGGTACTTCCTATGTAAATCGAAAGACGCTATAGAGGGCCTTTATGCATAGAAATTTACTCAGCCTAGAAGCTCTTTTGTAGGCCTGCTGGGCTGTACTTGAGAATAGGATGATAAGTTGGGGTACTGTGATGGTTTGTATATGCTTAGCCCAGGGAGTGACACTATTAGAAGGTGTGACCCTGTTGGAGTAGGTTTGGCCTTGTTGGATGAAGTGTGTCACTGTGGGAATGTGCTTTAAGACCCTCATCCTAGCTGCCTGGAAGCCAGTAGTATTCTGCTAGCAGCCTTCAGATGAAGATGTAGAACTTTCAGCTCTGCCTGCACCATGCCTGCCTGAATGCTGCCATGTTCCCACCTTGATGATAATGGACTGAACCTCTGAACCTGTAAGCCAGCCGCAATTAAATGGTGTCCTTTGTAAGACTTGCCTTGGTCATGGTGTCTGTTCATAGCCGTAAAACCCTAAGACAGATCCTTATTTCTAGACATCGAATCTACCACATCATCAAAAGGGGTTGGGGGATTAAAACCCCAATGCTTACATGGTTGCTCCCTCCACCTGCAAGGGGGAACTTTAGGAAACCCAGCTCTCCTTCAGGCTTGTCATTCCTTGTCTAAATGTATATCTGTGCCATGAGATGTGGTGCTGGTCACAACAGATTGTTATTAGAGTTGTTATTACTGTGAGGCTGAGCTTTTGTGCTGGAATTGTCTCTGGTGTAGCTTTGTGTCCAATCCCTCCCAAACTGTTTGCTAACTAGAGTGATCTGGCCTTTGAAGTAAGCTGACTGAAGGCCATCATGCACCAATCATTGCTTAACCACTATCTTCCCACCACCATTGTCACCCACTGACCCCTGTTCCAGAATTAGGACAGTGATAGCACCACCACTGACCACCACCTGCTCCTCATAGTATTTCTATTTGGTTGTTTTCAGTACATTAACGAGGTTATTCCTATTGCACTGTAAAATAGATAATATCACCCAGAACCATCCAGAAGCTCTTATCCCATGAGGAAGTCTTACAATGGTCTCCAAGGCTCTGTGTGACCCTATCCTTTGCTGCCATGCTCCTTCAATAATGTACCTATTGTTCACTCATTCTTGAGATGGACTAACTTCCTCTAGAACACTCCCATCCCTGGGCCTTTGCACATTCTGCTCCCCTATCCTGAAATGGTCTCTGCTATGGACCTTTTAGCTCACTCAGTCACCATCTTTGTTCAGTACCCTCTTCTCTTCTCTTTGGTACCACCCTTTGATCATTCCATCTCAAAAACTTGTTCTACTTTTCTTTATAATGTTCTTCCCATTTACTGTAGGGCAACAGGTCAAATGTGTATATGGCATGTGGCATCCTTTACTCCCTTGCTTTATTGTTTATGTCTTTCACATAGCATGCAGGCTCCATGAAGAGTGTCCATCGGACACTCAGAGATTGATTATATTCTTGCATGCTCCTTAGACTAAGGAATCTCATATCTAGTCTTATCTCTGCCTCTAACTGAATAAGTGATATCATATACTGTCCTCACCTGCTTAGGCTATGAAATAATGTTGAGCTGGAAGCTTCCTTAGTGGGAGACCAATAGCAGAACAAGAGAAGAAGACATGAGATTTTTCTGCCTACTGTTTGTCTTGTATGATCTTAAGGGAAAGTGAGAAACCAGAGTCACAGTCTCAAAGCATCATATATATGTGTATATATCATATCATTTTATATATATGTGTGTATACTATATATATATATATATATATATATGTGTGTGTGTGTGTGTATACTATATATATATATATATATATATATATATATATATATATATATGCTATTTATTCCCCGTTGTCAACTTGACTATATCTAGAATGAACTACAATCCAGAATTGGAGGACACACCTGTGATCCAGATCTTGAGACTGGAAGACACAAGTTTCTGACCTAGATCTTGGCAGTGAGATCTTGAGGCATAGTGGCTATGAGAAGTTTAGGTCCAAGCAAGGTAGTACATGCCTTTAATCCCAGGAGACTGAGGCAAGGAGATCTCTGAGTTCCAGGTCAACCTGGGAAAAAACAAGTCCTAGATCCAGGCATGGTGGTACACACCTTTAATCTGGGCCACACCTTCTTCTGGTAGCCTACATAAGGACATTAGAAGAAGGAAGATTCACTCTTCTTTGACTGTTTTCACTTACTTGCCAGTACATTTGTTAGAACCTACATCTACAGAAGACCAGCTGAAACAACTAACCTCGTGGATCTGAGCAACTACTGAATAGACGCATGGACTTCCCATCCACAGTTGCCCATTTTTGGGTTAGTTGGACTACAGACTCTAAGTCATCACAATAAATTCCCTCAATATAGAGAGACTTTCCATAAGTTCTGTGACTCTAGAGAACCCTGACTAATGTGTGTGTGTGTGTGTGTGTGTGTGT
>LR750892.1:200506-264051 GCA_902729485.2 Mus minutoides | reverse complement strand
TAACCAATAAAGAAATAGAAGCAGTCATTAATAGTCTCCCAACTTAAAAAAAAAAAAAAAAAGCACAAGGCCAGCTGGGTTTAGTGCAGAGTTCTATCAGACCTTCAAAGAGGAACTAATTCCAATACTTCTCATACTAGTCCACAAAATAGAACTCAGGAAGTGGATCAGATCTCCAGACTGCTGGACACCTGCCCTGAAAGAGAAGAGCTTGCCTGCAGAGAATGCTCTGACCACTGGAACTCAGGTGAGAGTTGGACTCCCAGGAGTGCTGTCAGAGGCTAACAGAATCACAGGAGGATCAAGCACCAACCAGAGACAGCTTGAACATTAACATCAGAGATTTCCAGATGGCGAAAGGCAAATGTAAGAATCCTACTAACAGAAACCAAGAATACTGGGCATCAACAGAACCCAGTACTCCCATCGCAACAAGTCCTGGATACCCCAACACACCCAAAAAGCAAGATGCAGATATTAAATCATATCTCATGATGGTGGTAGAAGATTTTAAGAAGGACATTAATAACTCACTTAAAGAAATACAGGAAAACACTACTAAACAGGTAGAACCCCTTAAAGGGGAAGTACAATAATCCCTCAAGGAATTACAGGAGAAAACTGATAAACAAGGAGAAGCCCTTAAAGAGGAAATACAAAAATCCCTCAAGGAACAACAGGAGAACACTGCTAAACAGGTAGAAGAAACACAAAAATCCCTTAAAGAATTACAGGAAAATACAACCTAACAGGCAATGGAATTTAACAAAATCATCCAAGATCTAAAAAATGGAAATAGAAACAATGAATAAAACCCAAAGAAAGACAACTCTGGAGATAAAAACCCTAGGAAAGAAATCAGGAACTATAGATGTGAGCATCAGCAACAGAATACAAGAGATGGAAGAGAGAATCACAGGTGCTGAAGATTCCATAGGAAACATGGACACAACAATCAAAGAAAATGCAAAATGCAAAAAGATCCTAACTCAAAACATCCAAGAAATCCAGGACACAATGAGAAGACCAAACCTATGTATAATAGGAGTAGATGAGAATGAATATTTTCAACTTAAAGGGCCAGCAAATATCTTCAACAAAATTATAGAAGAAAACTTCCCATACCTAAAGAAAGAGATGCCCATGAATATGAGAAGCCTACAGAACTCCAAATAGACTGGACCAGAAAAGAAATCCTTCCTGACACATAATAATCAGAACAACAAATGCACTAAATAAAGACAGAATATTAAAAGCAGTAAGGGAAAAAGGTCAAGTAACATATAAAGGCAGGACTATTAAAGTGCCTCCAGACTTCTCACCAGAGACTATGAAAGCCAGAAGATCCTGCACAGATGTTATACAGATACTAAGAGAACAAAAATGTCAGGCCAGGCAAAACTCTCAATTACCATAGATGGAGAAACCAAAGTATTCCGTTGCAAAACCAAATTCATACAATATCTTTCCACGAATCCAGCCCTACAAAGGATAATAACCGGAAAACACCAACACAAAGATGGAAAGTACATCCTAGAAAAAACAAGAAAGTAATACTTTAACAAAACTAATAGAAGACAGCCACAAGAACAGTTTCTTAACTTTAACTACAAAAATGACAGGAAGCAACAATTACTTATCTTTAATTTCTTTTAAAATCAATGGATTAAATTCCTCAATAAAAAGACATAGACAAATAGACTGGCTACACAAACAGGACCTAATATTTTTCTGCTTACAGGAAACCCACCTCAGAAAAAAGGACAGACACTACTTCAGAGTGAAAGGCTGGAAAACAATTTTCAAGGAAATGGTCCTAAGAAACAAGCTGGAGTAGGCATTCTAATATCGAATAGAATTGACTTTCAAACCAAAGTTATCAAAAAAGACAAGGAGGGGCACTTCATACTCATCAAAGCTAAAATCTACCAAGATGAACTCTCAATTCTGAATATCTATGCTCCAAATGCAAGAGCAGCCACATTCATTAAAGAAACTTTAGTAAGCTCAAAGCACACATTTCACCTCACACAATAATAATGGGAGACTTCAACACTGCACTCTTACCAATGGACAGATCCTGGAAACAGAAACTAAACAGAGACACATGGACACTAACAGAAATTATGAAACAAAGGATTTAATAGATATCTACACAACATTTTGTCCTAAAACAAAAGAATACATCTTCTCAGCACCACATGGTACCTCCTCCAAAACTGACCATATAATTGATCACAAAATAGGCCTCAACAGATACAAAAATATTGAAAATTTCCCATGCATCCTATCAGATCACCATGCACCGAGGCTGATCTTCAGTAACAGCACTAATAATAAAAAGCCAGTGTGCACGTGGAAACAATATGACCAACCAGAACCTCAGAGCTCGTGTCTCTAGCTCCATATGTAGCAGAAGCTGGCCTAGTCGGCCATCATTGGGAAGAGAGGCCCCTTGGTACTGCAATCTTTATATGCCCCAATACAGGGGAACGCCAGGGCCAAGAAGTAGGAGTGGGTGGGCAGGGGAGCAGGAAGGGGGAGGGGGAAGAGGACTTTTGGAATAGCATTTGAAATGTAAATTAAGAAAATATCTAATAAAAAAATTGGAGAAAAAAAAAAAAGAACCCAGATGTCCCTCAACAGAGGAATGGATACAGAAAATGTGGTACATTTACATAATGGATTTCTACTCAGCTATTAAAAACAATGAATTTATGAAATTCTTGGGCAAATGGATTTATCTGGAGGATATCATCCTTAGTGAGATAACCCAATCACAAAAGAAGTTACTTGATATGTACTCACTGATAAGTGGATATTAGCCCAGAAACCTAGAATACCCAAGATACAATTTCCAAAACACAAGAAAATCAAGAAGGAAGACCAAAGTATGGATACTTCATTCCTCCCTAGACTAGGGAATAAAATAACCATGGAAGGATTTGCAGAGACAATGTTTGGAGTTAAGATGAAAGGGTGGACCATCTAGAGAGTGCCTTACCCAGGGGCCATCCATAATCAGTCACCAAATGCAGACACTACTGCATAGGCCAGCAAGATTTTGATGAAAGGACCCTGATATAGCTGTCTCTTGTGAGGCTTTGTCATTGCCTGGCAAATACAGAAGGTGATGCTCACAGTCATCTCTAGGAAGGAACACAGGGTCCCCAATGTAGAAGCTAGAGAGAGTACCTGTAGGGGTCTGCAACGCTATAGGTGGAACAACAATACGAACTAATCAGAACCCCCAGAGTGCCTGTGTCTAGCTGCATATGTATTAGAAGATGGCCTAGTCATCCATTATTGGGAAGAGAGGCTCCTTGGTCTAGCAAACTTTAAATGCTTCTGTACAGGGGAATGCCAGGGCCAAGTAGTGGGAATGGGTGGGTAGGGGAGCAGGGTGTGGGGGGGGGAGTGTGTAGGGGACTTTTGGATAGCATTTGAAATGTAAATGAAGAAAATATCTAATAAAAAAATCACTGTTTGCAGATCATACCATAGTATAATTAAATGACCCCAAAGTTCTATCAAGCTGATAAAACAACTTTAGCAATGTGACTGGATGTAAAATTAATTCAACAAATCAGTGGCCTTCCTCTACTCAAAGGATAAACAAGCTGAAAAATAAATTAGGGAAATAACACCCTTCACAATAGTCACAAATAATCTAAAATACCTTGGTGTGACTCTAACTAAGCAAGTGAAAGAGTTGTATGATAAGAACTTCAAGTCTCTGAAGAAAGAAATAGAAGAACTCAGAAGTTGGAAAGATCTCCCATGCTCCTGGATTGGCAGTATTAATATAGTAAAAATGGCCATCTTGCCAAAAGCAATCTACAGATTCAATGCAATCCCCATCAAATTCCAACCCAATTCTTCATAGAGTTAGAAAGAGCAATTCTCAAATTCATCCCAAATAACAAATAACCCAGCATATTGAAAACTATTCTCAATAATAAAAGTACTGGTGGAATCACCACCCCTGATCTAAAGCTTTTTTTTACAGCGCAATTGTGATAAAAACTGCATGGCACGGGTACAGTGACAAGCAGGTAGATCAATGGAATAGAATTGAACCCATGCACCTATGGAGATTTGATCTTTGACAAAGGAGCTAAAATCATCCAGTGGTGGAAAAAATAGCATTTTTAACAAATGTGGCTGGCTCAACTGGTTCTTAGCATGTAGAAGAATGTGAATTGATCCATTCTTATCTCCTTGTACAGAGCTCAAGTCTAAGTGGATCAAGGACCTCCACATTAAAACCAGAGACACAGAAACTTAGAGAGGAGAAAGTGAGGAAGAGTCTTGAATATATAGGCACAGGAGAAAAATTCCTGAGCAGAACACCAATGGCTTGTGCTTTAAGATCAAGAATTGACAAGTGGAATCTCATAAAATTACAAAGCTTCTGTAAGGCAAAGGATACAGTTAAGAGGACAAAAGAGCAGGCAACAGATTTGGAAGAGATCTTTACCAACTCTACATCCAATAGTGAGCTAATATCCAATATATACTAAGAACTCAAGAAGTTAGACTCAAGAGAATGTAATAACACTATTGAAAAATTAGGTACAGAGCTAAACAAAGAATCTTCAACTGAGGAATACCGAGTGGCTGAGAAGCACCTAAAGAAATGTTCTACATCCTTAGCCATCATGGAAATGCAAAGCAGACCAACCTTGAGATTCAACCTCACACCAGTCAGAATGGCTAAGGTTAAAACTCAGGTGACAGCAGATTCTGGAGAGGATGTCGAGAAAGAGGAACACTCCTCCATTGCTGGTGGAATTGCAAGCTGGTACAACCCCCATGGAAGTCAGTTTGGTGGTTCCTAAGAAAATTGGATGTAGTACTACTTGAAGATCCATCAATGCCATTCCTTGGTATATACCCAGAAAATGTTCCAACTTGTAATAAGGACATATTATTGTTCATCGCAGCCTTATTTATAATAGCCAGAAGCTGAAAAGAACCCAAATGTCTCTCAAGAGAGGAATGGATTCAGAAATTGTGGTACATTTTTACAATGGAGTACTACTTAGCTATTAAAAATAATGAATTCATGAAATTCTTAGACAAATGGATGGATCTGGAGGATATCTTCCTAAGTGAGGTAATCCAGTTACAAAAGAACACACATAGTATGTAATCACTCAGAAGTGGATATTATCTCAGAAGCTCGGAATACCCAAGATGCATTTTACAGATCATATACTCCAGAAGAAGGTAGATCAAAATTTGGATACTTTGGGCCTTCTTAGAAGGGATCACAAAGTACCCATGGGAGGAGATACAGAGACAATGTACAGAGCAGAGATTGAAGGGGAGGCTATCCAGAGACTGCCCCACTTGGAGATCCAGCTTATATACAGGCACCAACCCCAAACACTATTGTGGATGCCAACAAATGCTTGTTGACAGGAGCCTGATATAGCTGTCTCCTGAGAGACTCTGCTAGTGCCTGACAAATACAGAGGTGGATGCTCTCAGCCTACCATTGAACTGAGTAAAGGGTCCTGAGTGGAGGAGCTTGAGAAAGGACCAAAGAGCTGAAGGAGTTTTAGCCTCATAAGAGGAACAACACTATGAACCAACCAGTACCCCCAGAACTACCGGGGACTAAACTCCCAACCAAAGATTACACAGGGAGGGACTCATGGCTCCAGCTGCATATGTAGCAGAGGATGGCCTTGTAGGTCATCAATGGGAGGAGAGGCCCTTCGGCCTGTGAAAGCTCAATACCCTAGTGTAGGGGAAAGCCAGGACTAGGAAGTGTGAATCAGTGGGTTTGTGTAAAGGGGGAGGCGTGGAGGGGATAGGGGGTTTCAGAAGGCAAACCAGAAAAGGGCATAGCATTTGAAATGTAAGTAAAGAAAATACCTAATAAAAAACAAAAGAAAATAAAAAAATAAATAAAAGGTGTGTGTGTGTGTGTGTGTGTGTGTGTGTGTGTGTGTGTGTGTGTGTGTGTTTTAGACAGGGTTTCTCTGTATAGCCCTGGCTGTCCTAGAACTCACTTTGTAGACCAGGCTGGCCTCGAACTCATATATCAGCCTGCCTCTGCCTTCCAAGTGTTGGGATTAAAAGCATGAGCCACCATGCCCAGCTGAAAAAGCCAAGTTTTAAAGAGAAAAACAACTAGGTCATATTTTTTCTGTTCTTTATCTTATTCAGTTAATTGTTCAAGAACTATTAATCTTCTATATATGTTTAATTCTGGAATTAGTTCTGAAGATTCTATAGCGCAGTAGAGTGATTGCCAACATAGAAAAGCAAACTTAAACATAATATGTAGTATATTCCATTTTTCGGTAGATAAAGTATAAAGCTGTATGTGAGCACAAAGTATGGTGAACGGGTGAGACTGTTGAGACTGTTGAGACTGGACCATCTTATAGCTGTCAGCCAGACAGAGAGGAAGTATGCATGTAAAAGGCATAAGTATGGATGAGATAGTTAAAATGAAGTTTTTGATGTAAATAAATATTATAAAAGGGGGTATGAACAGTGTTGTTGTTTAAATGTTAATAGCTTTCCTAGGTTATATTTCAATGTTAGGTTCACAAATAGTGAAATGTTTGGGAAAGATTAGAAGTGTGACCTTGTTAGAGGAGGTGTGTCACTGCATAGTACCTGCTGGTAATTTGGTATACTGGTAATTCAGATGTGTGGGGTGGATTCTCTTTAGAGAACTGCCTTCAGGAAGGGATGATATAATGCAAATGAAAACTCACAGAGTTCTCTGGGAACATCATAGCAGATATACATGATCCCAGAGTGGCTGACTTAGTCAGAAAAGTTATATGAGATACTTGAAAATCAATGTCACCTCATTTTGAAGTGGTGTGGATGTTGATCTGAGTTGACTAAAGTCATTAAGCCTTAAAACTGCTTATGGACATGGCACATTCTATATAAGAGCTTTTGATTACTGAGAGAAGTATAGAATCAGAAATTGTTAAGTAATTTTTAAACATGGTATTGACAGTTGCAAGAAGGCTATTTCAGAAATCTGTTAGTGATATAGATTTAAACACGCTGGATTCCTTTTGACTAAACCTAGGAAACAAAACCTGTAAAATCACATTCAATGTGAAAAAATACTTAGAAAAAAATGACAATCTGGGAGAACTTAAAAACAAACTGGTTGTACTTTCTGGTCATTGACACAAAAATGGGTAGAACAGTCCAATTACCCAAGATAAAACTATCATTTAAGTTACATTAACTAAAACCTGAGAAAACTAGAATGATTTATGGGAGCCCAAAATCATTTATCCAGAAAACCACTAGTGTCTTGAGCAACATATTTCTTTCAAAAACTTTTAAATTATAGAGGGTAGAATAATATATTTAAAACACCTTCACTCGGACCCTGCCAGCACGCCCGGTTTCCTTGGGTGCACAGTATGTGCACTCCCCAACCAGCCCTAGAGGACTCCCCACACGATCTTGGATCCAGCAGTGAGTGGAGCACAACATTGGTTCCATCTATTTGCACGGGAAAGGGGACAGCACTGGGGAAATATAGGAGTGGCCAGACAAGGAGCAGAGGTCCCTTCTGGTCCCCTACAGTGCCTGGTTTCCTTGGACGCACAGTCTGTACACTCCCAAACCAGCCCTAGAGGACTCCTCATGTGAGCTTGGGACCAGCGGTTCACAGGAGCCCACAATCAAAGGATCACAGTATAAGCTGGACGCATAGGAGTCCAGAATCAACTGGGATTATAAGGACAGGCTCTAATCATTTATATTGAGGACAGCAAGCACCTGAGATAATCAGATGGCAGGATGCAAGTATAAGAACAGAAGCAACAGAAACCAGGGTTACTTGACATCGCCAGAACCAAATTCTCCCACCAAGGCAAGTCCAGGATACACCATCACACCAGAAAAGCAAGACATGTATCAAAAGTCACTTCTCATGATGATGATGGAGGACTTTAAGAAGGAATTACAGGAAGACACAGGTAACAACTAGAAGCATATAAAGAGGAAACACAAAAATCCCTTAGAGAGATTCAGGAAAACAATACCAAATGGGAGATGGAATTGAAGAAAACAATCCAGGACCTGAAAATGGAACTAGAAACAATAAAGAAAACCCAGAAGGATATAACCCAGGAGATAGAAACCTTAGGAAAGTGCAGTGTGCCTCCCTCAACCAGCAAGAAAGTCACGCCACCACCGGGATCTTCTCAATCAGCTTTATTCAGGAGCACCTTGATAGTTGATTCCCAGGACCCTGGACAGCAGCAGAGCTGCTGCTTTTATAGTCTCCCAGGGAGGGGAAGGGGGTGTCGTAGTGGATGCGGATTGGTGCACCAAGATACACCTCATTAGCATGTGGCCCGTTCATTGGTGCCACAAGCCACACCCATTAGCATATTGCCTGTTCATTGGTGCCACAAGCAGTGCCTCATTAGCATATTTTCCCTTCGGAAGGGCCTACTGCTTGAGGAGGGCCTGAGGAGAGAGCTGCGCATGCGCACTAGGCTCTCCTCCCTGGCAGCCTGCCATTCCTGAGCCATCTTGTAATGGGGCAGGGACGCAGGCTCTCAGAGCTGCAGGCCTTCCTGGAGCTGGACAGCCTTCCCGGGAGCCCGGACAAGGCTTTCCCGAGAGCCTGGGCGGCAGCTTTCCCGGGAGCCAGCGGGTGGCGGCCTTTGCCGAGGCGCTGGCGGGTGGGCACGACCCTTGCTGAGGCTCCGGTGGGTGGGCGCGACCCTTGCCTAGGTTCCGGGGGGTGGGTGTGACACTTGCCGAGGCAGCAGCTTCCTACAAGAAAGAAATCAGGAACTATAGATACAAGCATCAGCAACAGAATATAAGAGATGGAAGAGAGAATCTCAGGTGCAGAAAATTCCATAGAGAACATGGGCTCAACAATCAAAGAAAACACAAAAGGCAAAAAGATCCTAACTCAGAATATCTAGGAAATCCAGGACACAATGAGAAGACCAAAGGTATGGATAATAGGAGTAGATGAGAATGAAGATTTTCAACTTAAAGGGCCAGCAAATATCTTCAACAAAATTATAGAAGAACACTTTCCATACCTAAAGAAAGAGATACCCATAAACATTCAAGAAGCCTACAGAACTCCAAACAGACTGGACCTGAAAAGAAATTCCTCCCGACACATAATAATCATAACAACAAATGCACTAAATAAAGACAGAATATTAAAAGCAGTAAGTGAAAAAGCTCAAGTAACATATAAAGGCAGGCCTAGTAGAATTACTCCAGACTTCTCACCAGATACTATGAAAGCCAGAAGATCCTGGACAGATATGCAGACACTAAGAGAACACAAATTCCAGCCCAGGTTACTATACCCACCAAAACTCTCAATTACCATAGAAGGAGAAACCAGAGTATTCCATGACAAAATCAAATTCACACAATATCTTTCCACAAATCCAGCCCTTCAAAGGATAATAACAGAAAAACACCAATACAAGGACGGAAACTATGCCCTAGAAAAAGCAAGAAAGTAATCCTTCAACAAACCTAAAAGAAGACAGCCACAAGAACAGAATCCCAACTCTAACAACAAAAATGGCAAGAAGGAACAAAACAATTACTTTTCTTTAATATGTCTCAATATCAATGGACTCAATTCCCCAATAAAAAGACATAGACTAACAGACTGGCTTCACAAACAGGACCCAACATTTTGCTGCCTACAGGAAACACACCTCAGGAAAAAAGACAGACACTACCTCAGAGTGAAAAGCTGGAAAACAATTTTCCAAGCAAACAGTCTGAAGAAACAAGACTGTGTAGCCATTCTAATGTTGAATAAAATTGACTTTTAACCCAAAGTTATCAAAAAAGACAAGGAGGGGCATTTCATATTCATCAAAGGTAAAAACTTCCAAGAGGAACTTTCAATTCTGAATATCTATGCTCTGAATCCAAAGGCAGCCACATTCATTAAAGAAACTTTGATAAAGCTCAAAACACACATTGCACCTCACACAATAATAGTGGGAGACTT
This sequence comes from Mus minutoides, assembly GCA_902729485.2. Taxonomy (NCBI): domain Eukaryota; kingdom Metazoa; phylum Chordata; class Mammalia; order Rodentia; family Muridae; genus Mus; species Mus minutoides. Next base: position 254,042 of record LR750892.1, on the reverse strand, counting down.
CAACACCCCAATCTCATCAATGGACAGATCCTGGAAACAGAAACTAAATAGAGACATAGTGAAACTAACAGAAGCCATGAAACAAATGGATTTAACAGATATCTACAGAACATTTTATCCTAAAACAAAAGGATATACCTTCTCAGCACCTCATGGCACTTTCTCAAAAATTGACCATATAATTGGCCACAAAACAGGCCTTAGCAGATACAAAAATATAGAAATTATCCCATGCATCCTATCAGATCTCCATGCACTAAGGTTGATCTTCAATAACAACATAAATAATAGAGCGCCAACATTCACATGGAAACGGAACAACACTCTAATCAATGATACCTTGGTCACGGAAGAAATAAAGAAAGAAATGAAAGACTTTCTAGAGTTTAATGATAATGAAGCCACAACATACCTAAACTTATGGGACACAATAAAAGAATTCCTAAGAGGAAAACTGATAGCTCTGAGTTCCTCAAAAAACAAACAAACAAACAAACAAAAAAAAAACTGGAGAGAGCATACACTAGGAGCTTGCCCACACACCTAAAAGCTCTAGAACAAATGGAAGCAAATTCACGCAAGAGGAGTAAACAGCAGGAAATAATCAAACTCAGAGGTGAAATCAACCATGTGGAACAAAAAGAACTATTCAAAGAAACAATCAAACCAGGAGCTGGTTCTTTGAGAAAGTCAACAAGATAGATAAACTCTTAGACAGACTCAATAGAGGGCACAGGGACAGCATCCTAATTAACAAAATCAGAAATGAAAAGGGAGAAATAACAACAGATACTGAGGAAATCCAAAACACCATCAGATCCTTCTACAAAAGCTATATTCCAAAAAATTGGAAAATCTGGATGAAAAGGACAAATTTCTAGACAGATACCAAGTAACAAAGTTAAATCAGGATCAGATTAATGACCTAAACAATCCTATATCTCCTAAAAATATTGAAGCAGTCATTAATAGTCTCCCAACCAAAAACAAGCCCAGGACCAGATGGGTTTAGTGCAGAGTTCTATCAGACCTTCAAAGAGGACATTATTCCAGTTCTTCTCAAAGTATTCAACAGACTAGAAAGTGAAGGGACTCTACCCATTCATTCTTTGAAGCCACAATTACTCTGATACCTAAACCACATAAAGACACAACAAAGATAGGGCACTTCACACCAATTTCCCTTGTGAATATCTATGCAAAAATTCTCAATAAAATTCTCGCTAACCGAATCCAAGAACACATCAAAACGATCATCCATCCTGACCAAGTAGGCTTTATCCCAGGGATGCAGGGATGGTTTAATATACGGAAATCCATCAACGTAATCCACTATATAAACAAACTCAAAGATAAAAACCACATGATCATCTCTTTAGATGCTGAGAAAGCATTTGAAAAAATCCAACACCTATTCATGATAAAAGTCTTGGAAAGATCAGGAATACCAGGCCCATTCCTAAACATAATAAAAGCAATCTACAGCAAACCAGTAACCAACATCAAACTGAATGGGGAGAAGCTGGAAGCAATCCCACTAAAATTAGGGACAAGACAAGGCTGCCCACTTTCTCCCTACCCATTCAGTATAGTACTTGAGGTCCTAGCCAGAGCAATTTGACAACAAAAGGAGGTCAAGGGGATACAAATTGGAAAGGAAGAAGTGTAAATATCACTATTTGCAGATGATATGAGAGTATATATGAGTGATCCTAAAAACTCCACCAGAGAACCCTAAACCTGATAAACAGCTTCAGTGAAATAGCTGGATATGTAATTAACTCAAACAAATCAATGGCCTTTCTCTATACAAAGGATAAATGGGCTGAGAAAGAAATTAGGGAAACAACACGCTTCAGAATAGTCACAAAAAATATATAATATCTTGGTGTGACTCTAACTAAGGACCTGAAAGATCTGTATGACAAGAACTTCATGTGTCTGAAGAAAGAAATTGAAGGAGATCTCAAAAGATGGAAAGATCTCCCATGCTCTTGGATTGGCAGGATCAATATAGTAAAAATGGCTATCTTGCCTAAAGCAACCTACAGATTCAATGCAATCCCCATGAAAATTCCAACTCCATTCTTCACATAGTTAGATAGGGTTATTTGCAAGGTCATCTGGAATAACAAAAAACCTAGGATAGCAAAAACTCTTCTCAACAATATAAGAACCTCTGTTGGAATCACAATGCCTGACCTCAAGCTGTTCTACAGAGCAATTGTAATAAACACTGCTTGGTATTTGTACAGCGACAGACAGGTAGACCAATGGAATAGGATTGAAGACCCAGAAATGAATCCACACACCTATGGTCACCTGATCTTTGACAAGGGAGCTAAAGCCATACAGTGGAAAAAAGCATTTTCAACAAATGGTGCTGGTACAACTGGTGGTTATCATGTAGAAGAATGAGAATTGATCCATTCTTATCTCCTTGTACAAAGGTCAAGTCTAAGTGGTTGAAGGAACTCCACATAAAACCAGAGACACTGAAACTTATAGAGGAGAAAGTGGGGAAAACCCTCGAAGATATGGGTACTGGGGAAAAATTCCTGAATAGAACAGCAATGGCTTGTGCTATGAGATCAAGGATTGACAAATGGGACCTCATAAAGTTGCAAAGCTTCTGTAAGGCAAAAGATACTGTCAATAAGACAAAAAGGCCACCAACAGATTAGGAAAGGCTCTTTATCTATCCTAAATCAGGTAGGGGACTAATAACCACTATATATTAAGAACTCAAGAAGGTGGACACTAGAAAATCAAATAACCCCATTAAAAATGGGGCACAGAGCTAAACAAAGAATTCTCAATTGAGGAATACCGAATGGCTGAGAAGCACCTGAAAAAATGTTCAACATCCTTAATCATTAGGGAAATGCAAATCAAAACAACCCTGAGATTCCACCTCACACCAGTCAGAATGTTTAAGATCAAAAATTCAGGTGACAGCAGATGCTGGCCTGGATGTGGAGAAAGAGGAACACTACTCCATTGTTGGTGGGATTGCAAGGTTTTCAACCATTCTGGAAATCAATCTGGCGGTTCCTCAGATAATTGGACATAATACTTCCAGAGGATCCTGCAATACCTCTCCTGGGCATATACCCAGAAGATGATCCAACTGGTAAAAAGGACACATGCTCCACTATGTTCATAGCAGCCTTATTTATAATAGCCAGAAGCTGGAAAGAACCCAGGTGTCCCTCAACAGAGGAATGGATACAGAAATTATGGTACATTTACACAATGGAGTACTACACAGCTATTAAAAACAATGAATTTATGAAACTCCTAGGAAAATGGATGGATCTGGAGAGTATCATCCTGAGTGAGGTAACTCAATCACAAAATAACTCACATAACATGTACTCACTGAGAAGTGGATATTAGCCTAGAAACCTAGATTATCCAAGATACAATTTGCTAAACACATGAAACTCAAGAAGAATGAAGGTCAAAGGGTGGACACTTCGCCCCTTCCTAGAATTAGGAACAAAGCACACATTGAAGGAGTTACAGAGATCAAGTGTGGAGCTGAAACAAAATGATGGACCAACAAGTGACTGCTGCAGCCGGGGATCCATCCCATAATCAGCCACCAAACATAGACACTATTGCATACGCCAGTAAGATATTGCCGAAAGGGCCCTGATATAGCTGTCTCATGTGAGGCTATACCAGTGACTAGCAAACACAGAAGTGGATGCTCACAGTCAGCTATTAGATGGAACACAGGGTTCCCAAGGGAGGAGCTAGAGAAAGTACCCAAAGAGCTGAAGGGGTTTCCACCCCTATAGGTGGAAGAACAATATGAACTAACCAATACCCCCCGAGCTCATGTCTCTAGCTGCATATGTAGCAGAAGATGACCTAACTGGCCATTATTGGGAATAGAGGCCCCTTGGTCATGCAAACTTTATATGTCCCAGTCAAGGGGAATGCCAGGGCCAAGAAGTGGGAGTGGGTGGGTACGGGAGCAGGGTGGGGGATGTGGGAGGGTTTAGGGGACTTTCGGGATAACATTTGAAATGTAAATGAAGAAAATATCTAATAAAAAATGAAACAAAAAAACCCACCTTCACTCAGATATGCTGTAAGTGGAAAGTATTCTTGGTCAGTCAGCTCTTTAGAAACACTTTCTAGCTATGTAGTATTTATGGTTTTATTACTATATGTAGTTTATTTACTATAGCAATGCATTTCTTATTGTCTTGTGTTGTACAGAAAATAGTAAAATTGTGACGAAGGTAGGAACAGGATGGGTTTCATTTATTCAAACTTAAATGCTAAATGTGGAGGGTTACCATACCTCTCTTCAGAAAATTCTTCATTTGTTAGATCCATGAGACCTTGTAGATATGCCTAAATTTTACATAAGTATTCTTATAGTAATGATCAAATATTGATCTCAACAAAATATTATTGAGGAAAGCCAATCATCTCTAGGCTTCCCATTGAATCTAGCTATTTTTTTTAATGGAGTAAGATACTTCTTTAAATACTTATAGAAATCTCACAGTACTTCAGATATTTAAGCACTAGGGAAAGATAATAAATAACATTTGTACATTTATGAATTAATAAAAATTTTCTTAATTATTTTTAATCCTTGTACATACTGTAAATGGGAATGATTATTTTTCATGTGTCACATTCTTTTTTTTTTTTTTTTTATCTCTTCAGATTTTAAAAAGCTCTTCTTGGACTGAGTTTTGTTGACTGAGGCATTTTTTCCCTGTCAATTTTGGAATGATTCAAGTATACTGGATAAAACAAAATTCTCTTTCATTTGTCTTTGAGTCTCTAGTTTTAAGTCTTTTAGAAATTTTGGCAAAAGTAATTGCTTTACAACAGAAATGACTCTGGGGCTGAAGAGATAGCCCAGTTGGTAAAGTACTTGTTTTAAAACCTGAGTTTGTTCCCCAACATCTATGTAAAAATGCCAGGTAGTATGCACTCATAATCCTAGTGCAATGGAAGCAGGGATGGGGGAGCCCTGGGGTCATAAGTTGTTCAATCTAGACTAATTGCTGAGCTCCAGAAAACTGAAAGACCCTGTCACAAAGGAATCAACAATGTTTCTGAGTATTACACTCTAGGTTGTACTCTGGTCTTACATACAAACACCATAAACATAGATATATAATTTACAGGTGATAAGAAAACATATGTCCAAAAGTAAATCTGTTTAACAAATACACATTTGCCTTAAATCTTTACATATTGACTAATAATAAAAGGTTTATTTATATTATCAGCCATCATCAGAGAAGCTTCCTCTCCCAGCAGAGAGGAACAAATATAGAAACCCACAGCCAGATATTATTAGAGAGAGAGAGAAATCTTGGAACATTCAGTGAAATGAGATATATCCACCAAATCTCTCAAGGAACCCTAAGGAAGAGAAGGCAGAAATGTGTCAGAGGGGAAGGAGAACACAAAGAAAACAAAGCTCTTTAAATCAACATGATCAAAGCTCATATGAACTCACAGAGACTGAGGCAGCACTCAGCCTTAAAATATTGATGTGGTTCTACTTTCACTATGAAAAATTACAATATTTATCTCATTGTTTTGAACTTAATTCAGTTTGTAATTTTTATTAGACAAATAAATAAAAAAGTACCATGAAGTTATGCTAAAAGAACTACAGGGACAAAAATGGAGAAGAGAATGAGGGAAAGGAGGTCCAGTGACTCTCCCAACTTGGGATCCATCTCAAGGGGATGGTCCAAGGCCTGATAGTATTACTGATGATATAGTGCACTTACAGATGGGAGCCTAGCATGGGTGTCCTCTGAGAGACCCAACAAACAGCTGACTGAGACAGAAGCAAATACTTATATTTAAACAATGGACTGAAATCAGGGCCCCCTGTGGTTGAATTAGGGAAAAGCTGGAAGAAGCTGAGGAGGAGGGTGACCCCATAGGAAGACCAGCAGTCTCAACTAACCTGGACCCTTGCGAACTCTCAGACACTGAGCCACCAACCAGGCAGCATACACTAGCTGGTCCCAGGCTGCCAACACATATACAGCAGAGGACTGCCTAGTTTGGCTTCAGTGAGAGAAGAGGTATCTAACCCTGGAGAGATTTGAGGCCCTAGGGAATGGGGAGGTCTGGTGGGGGTGAGGTGATGGAGACATCTTCTTGGAGGTAGTGGAGAGGAGGAATGGGATGTGGAACTGTGGGAGGGCAGACCAGGAGAGAGTAACGACTGGACTGTAAAATCAATACTACTACTACTAAAAATAATAAATAAGAATATAAAGAAGTTATGCTATATTAGTGCCATCTCTTCAGGATATTTCTGGTATTACTTATAAAATAATTTTAAAAATCAGTTCAGGAAGGAAGACAATTTATGAAAGTCAGAAGGAAAGTAAGCAGAGTTGGCAAACTGTAGATCTTAGAATTCCAGGGATAAGGAAGATGGAAAAAAAAACAACAGAAAAAAAGGGATAGCAAAAGATAAACCTTAGGAGATAAAATGGGCACACCTGGAAAAACAAAATATGTGCCCAGAGCCACAATTTCTTATAGTTTTCTTGCAGGGCAGCCAAATTAAAAACTGAGAAATAAAGCTAAACAAAGCATTTTTTAACTTTATTTTTTAAGCAAAGCATCCTTATTAAAAAAAATTACAAATGGCCAAAAATAGTTTTAAAATATTCAGTATCCCCGGTCAGCACCTGCACCAGCCTACCTTGGGCCTGAACTCAGTCCCAAGGTCTCCAGAGGACTCTCCACTCCATATGTGCCCTAACACACCCAGGATCTTAGGATCACTGGTGAGTGGAACACAACATCTGTTCCAACAGAACCTGGGTGCCTGGGAACAGTTGGAGCACAGACACAGGAACTCTGCCCATTCATTGGCTCAGGTTCCTTCCAGTTGGTACTGTTCTACCTTGGTTTAGAACTCAGCAGACAGCCCTATGGTTCCCAGAGGTGGTACCACTTCTAGGCATTCTAACACACCCAGATCTTAGGATCCCAGGATCCCAGGAGCTTGGTCACACCAGAATATCAGGGTCTCAGAGGAAGCTTGACTGCCAAAAACTCTGACACACCCAGAATATCAGCATCATAGGATCCCAAAATCACAAGCTCACAAAGAAATGTGGACTCTGAGAAGTTCTGACACAACTGGGATTACAAAAAGGACAGGCTCCAATCAGATATATTGAGGGCAGGGAGCTCATGAGATAATCAGATGGCAGGAGGCAATCATAAGAATAAAAAGAACAGAAACCAAGGTTACTTGGCATCATCAGAACCCAACTCTCCCACCATAGCAAGTCCTGGATACACAATCACACCAGAAAAGCAAGATATGGATCTAAAGTCACTTCTCATGATGATGATGGAGGGCTATAAGAAGGACATAAATAACTCCCTTAATGAAATATAGGAAAACAGATGCAAACAGGTGAAAGAATTGAACAAAACCATCCAGGTTCTAAAAATGAATGTAGAAACAATAAAGAAATCACAAAGGGAGACAACTCTGGAAATAGAAAACCTAGGAAAGAGATCAGGAGCCATAGATGCAAGTATAACGAACAGAATACAAAAGATAGAAGAAAGAATGTCAGGTGCAGAAGAGACCATAAAAAACATTGACACAACAATCAAAGAAAATGTGAAATGCAAAAAGATACTAACCCAAAATATCCAGGAAATTGAGGACACATAAGACCAAACCTATGGATAATAGGTATAGATGAGAAGGAAGATTTCCAATTTAAAGGGCCAGTAAATATCTTCAAGAAAATTACAGAAGAAAATTTCCCCAACCTAAAGAAAGAGATGCCCATGAATATACATGAATCCTACAGAACTCCAAATAGTTTGGACTAGAAAAAAATCCTCCCCTCACAATATTCAAAACACCAAATACACAAAACAAAGAAAGAATATTAAAAGCAGTATGGGAAAAAGGTTAAGGACCACGTAAAGACAGACCTATCAGAATTACACCTGACTTCTACCCAGATACAGACCCTAAGAGAGCACAAATACCAGCACAATACTATACTCAACAAAACTCTCAATGACCATAGATGGAGAAACCAAGGTATTCCATGATAAAACCAAATTTACACAATATCTTTCCACAAATCCAGCCTTTCAAAGGATAATAAATGGAAAACGCCAATACAAGGAGGGAAACTATGCTCTAGAAAAAGCAAGAAAGTAATCTTTCAACAAACCTAAAAGGAGATAGCCACATGAACAAAATTCTAACCCTAACAACAAAAATAACAGGAAGCAACAATGACTTTTCCTTAATATCTCTTAATATGAATGGACTTAATTTCCCAATAAAAAGACATAGACTAACAGACTGGTTACATAAACAGGACCCAAAATTTTGCTGCATAGAGGAAACCCTCAGTGATAAAGACAGACACTACCTCAGAGTAAAAGGCTGTAAAATAATTTTTCAAGCAAATGGTCTGAAGAAACAAGCTGGTGTAGCCATTCTAACAAGGAATAAAATCGACTTTTAACCTAAAGTTGTCAAAAAAGATAAGGAAAGATACATCTTACTCATCAAAGGTAAAATCTACCAAGATGAACTCTCAATACTGAACATCTATGCTCCAAATGCAAGGACATCCACATTCATTAAAGAAACTTTAGTAAACCTCAAAACACACATTGCACTGCACACAATAGTAGTGGGAGACTTCAACACCACACTCTCATCAAAGGACAGATCATGGAAACAGAAACTAAACAGAGACACAGTGAAACTCACAGAAGTTATGAAACAAATGGATTTAACAGATATCTATAGAATATTTTATCCTAAAACAAAAAGGTATGCCTTTTTCTTAGCACCTCATGGTGCTAAGAAACTGACCATATAATCAGTCACAAAACAGGCTTAGATAAAAGATAGATAGATAGATAGATAGATAGATAGATAGATAGATAGGCCCAGATAGATAAAAAAATTGAAATAATCCCATGCATCCTATCAGATCACCATGGACTAAGGCTGATCTTCAATAACAACATAAATAATAGAAAGCCCACATACACATGGAAGCTGATCAACACTCTACTCAATGATAACTTGGTCAAGGAATAAATAAATAAATAAATAAATAAACAAATCAAAGACATTTTAGAGTTTAATGAAAATGAAACCACAGCATATCCAAACTTATGGGACACAATGAAAGCAGTCCTTAGAGGAAAACTCATAGCTCTGAGTGCCTCCAAAAAGAATCTGGGGAAAGCATACTTGAGCAGCTTGACAGCACTCCTAAAAGCTCTAGAACAAAAGGAATCAAATTCACCCAAGAGGAGTAGACAGCAGGAAATAATCATTCTCAGGCCTGAAATCAACCAAATAGAAACAAAAAGAACTACACAAAGCATCAACCAAACCAGGAGCTGGTTCTTTGAAAAAATCAACAAGATACATAAATCCTTTGCCAGACTAACTAGAGGGCACAGGGACAGTATCAATAGTCTCACAACCCAAAATACGCCCAGGGCCAGATGAGTTTAGTGCAGAGTTCTATCAGACCTTAAAAGAAGACTTAATACCAATACTTCTCAAACTATTCTACAAAATAGAAATAGAAGGTACTCTACCCAATTCATTGTATGAAGCCAAAATTACTCACTGAATCCAAGAACACATCAAAATGATCATCCATCATGACCAAGTAGGCTTCATCCCAGGGATGCAGGGATGCTTCAACATACGGAAATCCATCAATGTAATCCACTATATAAACAAACTCAAAAACAAAACTCACATGATCATCTCATAAGATGCTGAGAAATCATTTGATAAAATCCAATACTCGTTCACGATAAAAGTCTTGGAAAGAGCAGGAATTCAAGGCCCATACCTAAACATAATAAAAGCAATCTACAACAAACCAGTAGCCAACATCAAACTAAATGGAGAGAAATTGAATCAATCTGACTAAAATCAGGGACTAAACAAGGCTGCCAATTCTTTCCTTACCTATTCAATATGGTACTTATGTCCTAGCCAGAGCAATTAGACAAGAAAAGGAAGTCAAGGGGATACAAATTGGAAAGGAAGAAGTCAAAATATCATTATTTGTAGATGATATGATAGTATACTTAAGTGAGTGAAGTAGTTGGATACAAAATTAACTCAAATAAATCATTGTCTTTTCTCTACACAAAGGATATACAGACTGAGAAAGAAATTAGGGAAACAAGACCCTTTAAAATTGAAATAATCTAAAATACCTTGGCGTGATTCTAACTAAGTAAGTGAAACGTCTGTATGATAAGAACCTCAAGTCTCTGAAGAAAGAAATCAAAGATCTCAGAAGATGGAAATATCTCCCATGCTCATGTATTGGCAGGATAAATATAGTAAAAATGGCTGTCCTGCCAAAAGCAATCTAAAGATTCAATGCAATCCCCATGAAAATTTCAACTCCCTTCCTTCCTTCCTTCCCTCCCTCCCTTCCCCCTCTCTTTCTTTCTTTCTTTCTTTCTTTCTTTCTTTCTTTCTTTCTTTCTTTCTTTCTTTCTTTCTTTCTTTCTTCTTTTTTCATATATTACATCCTAACCTCAGTTTTCCCTCCCTCCACATCTCCCTATGACCTCACCTGTCCTTCACATCTACTTTTCCATTTCCCTTCAGAAAAGAGCAGACCTCCCAGTGTGTGTAAAAATAAAAAAAGGAAAAGAACTTTTATACTTTAGTGTACTGAGTCCAATAGGGGGCTGATAAGCTTTAATATGTTTTAATGTTCATAAAAATTACATTAGCCATATTTTTATTTTAAAAGTTTATTTCTAAAATTTTTATGAAGAGTATTTTGGTCATATGCATTTTCCTCTCCAAATTCTCACAATATATTTAACTCCAGAGTTTCTCTGTGTTGGTTTTGTCTAGATTATCTCTCTAATGGCAAAAGTAAGGTTTAGAAATCAACCACTGGGACAGGGAGATAGCTTAGTAGTTAAGAGCACTGATTGCTCTTCCAGAGGTCCTGAATTCAATTCCCAGCAGCCACCAGGTGGCTCACAACCACCTGTAATGGGATCTAGTGCCCTCTTTTTGTGTGTCTGAAGAGTGTGACAGTGTACTCATACAAAATAAATAAATAAACTTAAAAAAAAAGAAATCACCCACCAACACTGTGTTAGGGTCAATATGTGATTTTAGATGTAGTAGAATTCCTTTATGAAATTGTGTGCCCTTACATTTAGTGCATAATGTTTTGAATTAGAATATCCTCCTGGTGGCATTTTTCTTTGATGAGTATGTAGAATCCTTCCCTATATCATATAAATAATTGTGGTTTGAAGCCTATTTCATCCATTAAATATCTATGCCCACTGATTCTTATTTCTGTTGCTTTGAATACCTTTTTCTTCTTTTAAAATCCAGATATGAAGTTGTTGAATCTACAAGTAATTGAACTAGCAAATACCATCAATCCAGGATTCATTTATAAAAGCATTAAAAGCGACTACCCCACCGGGGGATCCATCCCATAATCAGTCACCAAACTCAGACACTATTGCATAGGAGAGCAAGAGTTTGCTGAAGGGACCCTGATGTAGCTGTCTTTTATGAGGCTATGCCAGTGCCTGGCAAATACAGAAGTGGATGCTCACAGTCATCTATAGGATAGAACACAGGGCCCACAATGGAGAAGCTAGAGATAGAATCCCAGGAGCTGAAAGGGTCTGCAACCCTATAAGAGAAACAACAATATGAACTAACCAGAACCCCCAGAGCTCGTGTCTTTAGCTGCATATGTAGCAGAAGATGGCCTAGTCAGCCATCATTGGGAAGAGAGGCCCCTTGGTATTGCAATCTTTATATGCCCCAATATAGGGGAATGCCAGGGCCAAGAAGTGGGAGTGGGTGGGCAGGGGAGCAGGGCAGGGGCAGGGGAGAGGAAACTTTTGGGATAGCATTTGAAATGTAAATTAAGAAAATATCTAATAAAAATGGAAAGAAAAAAAACATTAAAACAACCAATGTTGATCAAATGAAATGATGAATGTGAATGTGTTTTTGAATAGCTCCTCTCACATTGGGCATTCTTTTAATTTTTTTTTAAAATTATTTAAATGTGTGTGCACATGTGCACACATGTGCATGGATACATATGTGTGTGTACACATGTGTGTATATGAGAACTGTCATAACACAGACTCTTGTAGAAGTCAGAGACAACTCAGTTCTATGATTACACCATGTGGATTGCTGTCCTAAGGCAGTCAGAATGGAGGCCAGTTCATGTACTTACCCCTTGAATAGTCTTAATAAATATTATATATTAAAACTAATAGTATGGTTATATAATAGCTACTAACATAATTTTTTCTTTTTTGTCAAGGAATTGAGATGATGAATTTTTACATTAAGTCCCATATTCTAGAATTCATGTAAACATTACAGTTTAAGAAGAATCAGCAATTTATTTTATATACAAATTATATCTTAGTATTTGTGAAATATTATGCAGATAATTTGTAAATTATTGTAATAGGGACTACAAACCCTTAGGAGTAGACAGAGTCTATAGTGTATGTATAAATGGCTAGAAATTTTTATTTGAAATGAAAACATGATGGATGTTTCAATAATATATATTCTTTAGGTAGATATCAAAAACAGTGTACTGAAAAATAACACAAATGTGATTTGACATTATTGACAAAACTTATTTTAAATGAAAGAAAATCTTCAGTGAAATTTGTTGACTTGAACCCTGAATATTTGTAGGCTGAAAAATATTCCCAATGTATTTTAGAATATGAATCATTTTACCTATTCATTAATAGTCTTTTCCTAATGAATTGAACCAGATCAAACTTACCTTTTCAGAGTCTGCAGTGTTTCCAAGATTTCATGAAGCAAATCACATACTTCAAAGGAAATTATTCCTGTCTTGTTTCTTACTATGCTGTAGTTGCATTAATTGTTATGCATTAATGTTTATATGCCCCAGGACAGGGGATTGCCAGGGTCAAGTAGTGGGAGTGGGTGGGTAGGGGAGCAGGGCAGGGGGAGGGTATAGGGGACTTATGGGATAACACTTGAAATGTAATGTAAATGAAGAAAATATCTAATAAAAAATTGTTATGCATTTTCTACTTTCTTCATATTTTTAAATAATATAATATTTATAACTTCCATGGTCCTCAAACTAGTTTTATAATTCAATATTTGCTCATAAGGACTAGTTATTTTTCTGACATAGTGGAAAACCTTTTATAAATTATTGCTATTATTATTACTTGGTTCTTTTGATTTTTACAAAGTTATAGTATAGTCTTTTCTGCTTTTTTTTTTTTTTTTGGTGTTTTTCTGCTTTACTTTAAAAAATGTCTGTACTTGTTCTTTTGTTTCACCCTTTTGTTTTACTCTTCAGAGTTAAATGTCCCAAATTCTGGGACACTAATCCTACTTGTCATTCTGACATTTCTCTCTGACAAGGTATAAACTCTACAACAGAGGGAGGAGTGAAGGAAGAGTTGCTTACTTCTCTTATCTATTTCCTTCTGAGGAATTGAGGAACTAGGGAGGTAAATAAGGAAGGCAAGGAGCTGAATTAAAGAAAAATGTAGAGAATTTGAAGGGATTTTGCCTGACTTTAGTTGAATGCCGTATATGATTTTTCTTACAAATTATTTTAAATTCTGGTTATAAGTAATCATTGAAAAAAACTAAACTTCAGAAAACACTCAAACATATCCTTTGACATTTATCAAATCTTTTGGGGACTACCTTCTTCTACATTAAATGTCTAGAAACTTTCCTCTGAAAGGTCAGGTGAGTTGAAGATTCTTACATAATCGACCCATACACACTGGCATTTGTTTTTTAATTTGAACAGATGTTCAAGGTGGACTTTGGCTCACTGACATATTTGACTAATCGATTTTTTTAACTGAATTACATGTGAGAAATATTTTTCTCTTAGCAGAAAAAAATTCAAACCATATCTGAAAGGCCTCACACCTCTGATACTAATTCAAAATAAAACAATTCACTTGCCATGCATCTTAAGCTTCTAACTTGCCAGTTAATGAAAACTTTTAAACACATAAATATCATTAAAATAGGTATGGTATGTAGTGGGGTAGCACATTTTATTTATAATTTAATTCACGTAGGTAAAAATATAAGTAAAAATTATAAAAGCAGGATAATGGACATGAGAGAAGAGATTTCCTAACTAATTTCTGGGCACACTGCAAATGTTCTGAGGTACCACTTTTATAGTTCAGTCTGATGTAAATATCATAACTATAAACAGTGTTTCACACATGAATAATATTTTTCTTAAACTTGAAAAACCGCAGAGCCACACTTTGATTTTCCTTCTTCTTGTGCTTCATATGATCTGTGAATTGTATCTTGGGTATTCTGAGCTTTTGGGCTAATTCTACTTATTAGTGAGTGTATACCATGTGTGTTCTTATGTGACTGGATTACCTCACTCAGTATAATATTTTCAAGTTCCATCCAATTGCCCTTGAATTTCACGAAGTCTTTGTTTTTTTTTTTCAACTTTTATTAGATATTTTCTTCATTTACATTTCAAGTGTTATCCAGAAAGTTCCCTATATCCTCCCCCCTCCCGGCCCTGCTCCCCTACCCACCCGCTCCCACCCCTTGGCCCCGGCGTTCCCCTGTATTGGGGCATATAAAGTCTGCATAACCAAGGGGCCTCTCTTCCCACTGATAGCCAACTAGGCCATCCTCTNTTAATCATCAGGGAAATGCAGATCAAAACAACCCTGAGATTCCACCTCACACCAGTAAGAATGGCTAAGATCAAAAATTCAGGTGACAACAGTTGCTGGCGTGGATGTGGAGAAAGGGGAACACTCCTCCATTGTTGGTGGGAATGCAAGCTGGTTCAACCACTCTGGAATTCAGTCTGGCGGTTCCTCATAAAATTGGACATAGTACTACCAGAAGATCCTGCAATACCTCTACTGGGCATATATCCAGAAGATATTCCATCTGGTAACAAGGACACATGTTCCACTATGTTCATAGCAGCCTTATTCATAATAGCCAGAAACTGGAAAGAACCCAGATGTCCCTCAACAGAGGAATGGATACGAAGTCTTTGTTTTTAATAGCTAAATAATATTCAATTGTGTAAATGTATCACATTTTCTGTATCCATTCCTCTGTTGAGGAACATCCGGATTGTTTCTAGTCTCTGGCTATTATAAATATGGCTGTGATGAACATAGTGAAGCATGTGTCTTTATTACATGGTATAGCATCTTCTGGGTATATGCCCAGGAGAGGTATAGCTGGGTTCTCAGGTAGCACTATGTCCAATTTTCTGAGGAACTGCCAGACTGATTTGGATATATATTTCCTGCTATGGTCAATCTATTTGATTTGAGTAATTGTCATCATTATCAGCCCCCAGGGAACATTTTTTTTTTTTTTGTAATTTAGTCCAAAATTTATTTAGACAGATTCAGTCTATTATCTTGAAAATAATTACATCACAGTCTTTTTTCAATGAAAACAAGCTATAAATTTTTAAGTAGAGAATGCACCCAGGGAGTCAAGACTCTAAGTACCTTAAGTCAAAAGAATGTTCAAAGGTTGCAAGAAGCCAGACGGTATAAGCTGGTAGTATGGTCTTCTTTTCAAAAGAATAGTGGAAATATAAAAGATCAGGAATTTAAATGTCACTGTCTAACTTTGGTTCCAATATTTAAAGCCTCCAGAACACTTTTGGATCTTGCTTGCTTACCTCCTTTGTTTCTTCACATAGGAAATAAGTAGTTACCGCTGCCTACACCAGCCCTTGTTCCTGTTCCTGTGTGCCCTGCAGGGCTCCTCTGCTGGTCCTTTGGCACTCTTCTTCTTCTTCTTCTTCTTCTTCTTCTTTTTTTTTTTTATTAGATATTTTCTTAATTTACATTTCAAATGCTATCCCAAAAGTTCCCTCTCCCCTCCCCCCACCCTGCTCCCCTGCCCACCCACTCCCACTTCTTGGCCCTGGCGTTCCCCTGTATTGGGGCATATCATGATTGCAATGTCTTCCTAATGATGGCCAAATAGGCCATCTTCTGCTACATATGGAGCTAGAGACACGAGTTCTGGTGGTTCTGGTTAGTTCATATTGTTGTTCCTCTTATAGGGTTGCAGACCCCTTCAGCTCCACAGGGAACATATTACATTCATTTAAGAAACGGTGTGTGTTTTAAGATGGTCTATCCATGAAGCCATTCATCAACTGTTTCAGTGAAGAATGGTTCTGCTTGGAGAGTAGCACAGACAGTAGGTGAGGGTAAGATTCTAGTTCATTGGCTGTGATGATTTTGACAAGCATTCATTTTAGAAAAAGAGTAACTTATAAGGTCCTTTTCTTCAAAAATAATTATAAATATCAAGCAAAACATTCAGTCTCACTCTTTGTTGTTCTCTTATAAGCAACCTCTCAAATTAATTGTCTATGTTTCTTTTGACTGTATAAATAATTTTGAAATATGTAAGCTTTTCTGAAAACCCTAGTATAATGTAAAAACATCAAATAAACAATCCTACTAATAGGCTGATATAGGAGAAGCAAGATTCCAAGACCATTATGTGGGACACAGCATGTCAAACAAGCAGGAAGTGTATAGATTGTACAAATTTGGACCTATTTCTCCAATTACCAAATTACAGAGACCACTGGATGACAGCCAACAAATTTCTAATTCCTCATATTTTTGAATTTCAATTGATTAGGATGTTGGTAATATTAATTTTCATATTAAGAAATATTACGGAAAAGTGATTGTTACTTCCTGTTATTTTTGTTGTTAGAGGTGGAATTACATTTGTTATAATTTATTATAATTATATAATAAATATAATTATGAATTATATTTATAATACTCAGAAGCTGAAAGGAACCCTGATGTCCCTCAACAGAGGAATGGATACAGAAAATGTGCTACATCTACACAATGGAGTACACTCAGCTATTAAAAACAATGATTTCATGAAATTCTTAGGCAACCCTGAGTGAGGTAACCCAATCTGAAAGGAACATACATGATATGCACTCGCTGATAAGTGGATATTAGCCCAGAAACTTAGAATACCCAAGATACAATTTGTAAGACACATGAAATTCAAGAAGAAATAAGATCAAAGTGTGGATACTTCATTCCTTCTAAGAATGAGGAACAAAATACCCATGGAAGGAGTTACAGAGACAAAGTTCAGAGCTGAGATGAAAGGAAGGACCATCCAGAGATTGCCCCACCTGGGGATCCATCCCAGAAACAACCACCAAACCCAGATACTATTGCATATGCCTACAAGATTTTGCTGACAGGACTCTGATACAGCTATCTCTTGTGAGGCTATGCCAGTGTCTGGCAAATACAGAATTGGATGCCCACAGTCATCTATTGGATGGAACACAGGGCCCCCAATGAAGGACCTAGAGAAAGTACCCAAGGAGCTAAAGGGGTTGGCAACCCTGTAGGAGGATCAAAAATATGAACTAACCAGTACTCCCCAGAGTTGTGTCTCTAGTTGCATATATAGCAGAGGATGTCCTAGTTGGCCATCAATGGGAGGAGAGGCCCTTGCTCTTGCGAAGATCATATGCAGTCGAACGCTAGGGCCAAGAAGTGGGAGTGGGTGGATTGGGGAACAGGGTGGGGGTAGGGTATAGGGGACTTTCAGAGAGGAGTCTAGGAAATGTAAATGAAGAAAATACCTATTAAAAATAAAAAAGAACAGAAACAACAGAAACCAAGGTTACTTGGCATCATCAAAACTCAGTCTTGATAGTTATGTTTTAAATATTGTGTAAACAAACTTGAAAGAAAAACTTAAGTATAGGAAGGTTTAGTTTGACTCGTGGTTTAGGAGAAGATACAATGAATTATGATCACAATGTCATGGCACAATAAATGTGAGAAAGATGGTTATGTTGTGACTGCAATATAGAAGCAGATATTAATGGATGCTGGTGCTCAGCTTGCATCTTGCTTTCTCCTTCTAATTTACTGAGGACCCTAGTTCACTTGATGGCATTATTTACATTCAGAGCAGATCTCTCTGGACTCCTTCTCTATACAATCAAAGGTTTGTCATAGATGAATCCAAATATTGTGAAGTTGTAGGTAAAGATTAACCACCATAATATCAAAGGCATATGCTTTCATGGTAGTCACAGAGAAAACAAAGAAAGTGTAATGTAATAGAAAAAGAAAAGAAGAAAGAAATGGAAGAGCAGAAGGGAAAGGAAAAGAAAGAGGGAAAGTGGGAGTAAGGAGTAACTAAATGTAAAAGGAAGATGGAATAAATAGAAAATTGAAGTAAATAGTCAGTTGGAATGCGGTTTTGTTTTTTTCTTTTCAGGAGCATACACATTTCTTTTAATAGGTGTGTGATGGTGAAGAAACACTGATTTAGTATCAATGGTTCATTTTTATATGCTTAGCAGTAAAGATTATGTTACAGATTAAAATTCTTTCATGTAGTAGTAGTATTTTAAATATTTTCATTCAAAGGACATGCTCTTTCCGACCATAATGTTAAAAGTGGAAATGTTTCAATTTATTTTGTCAGTAAAGGAATATCTCAGTTTTTTTCAACTGAAATAAAATGTGGAAAAATCCCCCAACAATTATGATTCTAAAATTTACAAAACAAAATGTTCTGAGTATAGCGCTTATTTGTTTCCACTAAACTTCATTCATTTTAGAGATCAAAATTTAGAAGCCTAAAAGCTATATATACATGCTAAAACAGCATCAAATGAACATACAGGTAGTAAAATCAGATTTCAAGATGTCTGAAAAGCTTGTTTTTTGATACTTGAAGTTTAAAGTTTACAAAAACCCCACAAAGATTACTCATTTAGAAATTGTGGCAAGTAGATTATTTTATATGAAAATATTGTTATAAAAGAAGCAAAGAAATGGGTAATGCAGAAAAAAACAGGTTAATTATAAAACATGTATAGTAACATTTAAGATATTGTGTAGATCTGGCAGGAATATGCATCATCATTCCATAATTTTTACTAGGGGCTAATTAATCATGGCAATACAATCTATTTAAGTATGACAGAAAATGTAATTTTATACCATTTCCAGCTCTGTGTTTTAAAGCCTCAAGATAACCACAAAACACATAATAACATTGGTGCTGAAAATGTTTGAAATGAGACAGATGCACACAAAATATATGGCTCCAAAAAAATGAAGGCTGTACCACCACTGTCTGGAATTGTCTTGTAACTTAACTGTGGTAATACCTACAGATATTATCTCAATTGATATTACATTAATAATAAAGAATTTAAAAACAAATATTTTAAACATTCTTAGCAAAATAGGACCTATAAACTCATTTATTTTACAATCTAAATTTCCAAATTTTTCATGAGACCTTATTTGATATATATAACTTTCTCTATTATTGTTTTGTTATTTTATTGTACAATGACTATAGTGAGCAATTAACTCATGGTTCAATTTATATGCACTATGAAAATTGTACATATTGAAAATGTGAAGAATGGAGTTTGAATTAGGGACTGATTTTGTTTCAGTGATTGTTTTGCTCACAGATTGTCAGTTCAGGCCACCAAAATCATGGCCATAAGATTGGAAGGCTGCTTATCACATTGTATACAAAACCACAAAGCAGACAGTGTTGAATGCTAAGTCCCAGATCTTTTTCATCTTTTCATGAAGTTTATGCCTTTAGTTTAACTCCAGGGGATGATGCCATTCATATTTAATGTAGACCATTCTACCACAGTAAATCCAATCTAGAATCTCCTTTACAGGCATCTGAGATGATTGTTACCATGGTAATTCTAATTCCAATCAAGTTGCCAATCAAGATTAACAGTTAGAGCTTCTGATTATGGGTTCATGGTTTATATTTGACTTATTTATATCCAGAAATATTCTTTATAGTACATTAAACTTTCATAATTTTTAAAGAGTTTAAAATAAATAATGGAGAGACTTTTCTCTGCTGAGTCTCATGATCTTATTACACTTTCTAAATTTAGCTACTGAGTTTAAATAAATGTCATTCATTTGGTTCACAAAGACAGTGGATCATTTCCTTAGCATTTCAGCTGTTTACTAAAATGGTTGTTGGCTTCTGCTATAGCTGAGTGTTCTTTTTTTCACTTTGTGCATTTATTTCTTTTTAATCCACATAGTTAAATTTAATATGCTTGTTGACATAATTGATAGATAGTTCATTTCGTATTTCTCAGTTATGGTCATCAGTTTCTGTTTTTCTATCATTTTATTAGGGTTAATTTAATGGTATTTAAATCTCTACAGCATTTGGCAGCCTCTCTATTCCTTTAAATTATACAAAACAGAGAAGAGAAAACATCATTATATCTGTAACTAGTAAAACACATTTCTTTCCTTTTAACTAATTTGGATTTAATTTTCCATTTCATAGTCTTTCTTTCTTTTTGTTTTTCAATTTGATGAGAGTGCTTTTTCTTTAATGTAGTGGATATGAAGTCAATTATGTTAAAGGAACAGTAATTTAAAATCACACTCACATTTCACAGTCAGTTCCCTTTCCATCATTTTAAGATTATATTTCTCTATAGATATCCAGTAGACATCACAGGTAAAGAAGACAAAACTTAATATAAAGGTAATATGTTTTATGACAACATTTCTTAAATTTAGAATCAGTAGGCATTTAATTTGGAATCTAATAATATATGTATTTTTAAATGCCTAGGTAAATTTTATGTACACTAAATGCCAGAGAAAACAAAATCATTTTCTGTGTTCTCTTCATACATTGAAATACCCTTTGTGAAAAATATAAAACACTTCTGCTTTATTATTTGTGTGTGTGTTTGTATATGGTAGGGAATATCTTTTGTTGGAAGTAATTTTAAATAAAGTATTTTCAAGAATATGTTATACACCTTAAGTTTATAATTAAACAGGTATCACAAAGTATATCTATTACACCCACTCTAGAAGTTCTGGACCCTCTTTCTCTGCAGACACCTTGGTGATTCCTTCTGGTAGTGCTGTCCTTGGTAAGATCTAGAAGGATCAGGGAAATGTGGTTCATTCCAAGGTGAGGAACTTGTGAGAATCAGAAGCATATAGGCAAATAATTACCTCACTGAATCTGTACTACAAATTAATAGCAGAAGATGGCCTAGTTGACCATCATTGGGAAGAGAGGCCCCTTGGTCATGCAAACTTTATATGCCCCAGTACAGGGGAACACCAGGACCAAGAAGTGGGAGTGGGTGGGTAGGGGAGCAGGGTGGAGGGGTGGGGGAGGGTATAGGGGGCTTTTTGGGATAGCATTTGAAATGTAAATGAAGAAAATATCTAATAAAAATTGGAAAAAAAGCTATCTTATTCCTTTGTAAGTTCTGCTTCAGAAAATAGGTTAGAAAATCAAATGTCTTGACTTATACTGGAAATCAATAAGGTTTCTTATTTTAATAAGGAGCACAATAAAAAACTGGTTGTTGAAAACCAACTCTGACAATTATCCAAGGAGGGGATGTGGGATTGGCAATGATGTAAAGCAGACACACATTCACATATATTTGGTGAATGAAGCAAGCTCCAGCAAACTCCAACCATTTTACATAATACATACATGTACACATGTGCACACACACACACACACACACACACACACACACACACACACACACTTGGTGAATGGAGCAAAGCTCCAATAATTTTTTTCTCCCATAGTTATATGTCCCAGTAAAATATCTCAAGTAGTATAAAAATGACAATGTGTTTATATTCTATTTTTTCTTCTAGTGAATGATTACAATGAATATACCTAAGAAAAATCATGTTCCCCAATATGGTCACATGATCAAATGTTTTATTCATTATGGATAAAAACAGAAACAAAACCAAAACCGACACCACCACCAACAAAACCCAAATTATTCCTAAGAACCGACATACATTCATAACTAAGCAACTTTTTATAGGTTTACAAAGTGTAAGAAAGCAAGGTAATTTTCTCAGCCAGTTTATCTTAATGTTTTCTGTATTTATGTACATATACATGGATACACAAATACAAATGAACATGCAAACCCACACGTGCCCATATAGGTACACATAAACTAATCTATTCAATGGTAATAAACCTTTAGTTAAATGGTCTGCATAGTTTCCTTTTAAATTTTACTTAATTCTTTATGTCTTTATAAAAATATCTGAGGCTAAAGATTTTATAATAAAATGTGATTTATTTGGCTGTTGATTTTGATCACTACAAAGTCTATACACCTTTGTTGAAGTGTGGTGGAGAAGCACAAGGGAAATTCTTTCATAGAGAAGAGAGAAACATCATTCATAGGACATTTTTACACTGACATTTTGATTTTATGAAAACTTATCTGGTCTTCTGAAACATATTTGAAGCACTTCTAAGAGAGCGATCAGGGTCTAATCACTTTCTTTAGAGCTCTATCTCTTAAAAGTATACCACCTCTAAATGGCATTGGGTATGAGACTATACTTTCAGCCTGAAAAACCAGGGGCGACATGTCTTAGCCAAGTCTTGGCAATAGCCTTCTAGCTCTTTAGCCTAGAACATATTTGAAAACTAAAATAAAAGATATTTAAATTAATCTTTCTACTGCAGCTTGCTAAGGACACTCAATGGTTTCAACTATGAAAACATTTGGTTTGACACTGAGTATTCAGGAAAAATCTATTCTACATCTGTCATAGGAGGAAATAATTTTGTACACTAATGTGAAATGTACGAGTTATTCAGTAATTAGAATCCATGTAGCAACAAATAAAAATAGAACAGTGCCTTTCCTTTGTTATCTTTTAAAGTAAATAGTGTAATAAAAATATTTTATCATATGATGGTAAAATTCTTATATAAATATTTAAGTTTCTTTTAGACTTCAGCTTCAATCAACAAACACTTATTAAGCAATCATTATCATGAATGTCTTCAGGAACTGGAGGGATGACTGTGTGGTTAAAAATCAGTTCTTGGTCTTGTGTAAAGCACAAGTTCAGTTCTTAGCACCCAGGTTGGTGTTTCATTACTGAAAGTAACTGCTAGCTCCATAGTTGGGATCTAATACAATCTTTTAGCATCAGAGGCACCCCTACACACTTAAACAAACACACACATGCATGCACACAGCCCAAATAACGTTTTAAAAAATCTAGATAAGAATTTGTACTCAGAAATACTATTATGAATAGATTTTAGTTTCAAAACATAGCATAGGTTTGTTTTCTATTTTATTTTAACTTTAGAAGTATCAACCATATCCCACAGACACTCCATGCATATACACAGACTATTTCTGAATATCAGTGACTCCTATTGCATGTAGGAAAATTCATATTATGAAGTCCATGTTATTTCATTGTTTGTTCATGAAATGCTTTCTCAGTATTTGATTATGTATAACTTGTATATCCTGTGATATACAAATTAATGAGTTTCATTAAGAACGATCATATTTCCAATTATGTTAAGAAGGTTTTTTTGTGTTTTTGAAAACTAGAAGACTGTTTAAAATTTGAATAACACAGTAATTTACACTGGGGGAACATTGATATTTGTAACAATGACATTTTAAATAGTCACCTTTTTTGAAGTAAAATTTTAGAATCAATGTATAGAATGAAGTTTTAGTATAATTATTATACTTCAGATAATTTTTAGCTATACATCATTCAGTGAAGCATTTTTTTAAGAAAACAATTCATTTTTGTGTTGAACAGTCTTATTTCTAAGGCTGAAACTCATATCAAAGTTTTAGTGATTGAAATAGATTAAAGAAATCATCAAAAAAACAAACAATTTTTAAAACCAGAGAGCTTTATAATAATGTAATATTATCAAAATTATTTTGAAATTAAAATAGAATTGGTAACAGATAGAAAGCCTCTTTTTATTCTGGCCAGTTAGAGTGTTTCAATTATATCTATGCTTACTTTGTTTCAATTATACTGACTTAGTTTAGGAGCAGATACCCCAAGAAGAGTCCTGAAGTCATGGTCTCACTTTGTAGTTCCTAGCTTTTGCTTATCTGTGCTGAGCATGATTTCCAAGGCATATGGGAGACTTTCAAATAGGGCCAGATAAAATTATTTTCATAAAAGCAGACTTTCCCAAAAGACTTAGATATAATTTTCTCTGGAAAATGCATACAATGAATCATAATGCAGAAAGTCCTCTAGATTGCAATACATAAAGTCCAAAACCTAAAGGTGAGAGACAGAATGACAGTGATCACAGAATTTGGCTCAGTTTTGCTGGAACTGTGTCAAACAGCCTGTGCAGGCTTCATGACTCTTACCATTTCCAGTGGATATGGCTATGCCAAGTAATTATTTTTAATATGAATTTATTTTTTAGTGTGTGTGTGTGTGTGTGTGCGTGTGTGTGTCTGTTACATGCACACAGACACCCTTGGGTGTGAAAGGTGCCATCAAATTCCCTGAAACTAGAAATACAGATAGTTGTAAGCTTCCATGTGACTGCTTGGAGCCAAACCCAGGTCCTCTATAAGAACAGAAGCTATTTAAAATGTTTTTATATAATAATCAAGGTATGGATAATACCCTTAATTGTATCCACTAGATGAAATACGTCTGTTAGATGTAGCTCTCACTTGAACTACACTATATTTCCTACAATATGAGGAAGGTCGTGATAGTCACAATACTTGAGAATTAACAGAGGCCAGTTTGATATTAAGTAGTTCTTTCCAGTCTGAGTTACCTCACTCAGGGTGATATTTTTTAGTTCCATCCATTTGCCTGCAAAACTCAGGATGTCCTTGTTCTTAATAGCTTACTAGCATTCCATTGTATAAATGAACTACATTTTCTGTATCTATTTTTCTGTCATGGGACATCTAGGTTGTTTCCAGCTTCTGGCTATCACAAATAAGGTCATTATGATCACAGTGGAACACGAGCCTCTGTGGCTTGGTGGGGCATCTTTTGGATATATTCCCAAGACTGGTATAGCTGGGTCTTCAGGTAG
Source organism: Mus minutoides (assembly GCA_902729485.2). Lineage (NCBI taxonomy): Eukaryota > Metazoa > Chordata > Mammalia > Rodentia > Muridae > Mus > Mus minutoides. The sequence continues at coordinate 228,994 of LR750892.1, read as the reverse complement.
ATCTATTTCCAGTTTTCTGAGGAACTTACAGATTGATTTCCAGAGTGGTTGTACCAGTTTGCAATCCCACTAATGGAGGAGCATTGTATGTACTCCAAAACAAAACAAAACAAAACAAAACAAACAAAACAAAAAAAGATACAGAATACCCAAGATACAGTCCACAGAAATAAAAAATCTTAACAAGCTGAAGTGCCCAAGTGAGGACGACTCAGTCCCACTTGGGAGAGAGAGGAAAGCAATCACAAGTGGTGGGAGGGAAGGAGCTGGGAGGGAAAGTAGACTGAATGGGGAGGCAGTGGGGTGGGGAGGGAGAGGGAAACCTGATTTGGTATTTGGTGAGGGAAAAGGGCTGAAACCCTTAGGGCCTGCAGAATGAATGTAAACAGACAACCTCAGGAAATAGAAGGTTGGGGGGACCCCCCAGAATGCACCAGAGACCTGGGAGGTTAGACACTTCCAGAACTCAAAGGGAAGGACCTTAGATGAAATGCCCAGCACTAGGGAGAGGGAACTTTATAGAGCCCACCTCCAGCAGAAAGACAGGACATCAAGTAAGGGATGGGGTTGCCACCCCATAGTCACATCTCTGATCTATAATTGTTTCTGTCTGAAAGAATTACAGGGATGGAAATGAAGAGAAGCCTGAGGAAAAGAAGGTCCAGCAACAGGCACAAAGTGGATCCAGCTCCAGGGGAGGTCTCAAGGCCTGACCCTATTACTGAGCTATGGGGTGCTCACAAAAAGGGACCTAGTATGACCACACTCTGGAAGATTCATCAAGCAGCTGAAAGATTCAGATGCAGATATTTGCAGCAGCTGACCCCTGTAGTTGAATTGGGGAAGGCTGAAAGAAGCTGAGGAGAAGGGCAATCCTGTAGCAGGACCAGCAGTCTCAATTAATCTGGACCCCCAAGATCTCTCAAACACTGGACTACCAAACAGACAGCATACACTAGCTGATATGAGGCCCACAACACACATACAATAGAGGTCTTCTGGGTCTGTGTTCATTCAGAGATCATGCATCTGACCCTCAAGAGACTGGAAGCTCCAGGGAGTTCAGAGGTCAGATGGGGTGGGGGTAGGGGAATCCACTTGGAGATGGGGTGGGGTAGAGAGGAGGTGTGGGATGTGAAACAAGGGAGGGTGTGGAGAATGGAATATGGAGTGTAAAAAATAAATTAAAAACAAAACTAAATTTAAAAATCTATTATTAACAGCACTTGTAGCCCCTTTAGTCCAATTAAAACCTGTGTTTATATTTTCTGTAATCTAAAGTTGTTCCCTAGATTGTCATTAATTACCACAGCTATCTAGTCAGTATCTAAATTTATTGTACATCTGTTGTTTACCTGCTATAAATTCTAGATATGCATGGAACTATTTTTAATTTCTAAAATATATATTTATTTTTTAAAAAATTCATTTTACTTTATATATAGTTCAAACTATCCTTATAAACTTTAAATTATTTAGATTAGACTGAAGATTAGCTTATGCATTTTAGTACAATTCATTGTGGTAATTTTTTTTCTTTGGAGGGGTTGTTTGATTGTTTGGAATACAGTAAATTATTGAGTATCTCCCAAAAAGAAGTTCTTTCAAAGTTAATGTTAACAAATTGCACATAGAGAATCATCTATGTGCGGGATTTGGTTTAAATTACTGAGTTTATTTAGTAAACAGCAAACAGGAGTAAAAGAATAACATAGTGGCAGCAGAAAGCTATTAGAAGAGCAGGAGGCAAATGGAAGTGCCTGGATCCAAGAGGTCAGCTGGAGCCTGGATTGATCACAGTATTCCAAGGAAGTGTACTTTTTTCTAAATGAGTCTTTTCATGGCAAATCTTCTAGCTTCCCTTTCCAACTTACATATTTCATACCATGGGATAAGTCAGAGAAACTTCTCAAATGTTCTCGAGGACACACTGCTTTTACTCAGGCTATTTTTCTGTTCTCTTTTCTCCTTGTCACAGTTAACTGAACCAACCAGTCACTTGGTTGGTTCCAAACAATGGACCTTGGAGGACAAGTGACAAAGATAGGCTTGGATTTGAAGGGGGTTATCAGATATTTACATAGAATAATCATCAAAATTTAATGTGATTTTATTTTAAAATCAATTTAGAATAGCAAGGAACTGTTTCATTTTTAGTCAACCTAGACTATTATAACCAGAAAAAACTCAATTACCATAGATGGAGAAAATATAAAGTTTCAAAAGAAATCCAAATTCAAACAATATCTATTCACAAATCCAGCCCTATAGAAATATTAGAAGGAAAACTCCAACCCAATGAGGATAACTACATTCAATAAAACACAGGAAATAACCAATTCCATACCAGCAAAAGCAAGGGAAGCACACATAAGCACACATAAGCACACATAAGCACACATAAGCACACATAAGCACACATAAGCACACATAAGCAAACACACACACAAATACACACCACCCACATCAAAGTAACAGGAAATAAAAATCACTGGTCATTAATATCTTTCAACATCAATGGATTCAATACCCCAATAAAAAGACACTGGCTAACAAATTGGATACAAAAAAACAGGATCCATCACTCTGCTGCATACAAGAAACACATCTAAGTAATTAAAGTAGACATTGCCTCAGAGTAAAGGGCTGGAAAAAGTTTCCAAGCAAATGGATCCAAGAAGCAAGTTAGAGTAACAATTCTAATATCTAACAAAGTAGACTTGCAACAAAATTTAATCAAAAGAGACAGGGAAGAACACTTCATACTCATCAAAGAAAAACAATTCTACCAAGATGGTGTCTCATTTCTGAATATCTATGCCTTAAACACACGGACACATTTGAAAAGAAAAAAGAAAAAAATTACTAAAGCTTAAATCATACATTGAACCCTACATGTTAATAGTGCGAGACTTTAATACCTCACTGTCACCAACTGACAGGTCCTCCAGATAAAAACTAAGCACAGAAATAATAAAAATAACAGACGTTGTGAATGAAATGAACCTAACAGACACCTATAGAATATTTCATCCTAACAGAAAGGAATATACCTTCTTTTAAGCATCTCATAGATCCTTCTCCAAAATTGACCATATAGTTAGTCACAAAACAAGCTTCAACAGATACAAGAAAATTGAAATAATGTCCTTTATCTTCTCAGACGACCATGGATTAAAGCTGGACTACAACAATAGCAGAAACACCAGAAAGCCCACACACTCATGGAAATTGAACAACTCTTTACTCAATGATCTCTGGGTCAGGGAAGAAATAAATAAATAAATTAAAGACTTTCTAGAATAAAATGAAAATGAAGGAACAACATACCAAAATTTATGGGACACAATGAAAGCTGTGCTAAGAGGAAAGTTCATAGCACAAAGTGCCTCCCTAAAGAATTTATAAAGCTCTCTTACCAGCAATTTAACAGTATACCTGAAAGTTATAGAAAAAAAATGAGGCAAGCACACTAAAGAGGAGAAGAAGGCCAGAAATAATCAAAATCAGGACTGAAATCAACCAAGTAGAAACCAGGAGCTGGTTCTTTGAGAACACACACACACACACACACACACACACACACACACACACACACACACGGAGGAAGGAAGACCAAAGCGTGGATAATTATTACCTAGAATAGGGAATAAAATACCCATGGAAGGAGTTGCAGAGACAAAGTTTGGAGCTAAGACAAAAAGATGGACTACCCAGAGACTGCCCCACCCGGGGATCCATGCCATAGTCAGCCACCAAATACAGACACTATTGCATATGCCAGTAAGATTTTGCTGAAAGGACCCTGATATAGCTGTCTCCTGTGAGGCTATGCCAGTGCCTGGCAAATACAGAAGTGGATGCTCACAGTCATTTATAGGATGGAACACAGGGCCCCCAATGAAGGAGCTAGAGAAATTACCCAAGGAGCTGAAGGGGTCTGCAACTCTATAGGTGGAACAACAATATGAATTAATCAGTACCCCCAGAGCTCATGTCTCTAGCTGCATATGTAGCAGAAGATGGCCTAATCGGTTATCAGTGGGAAGAGAGGCCCCTTGGTCTTGCAAACTTTATTTGCCCCAGTACAGGGGAATGCCAGGGCCAAGAAGTGGGAGTAAGTGAGTAGGGGAGCAGGGTTGGGGGAGGGTATAGGGTACTTTTGGGATAGCATTTGAAATGTAAATGAAGAAAATATCTATTAAAAAAATTTAAAAAGTCAAATAACCCAAAAGACAGAGAGATAATGTTCAAATAAATAAAATCACAAATTAAAATGGAGATAGAACTGCATTCAAAGAACCATCAGGTTTCATTTCAAAAGCCTGTACTCCACAAAATTGGAAAAGCGAAACAAAATCGATGGTTTTCTAGACAGTTGCCACTTACAAAAGTTATTCAAGATCAGGTAAATGATTTAAACAGCCCTATAACATCCAAGGAAATAGAAGTTGTCACTAAAATCCCAGGGTCAGATGATTTTAGTGCAGAATTCTACCAGACCATCAAGGAAGAGCTAATACCAGTTCTCCTCAAACTATTCCACAAAATAGAAAGAAGGAACATTGCCAAACTTATTCTATGAGACCACAGTCACTCAGGTACCTAACCCACACAAATACTGGACAAAGAAAGAGAACTTCAGACTTTCTTCTTTTATGAACCTTGATGTAAAAATACTCAATAAAATACTTGCAAATTGAATCCCAGAACACTTAAAAAATATCATCCATTATGTCCAATTAGGCTTCATTCCAAGGATGCAGGGGTTGTTTAATATATGAAAATTCATCAACATAATCTACCATGTAAAGAATGAAAGGAAAAAAAAAAAACACACGATCATTTCATTAGATGCTGAAGAAGCCTTTAACAGAATCTAACACCCCTTCACATTAAAATATTAGAGAGATAGGGGTACAGGGCACATACCTAAACATAATCAAAGCAATATATAGCAAGCCAATAGGCAACATCAAACTTAACAGAGAGAAACTTAAAGCAGTTTCACTAAAATTGAAGGCAAGACAAGGCTACCCACTCTCTTCCTATCTATTCAATATAGTACTTGAAATCCTTGCCAGAGCAATAAAATAGTTAAAGGAGATCAAGGGGAATCTTTTTGATTTTCTACAAATTGGAAAAGAAGAAGTTAAAGTATTGCTATTTGTGGATGATATGATAGTCACATAAGTGACCCCAAAAGTTTTACCAGAGAATCCCATCAGCTGATTAACACCTTCAGCAAAGTGGCTGGATACAAAATTAACTCAAAGAAATCAGTATCTTTCCTTTATACAAATGATAAGCTAGCTGAGAAAGAAGTTCGGGAAAGCAACACCCTTTAGAATAGCCATGAATAATATAAAATATGTTGCTATAACTCTAACCAAGCAAGTGAAATATTTGTATCATGAGAACTTCAGTTTCTAAAGAAAGAAATTAAAGATCACAGAAGATGGGAAGAGCTCCCATACACATGGATTGGTAGAATTAACATAGTGAAAATGGTCATCTTATGAAAAGCAATTCAATGAAATCCCTATGAGAATTTCAACACAATTTTTTATAGACCTTGAAAGAGCAATTCTCAACTTCATATGGAAAAACAAAAAACCCTGGATAGGCAAAACAACCCTAGAAAAATAAAAGAACTTCTGGAGGAATCAACATCCCTGTCCTCAAACTGGACTACAGAGTAATAGCAATAAAAAACTGCATGGTGGGGCTGGTGAGATGGCTCAGTGGGTAAGAGCACCTGACTGCTCTTCCAAAGGTGATGGGTTCAAATCCCAGCAACCACATGGTGGCTTACAACCACCTGTAATGAGATCTGATGCCCTCCTCTGGTGCGTCTGAAGTCAGCTACAGCGTACTTATGAATAATAATAAATGAATCCTTGGACCGAAGAGAGCAGGGACTGAGCCAGTGGGACCAACCGGAGCGAGCTGGGCCGGTCGGAGCGAGCAGGGCTGGCTGGAGCGAGTGGGGCCGACTGGAGTGAGTGGGGCAGACCAGAGCAAGCAGGGTTGACCGTAACGAGGAAATATATATATATATATATATATATATATATATATATATATAAAAGAACTGCATGGTGTTGATATAGAAACAGACATGTTGATCAATGGAATCAAATCAATGAACCAGAAATAAAACTACACACCTATGAATACTTGATTTTTGATAAAGAAGCAAAATCCATACAATGGAAAAATGAAACTATCCTCGAGAAATGATGCTTGATATGTACATGTAAAAGAATGAAAATAGATCCATATTTGTCACCCTGCACAAAACTCAAGTCCACGTGGATCAAGGACCTCAACATAAAATTGGATACACTAAATCTCATAGATGAGAAAGTGAGAAATGCCCTTGAACACTTTGGTAAAGAGGAAAAATTTCCTGAGCAGAACACCAATGGCTCAGACTCAAAGATTAATAATTGATAAATGGGACCTCATGAAAGTTCTGTTAGGCAAAACTTCTGTAAGACAAAGGACACTGTCAATAAGACAAAACAGATTGTCAATAAGGAAGCCTACAGATCTTATCTGTATCTGACCTACAGATCTTATCTGTATCCAACCCTGTATCTGACAGAGGGCTAATATCCAAAATTTACTATCCAAGAACTTAGACACCAACATTCCAAACAACCCAATTAAAAAATGGGACACATAGAATGAATGGCCTGGAAGCAACTAAAGAAATGTTCAAAACCTTAGTCATCAGGGAAATGCAAATCATAACAACTCTGAGATTTCATCTTATACCCATCAGAATGGCTAAGGTCCAAAACTCAAGAGATAGCACATATTGGCAAGAATGTGGAGCAATGGGAACACTCCTTTATTGCTGGTGGGATTGCAAACTTGTACAACCAATTTGGAAATCAATTTGTCTGTTACTTAGAAAACTGGGGATAGTTCTATCTCTGAGCTTATGCCCAAAGCTGCTCCACCATCTCACAAAGACACTCACTTGCTCCACTATGTTCATAGCAGCTTTTTCATAATAGCCAGAAACTGGAAACAACCTAGATGTCCTTCAATTGAAGAATGGATAAAGAAAATGGGGCACATCTACACAAATGGAATAGTATTCAGCTGTTAAAAACAAAGACATCTGTCCTGTATCTTTCCTGGCCACGGGCCGAGAGGAGCAATATGATGCTGGAGGGTGTAGCTGCTCCCAGGCAGCCGCGGGCGGGTGACACTGCCCAAGGAACCTGGATGCCTCTCTAGAACATTAGCTCAGCCAAGAGTGGCTACTACAACCACTTCTCTGCCCCTTACCCCCGCCAACTTGCCCTCCTCAGACAGCAGTGGGATCAGGATATAAATGACCTTTGGGTCTACCTTTTTGACCATCACCACAATAACCAAAGCTGATGGAACCAGCATATACAAAGAGTATGGTAGGTCACCTTCCTCCTCTATTACCCTTGCCTATTCGCCACGGGATGAAGAGGACGGCCTGCCTCCCATCAACACTCCTCGCTGTGTTGACTCAGCCATCTCTGTTTGCTTCCTACAATCTGAGTCCAGCATGTCTCTGCACTCCATGTTCTCACTGCATTAGGAGAAGGAGAAGCCAGAGCCATTGGTATTTATTGAGAAGTACTCAGGAAAGCTGTGCTAAAGCTGTGCTGCCAGTGCTGCTGCAGTGTGTTCAAGGACTCTGTGATCACTACATGTAGGCATACCTTCTGCAGATGATGTGCCTTGAAGTCAAAGAAGTGTCCGGTGAACAATGCCAAGCTGACAGTGGTGGTGAACAACACTGCAGTAGCTGAGCAGACTCGAGGAGAGCTCTTCACACATTGTCAGCCTGGCTGCCATGAAGCAGGCACTGGAAAGCCTGGTGTTTTTGAAGTGTCCCTTCACTATCAAGCTTAGTGCCTGTCGAGAGTAGATGTGACTACAGGCCTGTGTGCTGCCCCAGAAACCCCAGCTGCCCACCCCTTCTCAAGATGAATCTCGAGGTCCACCTGAAAGAATGTGAACACATCAAGTATCCCACTCTAAGTATGGGTGTACATTTATTGGGAATCAAGACATCTATGAGACACACTTAGAAACATGCCGCTTTGAGGACCTGAAGGAGTTCCTGCAGCAGACCGATGACCGCTTCCACAAGATGCATGTGACACTGGCCCCAAAAGACCAGGAGATTGCCTTCCTGCGTTCCATGCTGGGCAAACTCTCAGAGAAGGTTGAGCAGCTGGAGAAGAGCCTTGAGCTCAAGTTTGATGTCCTGAATGAGAACCAGAGCAAGCTCAGTGAGGACCTCGTGGAATTCTGGAGGGATGTATCCATGCTGAATGATGAGCTAGCAGTCTTACATCAATGCATGCCTGAACATGGGTATCCTAGGATGCTATGACCCTCAGTAGATCTTCAAGTATAACGGAACATTTGTGGGACACCAGGGTTCTGTCTGGTGTCTCTGTGTCTATTCCATGGGAGGGTAGGTAGGAGGCATCTCCAGGAAGATACAGGGACCTGAGATGGGAGAGGTGTGCAAGAATCAGTGGAGATGTCCTTAGCTGCCATTCAGTATTGAGGATGTGGAGCCTGGAGAAGCTGCCTCCTGTGGCTAGGCAGGAACCCCAGTAGAGTGTTAGGGACACTGATTCACCTACAAAACTTTTCGACCCAAATTTTAACCTGTCTATAAGTAATGCAGGGATTGTGGATGGAACAGAGATTGAGGGAATGGCTAACCAATAACTGGCCCAACTTGAGACTCATCTCATGTTCAAGCACCAATCCTTGACACTATTAAAGATATTCTGTTATGCTTGCAGACAGAATGGCTATCCTTGAAGAGGCCTCACCCACCAACAGACTTAGACAGAGGCATATATCCACAGCCAAATAGTGGATAGAGCTTGGGGACTCTTATGGAATAATAGGAGGACGTGTTACAGCCACTAAGGGGATGGGAACTCCAGAGGAAGACCAACAGAACCGACTAACCTGGACCCTTGGGGACTGAACTAACAACCAGGAAGCATACTTGGGCTCCTAGGGCTCCCTGCATATATGTAACATATGTGCAACTTGGTCTTCAGGTGCGTCCCAAACAACTGGAACAAGGACTATCCTAAAGGCTGTTGTCTGTACGTGGATATGTTCTAGATGGACTGCCTTGCAGTGGGAGAGGAAGTGGCTAGCCTCACAGAATCTTGAAGTGTCAGGGTAGGCAGATACCCAGGGGTGTCCCCACAGTATTTCCCAACCCTGGCACATCAAGTCTCTGTAAGGTTAGGTGAAGGCTAGGTGGATCCTCTCCTAATGAGGCCATAAAAGGCAGTCTAGCTAGAAGGACATATCCCACACACAGGTAACAGCTTTTGGATAGCTCCAGTTCAGTTGTTCAGGACCCACATGAAGACCAAGCTGTACATCTGCTACATATATATGGGGGTGGTCTAGGACCAGCCTATGTATCTTCTTTGGTTGGTGGTTCATTCTCTGAGAGCTCCAAGGATCAAGGTTAGTTGGTTCTGTTGGTCTTACTGTGGAGTTCCCATCTCCTTTGGGGCCTGGAATCCTTCTTCATATTCTTCCATAAGAGTCTTCAAGCTCCATTCACTGTTCGACTGTGGGTGTCTTCATCTGTCTGAGTAATCTCTGGGTAACCTCTAAGAGGACAGGCATGCTAGACTCCTATCTGCAAGCCTAAGAGTATCATTAATAGTGTCAGATATTGGTACTTGTCCATGGGATGGGTCTCATGTTGGGCCAGTTACTGGTTGGCCATTCCCTCAGTCTTTGCTTTATTCTCATCCCTACATTTCTTGTAGACAGGATACACTTTTGATCAAAAGTTTTGTGTGTGGGTTGGTGCCCCTATCATTTCATTGGCATTCCTGCCTGGCTATAGGAGGTGGCCTCATTATATTTTTAAAGTTTTTATTTTATAGTCCTTTAATTTATAGTCCATTAAATGAGAATTATGGGTGTTTCTGAGGCAACTCAATGACATGTAGGACCTCAAAACACCAGAAGACTGAACAAATTTTATATTGAAGAGAGTATCTCTGATTATTATCACTGGGATCTCATGAAGCTTTAAGGATAAACCCAACTTTTATAAATATTTCATAATTCCTCTAACAGTATATCAATCAATTTATGTGACATTGAAATGCCAAGTGACTTTCATTGAATTGCTTCTGACTTTAATATCTATTGGTGGCACTGCCTTATCAGTTGCATTCAACTTGAATACCTGCACTTACTTACAGCTTCTCAGTATAAACTTCATAATCCCTAGGTTAAATAACATCAGAGACACTAAGTATTTACATAGATGCCTTAAGATACTAAGTAAACATCCCCAGGAAAGATGACCTGTGAATGTATCTTACCAGCTTTTAAATCCAAAAATAGAATCACTCTCATGACTCTGTTTCATTCTTTCTATCTGTCTAAAACCTACAAAATGGCAATGGTGGTCACATGCAAAATCATCATCCAATGATTTCTCTGAAGTGAGGTTTAGCCTTTATTTAGCACTAACTTTACACAGTTACAAAGAAAACTATTCATTTTGTACTTGTGAGGGCTATATCAAAGGAATAATATACTTTCTGGTAATACGGAAATAATATTGAAGTAAAAGTAGAGAAAAGTCTAGACAATCACAATTACATAACTCATAATTTTCTCTATCCCAGTCAAGATATTTGTATGTTACATAAGTTAATACTGATAAGTTTATAATAACCCAGTAGAGTTATTATAAAAGTAAGGTTTACAAAGAAAACAACTTGAAATTTGAAGTTATTAAATGTTCTATGACAACACACAGAGTAGAATTCATTAATTTAAATTTCTAGATAAAGCTATTCATGATTCTGTATAGAAATGATACTGTGGAATGAGAGACAAGTAATAGTGTGTGGTATTTACATCTAGAACTTACAACAGGCTGATTATTCAGAAATAAGAACATAACTTGCTAGTAACAAAATTTTGACTTAAAAATGAATTTCTAATGACAATTAAGGTACCTTGTTACATTACTAATTTTCTGAGATCAGTCTTGCTTCAAAGCTAGTTTATTAAGTAAAATTATTGAAGTACTATGGATAGCTGTCACATGTCGAAAGAGACATGGAAATCTGTTTTCTTTTTTTTTTTGCTTCTTATTTTTTATTAGATATTTTCTTAATTTACATTTCAAATGCTATCCCAAAAGTTTCCTATACCCTCCCCCTGACCTGTTCCCCTACACACCCACTCCCACTTCTTGGCCCTGGCGTTCCCCTGTATTGGGGCATATAAAATTTGCAATACCAAGGGGCCTCTTTTCCCAATGATGGCTGACTAGGCCATCTTCTGCTACATATGTAGCTAGAAACACGAGCTCTGGGGGTTCTGGTTAGTTCATATTGTTGTTCCTCTTATAGGGTTGCAGACCCCTTTAGCTCCTTGGGTACTCTCTCTAGCTTCTCCATTGGGGGTCCCTGTGTTCCATCATATAGAAGACTATGAGCATCCCCTTCTGTATTTGCCAGGCACTGGCATATCCTCATACAAGACAGCTATATCATGGTCCCTTCAGCAAACTCTTGCTTGCATATGTAATAGTGTCTAGGTGTTAACTGATTATAGAATGGATCCCCAGGTGGGGTAGTCTCTGGATAGATCATTCTTTTGCCTTAGCTCCAAACTTTGTCTCACTAACCCCTTTACTGGGTATTTTGTTCCCTATTCTAAGGAGGAATAAAGTATCCACACACTGGACTTCCTTCTTGTGTTTTGCAAATTGTATCTTGGGTGTCATAAGATTCTGTGCTAATATCCGCTTATCAGTGAATGCATATCTAGTGACTTCTTTTGTTATTTGGTTACCTCACTAAGGATGATATCATCCAGATACATCGATTTGCTCCAGAGTTTCATAAATTCATTGTTTTTAATAGCAGAGTAGTACTCTATTGTGTAAATGTACCACATTAGAGAATCTCAGGTGCAGAAGATTCCATGGAAATCTGTTTTCATAGAGAACATGTGAGGGGTAGAGAAATACTCACTACCTTCCTGAAGCTCTTGTTGAAAAGCTGCTGTGGCAGGTCCAGTCTCACTAATTGGAGCCATCAATTACATTTATTTTTATTATGGGAATGAAAAAAACATTCTTGCTTATCCCTTATCCCTGCTTTCCAATCCTTCACTGACAGGGCACTGCATAATCTTTTTGTTGTTGTTTTAAGAAGAATATATACCTTCTAGAAAGTACCAGGGACCTGGGAAGTGAGAGACTCTAAGGTCTCAAAGGGAGGGACCTTAGATGAAATGATCTACAGTGGGGAGAGGAGAGAGTTCACCTCCATTAGAAAGGCAGGGTATCAAGTGAGGGATGGGGTTGCCATCACACAGTTAAAAAGTCTGATCCAGAATTGTTCCTGTCTGAAAGAACTGCAGGGACAAAATTGGAGAAGTGCCTCAGGAAAAGGAAGTCCAACGACAGGTCCAAATTGAGATCCAGCTCAGGGGGAGGCCTCAAGGCCTGACACTATTACTGATGCTATAGTGTGCTTACAAACAGGGGCCTATCATGACTGCCCTCTGAAAGGCCCAACAAGCAGCTGAAGCAGATATTTACACCCAATCAATGAACAGAAGCTGCTGATCCCTGTGGTTGAATTAGAGAAAAGTTGGAAGAAGCTGAGGAGGAGGGTGACCCTATAGGAAGACCAGCAATCTCAACTAAACTGGACCTCCTGAATCTGTCAGACACTGAGCCACCAACCAAACAGCATACACCAACTGATATGAGGCCCCTAACACATATACAGCAGAGGACTTCTGGGTCTGGACTCAGTCAGAGAAAATACACCTAACCCTTTAGAGACTGGAGGCTCCAGGGGGTGGAGAGGTCTGGTGGTGTGGGTTGGGGACACTCTCTTGGAGACTGGTGGTGGGGAGGTGTGGGATGTGGAACAGTTGGAGGGTGGACCAGGAGGGGGATAAAGTCTGTAATGTAAAAAAAGATTAAAGAATAAATTAAAAAAGAAAATAAAATTTAAAATGTAAAAAAATGAATATATCTTAGTCTGTCTGCCTTCACTACTTATTTCCTTCATCTTTGCCCTTTCCCTCCCTCCCTCTCTTGTAAAATAAATTCTTTATTCTTGCTTGACTGTATAAAAGAGAGAAAATCCAGGTATTTTATTTACAGGCTGTAAACCTAGATTGGACAGGTTTTGAGCTATTCTAACTTTCATCTCAACCATATGTCTCTTGTTACTTGCTATTTGAATCTTTCCCAAATTATTTCTGCTCTAGGAGTCTGGTGTTCTGGAGAAACATTTCACTTAGGCACTTGCTGCTAGTCCATCATATGTAATGGAGACCTGTTTTTCTCTCCCCGCTCTGTCTTTCTGCCCCCTTCCCCCTTCTTGATGGTTCCTGCTTGTGACCCCCAGCCAGGTATCTGCAAACCCGCCTACCTCTATTGCCTCTAAAAATTGGCTGGAGCTACTTTCATTTAACCAATTTTTTTTCACACTGAGGAGAAAGGTTTTCATAATAAACGCTGGTGTACAAGAGAATTTGCTCAACTTGGGGTACTGAATTTAGCATTTGAATACACAGCAGCACCAAACCAATCCCCAGAATGTTGTTTTTCCCTCCTCTTTCCCTTCCCCTCTTTTTCCTTTTTAAAAATCTTCTTCCCTGTCTTTTTCCTGTCTTTCCTTTCTTCCTCCTTNAAAGAATAGTATTGAATTTTCTGGAAATCTTTAGGACATCATTTACTGTAAAATACTAGGATGTTTTTATAAAATAGACATATTATTTCATTGGCTAAAGTGTTATTTGAAATTAATAATATCTTAGACTAAAGGTGCTCAGTCGTAAAATTCATCTTGCTTGTTTTTCATTTTATAAATTGTGTTGTATTTTGTATTTGAACATTCTGTATCTGTGATTTTTATGCCTATAAGAAATAAATTTTTGTTGAAATGTTATTGTACTTTAGGTTCTCTAAGAGGTATACATATCATAGCACTTTGTCAGTTTTAAAAAGAGTAATAAGGTTTTTATATACTCTCTCTGTTAGACTCTGCAACTTCATTTATTTTAAACATTTTATAACATGTGGTATGTTTCAATATCTTACTTTAGTTCCTATTTTATATGGAATCTATATCTCAGGTATTAAATTTTTTGTTTCTAATGTATCCTAGAAAAATTAGTTCTTGCTTTTCCAAAGAGCAGTCACTGGTATTGGATGTGTTATGAGAGTTTTAAGATTTTCTAATATCTTGGCATGGCATAAGTTCCATTTTTTGACTTGCCTGATTTTTGTTTATGCAGCTATGTTTCCTTGGATTTGTGACTGCATCTTCAAAGCAAATACTGTATTGCTTCCTTTACTCTCCAGAGTCTTTGTTGGACTTAGTTCTGTACTTTTTCTACATCAGTGTATAATCTAGATCAGCTTATTTTATAATCCATGCACTATTATCTTCAACTTTCTAAAAAGTGGGTACTAGGGCATTCTTTATCATGTTCACTCTACATCCACACATTTTCTTATCAATATTAATCATGCATCTTAGTGTGGTGGTAGTTTTTATTCCATATACAAAATATATTATTTATTATATAGTATAATTTTATAGTTCAGAAATTAGAAGTTTGATATATTTATAATTATTTATTAGATAAATTCTTCTATTATGTGCTCAATACTGTATTTAAACAGATATATTCCAATTGTGCAAGGTAATACCAGAAAAACTATTGCCTTCATAGAGATTGGAGTCAAGTAATAGGGTGTAGGAGTCCACTGCCTGCAGTTGCTCTACATTACAAGCCAGGTTCTCTGGAAGATGGTTTCTGGGGCTGAAACGATAAACTTGGGGGGGAGGGCGTGGAGAAAAGGAAGATTCTAAGTCAACATGGCTGATCAAAGCGAATACTTTATTGAAGGGTTTCCTCTCAGGAAGAAGGGGGAAGGCCCCACCCACCCCCAGTCGGTTCTGCGCAGGCTCCTGGAGTTTGGTGGGAAGCCTGAAGCATTGTGGGTTGTTCCAGGTGCAGGTAGGTGAACCGGGCGGAGCCAGGGTCCAGGAAGATGCCTCAGACAGCAGCTCACCAGAGTAGTGCTAATTAAGAAGACAATGGGTGCCACACCACCTGTGGCTCTCCATAGCTGGCCAGTGTAACACCCTGCTGGGGGAGGGACAAAATAATAGGGAGATAAATTTCATGTTTTATTGATATTTACACTTAAGAATTTTCCTGATATCAATCACCTAAATAATACCATCAGTAGTTGATGTCTGCGTTCTATTATTGTCTCTAATATTGTTATCAATGAAGCTACACATCAAACTCTGCATGTTTCTTTTCTCTATTTGTGAGCATTTTTGGAGATGAATCTTCTAAGAAAGTTGCAGCAGCTGGATTTAGCAGGAAACTGCACTAAACTCTGGGCTTTACATGACCTATAGTTGGGGTGTTTCTAAAATTCTTTCCCAAGGAAGATGTAAGATGTAACTATTCTATTCTCCTTGGGTCCCAATACAAACTAATTCACCACAGCTCATGCTGGGGAACCAATGAGTTTATTGTGCTTACTTACTTATAGAACATAGGTGATTCTAAAGTGACTGCACTGGAAAGTGTGAATTTGCACGTGCACATGTTCAGGAGTACATACTCATAGTATTCATGGCCAGAGGACTGCATACCAGGAGTCTCTCCTTTGGGCCACAGGGAATCAAACTACCTTTTAAAAAATGGTTTATTTCTTATTTCAGAGAATATCAAGTTAATAATAAGGCATTTCTCATGCTAATTTCTAAGGTCTCTATTCAGGAAGTATCCAGTTGTGTTCTAAATATTGGATAGAAGGTATTTGACTCCTTTTTGCTAAGAACTTAGGCACCAACAATCCAAATAACCAAAAAAAAAAAAAAGTGGAGTACAGAGCTAAACAGAGAATTCTCAACAGAGGAATCACGAATGGCTGAGAAGCACTAAAGAAATCTTCAACATTCTTAGTCATCAGAAAAATGCAAATCACAATGATCATAAGATTTTATCTTATACCTGACAGAATGACTATGATCAAATCTCAAGTGATAGGACACGCTGAAGAGTATGTAGAGCAAGGAAACACTCCTCCATGACCAGTGGGAGTATAAACTCATATAACCACTTGGCAAATCAATTTATAGTTTCTCAGGAAACTGGGAATAGTTCTACCTCAAGACCTGGCTATCCAACACCTCAGCATATGCCCAAAAGATGCACCACTATACCACAGAGACACTTATTTGCTCAACTATATTCTTAGCAGATTTATACTTAATATCCAGAAACTAGAACACTCTAGATATCCCTCAACTGAGGAATAGATAAAGAAGATGTGGAACATCTACATAATGGAATACTATTCAGCTATTAAAAACAAAGACATTATGAATTTTGCAGGCAAATGGATGGGACTTGAGAATGTCATTTTGAAGGATATTACCGAGAGCCAAAATACACATATGGTATGTACTCACTTACAAGTGGAGTTTTCTTCCACAGTCCAATTCTCTGTTTAGCCATAAATTGCATGATAACCATGCTACAATCCACAGAAAACAAATAAACAACTAATCCTGGATATTAAGGAGGTCCCAAAGGAGGATGTGCAAATTTCCCTCTGAAGAGGAAAGTAAATAGTTATTGGAGGTGGATGGAGAGAGGGAACTTTGCAGAGGAGTAGGTAAGGAGAAGAATGGGGATAGCAATCAGGTATGGGTAAGAGAGGCCTGGGAGTGAGAATGGAACTAGGTGGTAGTGAGTAGGAGGCCACCTGGAATGGGAGAAGATTTTGAGAGTCTATGGGGGTGACACTACCTTAGATTTGTATCAGAGAGGGATATAGAGACTGAAGTGACCACTTCCTATAGCCTGGTAGGACTTCTAGAGGAGAGAGAGGGACATCAATTCACTCACAAAACCTTCAGCCCCAAAATGTGTCCTATCTACAAGTTGTTCAGGGATAAAGACTGAGCAGAGACTGAGGACACAGCCAACCAATGACTGCCTCAACTTGAGACTCATCCCATGGGAGAGAGCTAACCCCTGACACGATTAATCACACTCTGCTATACTTGCACATGGGAACCTACCATAGATGTCTCCTGAAAGGACTCATCCTGTGGTGGAAGGAGGCAGATGTAGAGATCTACAGCCAAGTATCAGGCAGAGCCCAGAGAGTCTTGTGGAAGAGTGAGGGATAGGAGTGAGAAAGTCAGAGGGGTCCAGGGCACTAGAAGAAGATCCACACAGTCAATTAACCTGGGACCATGGGGTCTCACAAAGCCTGGGACACCAACCACAGAGCATGCAGTAGCTGGACCTAGATCTCCAACACATTTGTAGCAAATGTGCAGCTTGGAGTACATGTGGTTCCTGTAACAAGTAGAATGAGGGTTGTCCTAGTCTCTGTTCCCTGCCATTGGATCCTTTTCCTCCCTACTTGAATTGCTTAATTTGACATCAGTGGGAGAGGAGGTGCCTAGTCCTGCTGGAACTAGAAGCCTTAGAGTGGGAGTACACAAAGGGGGGGGGGCTGTCCTCTTCTTAGAGGAGGAGAGGTGGGGGCAATGGGGGAGGGATTTCTAATGGTGGGACTGGGAAGAGAGGATTGGGATATAGTGAATAAAAAAAAAATCAGCCTCTTCACTTGAGCATTTCTGCTTGGTCCACTTGTTACACTTCTGTTGGGGTCTACTGCCCGCAGTGGACGGGGTTCCTGGAGGATTGGCCCGAAGCTGAAATGAAACTAAGGGAGTGGGGGAAGAAAGAAGAACTCCGAGGCTACATGGTTGCTTCTGCTTAGAATGACAGTTTAATGGTGGACAAGCATTTGGGGAAAAAGGAAGGGAAACCCCGCCCCCAGTCTTCTGCGCAGGCGTTCTGGAGTTTGGCGGGAACCCTGAAGTCTCGTGACATCTCGTAGGTTGTGCAGGTGGGCTGGTCGTAGGTGGCTCTCTGGTAAGCTGGGCGGAGCTGGGTGACCTAGGAGGCATGCAGAACCTGGCTGCAGGGGTACCGGGCTCTTAGCCTAGTTAACAACACAATGGATGCCATTGGGTGCCATTGTGTGCGGTACGGCTCCGGTCATTGCACCAACTATGTTGGTGGAGAAGGAGTACCACACACTTCTTACAGTCTGTCAGTTGTATCCTAGGTATTTTGTACTTTTTGGCCAATACCCAATTATCAGTGAGTATATACCATGCATGTCCTTTTAGGTCTGAGCTACCTCACTCAGAATGATATTTTCTAGTTCTATCCATTTGTCTGCAAAATTCATGATGTCTTAATTTTTAATAGATGAGTAGTACTCTATTGTGTAAATGTACCACAATTTTTGTATCCATTCCTCTGTTGAGGGACATCTGGGTTGTTTCCAGTTTCTGGCTATTACCACTATGAACATGGTGGAACACGTGTCATTGTGGTATTGTGGAGTGTCTTTTGGTTATATGCCTAAGAGTGGTATAGCTGGGTCTTCAGGTATAACTATTTCCAATTTTCTGAGGAAATCCAGATTGATTTCCAGAGTGGTTGTACCAGTTTGCAATTCCACCAGCAGTGAAGGAGTGTTCCTCTTTCTGTACATCCTTGCTGTCACTTGAGTTTTGATCATGGTCTGGTCTGAGGCTCCTGGCACATATATAGCAGAGTTCTACCTTGGTCTGGCCTCAGAGGGAGAAAATGTGCTTAATCCTCAGTGAGCCTTGAATCCCCAGGGAATGGGGAGGTTTGGTGGGGACAGCACCCTATTGGAGGTGGGGGGTGGGGGGAGGAGGAATGGGGTGAGGAACTGTGAGAGGAGTATTGAAGGGACAATGACTGCAATGCAAGTAGATAATATAATTAAATAAATACAATGAGTTAATAACAAATTAATAAGAAATATACATGTGTGCAGTATCTTTAGGAATTTCTAAGGTGAGAGGACTCAACTTACAGGAGGGGCATCCATGCATCCATGACAGTTCTTCATTATCAGCTATCTAAATGGCTGAAACATGATAGTTCCAATTTTTAGGGAAATATTACAAAATAATTAACTGTATTGGGACAAATGTTTCATTTTTTCTACTTTATTTGAGGTGGTCTACGCTTCATTGTGCAATGACTTCCCTTCTTCCCTCTTTCTTTCTTTCTTTCTTTCTTTCTTTCTTTCTTTCTTTCTTTCTCTCTCTCTCTCTCTCTTTCTTTCCCTTCCTTCCTTCCTTCCTTCCTTCCTTCCTTTCTTTCTTTCTTTCTTTCTTTCTTTCTTTCTTTCTTTCTTTCTTTCTTTCTTTTTCCTTCCTTCCTTCCTTCTTTCTCTTCTTTCTTTTCTTTCTTTTCTCCTTTCTCTCTTCTCTCTTTGTCTCTCTGTCTCTCTCTGTCTCTCTCTCTCTGTCTGTCTCTCTCTCTCTGTCTCTCTCTCTCTCCCTCTCCCTCTCTAAAGAGAGGTTTCATTTGGCTTAGGTTCAAGGTTCTTAATTACTGAGATAAGAGTTGTCCCCTGAGATCTCTCAGTCACTGAGCCACCAACCAGGCAGCATACATGAGCTTGTCTGAAGTCCCTGACACATATACAGCAGAGGACTGCCTGATATGGCCTCAGTGGGAGAAGAGATGCTTAGCCCTCAAGAAACTTGAGGAGTAGGGAGGCCTTGTGGGGGATGGGGAGAACATTCTTTTGGAGATGGTGGGGAGGAGGAATGTAGGAAGGTGGACCAGGAGAGGAGCAATGACTAGATTGAAAAAAAAAATAAGATAAAATAAAATTAAAAAGTAGAGTATGAAAACAAAAAAAAGAACTGTCTAGGCTGTGGACTTGGCTCTCTGGCTGTAGTATTTATACACAGTAATTCTAATCTTATCACAAAATAAGAAATTGTTTCTATGAACAATATTTGCATAGGATAGAAATTACATATCCCGCCAAATGCTATTTCTCTTTTCTTCATCCTCTACCTTTCTTTGCTTCTGGTTTCTTGTTGGTTCGAAAGTTCTGGGCCAACATTGCAGTAGCACATCTTACAGGCAGGACATATTGTAGGTAAAAGGTTTGTAGCTGAGTTGTTTATGTTTCTCTTTTGGTACCTTTAAGAGTATCTTCCTGAGCTGGGCATGGTGGCACATGCCTTTAATCCCAGCACTCGGGAGGCAGAGGCAGGCAAATTTCTGAGTTCGAGGCCAGCCTGGTCTACAGAGTGAGTTCTAGGACAGCCAGGGCTATACAGAGAAACCCTGTCTCGAAAAACCAAAAAAAAAAAAAAAAAGAGAGTATCTTTCTGCACCAAAGACTAGATTATAGGGGTGAAGGCTCCATGTAGTCACTGGCTCAAATGCTTTATGTTCAATGAATTGAATAGGTGTCCTTGGAAATGGGACCAGGCTGTAAGTTTACAGAGAGCAACCAATTGTCTTAGCAACAACAACCTGGGGTTGTTTAGGGATTTTCATAGGACTTCTTTGGCCAACAACTCAATTAAATATATCCCAATCATTTTCTTGTAAGCCTCTTTTTGTGATAAGAGATGCCCAGTTGGGACTCTGTGAGAAGCCATCTAGGAGAGATAAAAAAGTAACAGATGATTTTCTGAAAATAGCCCATCATTTTGCTTGGCTGCAATTGATAAACTCTAAAATTGAAAGGCTTTTAGATAGTTTGTTTCAGAACTGATTCTTGCTATTATGTCTTCCCCGTTATTATTAAATAATATAATAATATAATGATCCCTGGGAATTAGCCTGTCTTATTGGACAGTTTTTTTTTAGATCAACCTAGAAATACTCTCTTGTGATAATGTTATATAGACAAATAGATGATTTTTAAATTCCTAATAATGATTTTATAGAATTCCTAAATATATACTAGTAATTTGAGCCCTCTATAGAAAGGGCTGAAATTAGGGCTCTGTAAATCTTCAAGTTTCACAGAATAATTCCATTAGGATAGAAATCAGGTTATGATCAGGGAAAATATTCCTTCTGGGCTAGTTGTAAAACCATTATCTGATAACAAAAGGTCATAAACAGGGATTGAACAATTTATTGTAGGTGCAATGACAGAGGATAAAATATTGTCTCAAAACTAATGAGACACAAGACAGATGATTTGCTTCTTGACAAAACTGTGCTAACTCATGACATAAAAATTATTGTTTTAAGCTCTTAATTATCCTTGGAGCTAGTGGCAGATAATGAATGTTTAATTAGATAACTAATCTTAATAGAAACACATGTAAACATCTCTGTTGTAACTTCTCATTCAATTTATGATTTAAATTTACGTTTTGAACTTGTGAACTTTTGTAAAAAGGTGCTTGGGATACCATGTGGTCATATATCCTGAAAAGATAGAAGCATTAAGCATGACAATAGTAGTAGTTCCACTTGTTTTTTTCTCTTAGAAATAAAGATTCTAAGTGAGTGCTTCTTTCTGCAATCATAACTTTCTCTAGCTGACAGGGAGTTAGTGAACTCCTGGCCCTGCAAGGAAAGAACAAAAGCTACTTTACATAACCCTCTGTTACGTAAAAGGTGTTAATCAAAGAATAATAAAAAGAAAATACTATTAATAGCAACTTTAACTTTCACAAAACTAAGTTTTGCCCCCTCTTACCCCTGCTACCAACACTTCCCCTGTTTCTAAAGAGCACTGGTGCTCAGGCAGGCTCCCAGCAGGACTTGGTCTCCTCCATTATTAGAAGACTTAGTCAAGATCACTTTCACACATTTTAGGAAGTTTCCACTGTGCTAGGTATCCATATCATCCCTCAAATTGCATCTGTCTCTTCACACATTCCCTCACCAACACTATAGCCACTCCTCTACAAACCTGATCCTTCTGTTCTTGTGCCCACCCACCCACAGTTCATCCCTATAATATATTCTATTTCCCCTATGAGAAACATCAATGTGTCACCCCATCCCCAATTCCTTCTTTTATACCTATCCTATCTGGGTCTATATATAAATTTCATCTTGGTTTTCATTTATTCAATAGCTAATATCCACATATAAGTGAATACATACAATATATATCTTCCTGGGTTTGGATTACTTCAACTAAGTTGATTTTTTTCTTTTCTGTTCTCTTGAAATTTTTGTTATACCATTTTTAACACCTGAGTCACACTCTATTGTACAAATGTACCACATCTAGGATGTTTCTAGTTATTATGAATAGAGCAGCAATAAACATTNCTAATATCCACATATAAGTGAATACATACAATATATATCTTCCTGGGTTTGGATTACTTCAACTAAGTTGATTTTTTTCTTTTCTGTTCTCTTGAAATTTTTGTTATACCATTTTTAACACCTGAGTCACACTCTATTGTACAAATGTACCACATCTAGGATGTTTCTAGTTATTATGAATAGAGCAGCAATAAACATTGTTGAACAAGTATCCTTGTTATTGAACAAAGTGTACTTTGGGTATATGCCCAAGAGTTGTATAGCTGGATTTTAAGGTAGATTAATTTCCAATATTCTAAGGAAATACCATATTGATTTCCATACTGGATAATCAAGTTGTACTCCCTTGCACAATGAATGAATACTCCTCTTATTCCATATTCTCACCAACATGAGCTGTCACTTGTGTTATTATATTCAGACATTCTGACAGATTTAAGATTGAATCTCAAAGAAGTTTTGATTTACATTTCCTTTTTTTTTGTTTGTTTGTTTTTTTACAAGAGGTTTTTTATTCTGTCATGTGTGGGGTTGCTCAGCCTTGCAGGGAGAGTCAATCTCAATAGTAAAAGGTATAGCTCTTTTATAGTCCTTTAAAGGGGGGCACACAGTTATTTTATTATTGCATAGCAAAACAACAGCATATATTCTTTCTTTTTTTTTTCAAATTTTTTATTAGATATTTTCTTAATTTACATTTCAACTGCTATCTCGAAAATCCCCTCCCCCCTTTCCACCTCCCTGCTCCCCTACCCATCCACTCCCACTTCTTGGCCCTGGTGTTTCCCTGTATTGGGGCATGTAAAGATTGCAGTACCAAGGGGCCTCTCCTCCCAATGATGGCTGACTAGGCCATCTTCTGCTACATATGGAGCTAGAGACACGAGTTCTGGGGGTTCTGATTAGTTCATATTGTTGTTCCTCTTCTAGGGTTGCAGACCCCTTCAGCTGCTGGGGTTCTATCTCTAGCTTCTCTAATGTGGGCTCCTTGCTCCCTCTTATGGATGACTGTGAGGATCCACTTCTGTGGGAGTCAGCTATATCAGGGTTCCTTCAGTAAACACTTGCTGTCCTATGCAATAGTGTCTGAGTTTAGTGACTGATTATGGGATGGATCCCCAGTGGGTTAGTCTCTGTATGGTCCATCCTTTCATCTTAGCTCTAAACTTTGTCTCTGTAACTCCTTTCATGGGTATTTTGTTTCCTATTCAAAGGAGGAATGAAGTATCCACACGCTGGTCTTCCTTCTTGATTTTCTTGTGTTTTGCAGATNTGATTAAGGATGTTGAACATTTTTTCAGATGTTTCTCAGCCATTGGGAATTCCTCAGTTGAGAATTCTTTGTTTAGCTCTGTACCCCATTTTTTAATGGGGTTATTCGTTTTTTCTGGAGTCCAGCTTCTTTAGCTCTTTGTAGATGTTGGATATTAGTCCCCTATCAGATTTAGGATTGGTAAAAATCCTTTCCCAATATGTTGGTGGCCTTTTTGTCTTGCTGACTGTGTCTTTTGCCTTACAGAAGCTTTGCAATTTCATAAGGTCCCATTTGTCAATTCTTGATCTGACCGCACAGGCCATTGCTGTTCTGTTTAGGAATCTTTCCCCTGTGCACACACCTTCGAGGGTTTTCCTCACTTTCTCCTCTATAAATTTCAGTGTCTCTAGTTTTATGTGGAGGTCTTTGATCCACTTAGACTTAAGCTTTGTACAAGGGGATAAGAATGGGTCAATTCCCATTCTTCTATATGATAAACGCCAGTTGTGCCAGCACCATTTGTTGAAAATGCTGTTCTTTTTCCACTGGATGGTTTTAGCTCCCTTGTCAAAGATCAAGTGACCATAGTTGTGTGGATTCATTTCTGGGTCTTCAATTCTATTCCATTGATCTATCTGTCTGTTGCTGTACCAGTTCCATGCAGTTTTTATCACAATTGCTCTGTAGTACAGCTTAATATCATGCATGGTGATGATTTACATTTCCTAATGGCTTAAGGATGTTAAAATTTTCTCTATGTGTTTCTCAGCTACTTGAGTTTCTGCTATTGGAATTCTCTGTTTAGATCTGCACAGCATTTTTTAGTTGAAGATTTTGTTCTTTTGATATCTACTTTCTTGAATTCTTCCTATATTTTGGATGTTAGTCTTGGATATAGGGTTAATAAAATCCATTTTCCATTTTGTAGGGTGGCATCTTGTCTGCACAATGGTCTTACATTCTTTCCTTTGCCTTACAAAAGCTTTTATGTTTCAGGAGGTCTGATTTACTAATCAGATCCGTTGATCTTAATGTCTGTGCTAATGACGTTCTTTTTAAGAAAGTCTCCTATGCAAATTAGTTAAACGCTATTCTCCACTCTCTCTTCTATCAGGTTAGTGTATCTGACTTTATGTTGAGGTACTTGATCAATTTTGACTTGAGTTTTGTACAAGGTGATAAGTATAGATCTACTGGCATTCTTCTACATAGGGACATCCAGCTTGACCAGCACCATTTGTTAAAGATGATTTCTTGTCTATTTTTGGCTTCTTTATGAAAATTTAGGCGTTCATAGGTTATATATCTGGGATTTCAGTTCAGTATCATTGATCACCATGTCTGTTTTTATATCAATGCCATGCCATTTTTATTACTGTAGCTCTATAGATCAACTTGAGCTCAGGAATGGTGAGACCTCAAGTAGTTTTTTAATGTTTTATCCATTTCTTATATTGTTTTATATTGTTTAGCTATCTTGGTTTCTTTTGCTTTTCCATATAAAATTGAGATTTGTCTTTTCAAGACCTGTGAAGTATTGTGTTGGAATTTTATGGGATTGCAACAAATCTATGGATTGTGTTTGCCTATTTTTACTATATTAATTCTAACAATCTTGAACTTGGAGGGATTTTTCATCTTCTGATATCTTCTTCAATCTTTCTTCAAAGCCTTGATGTCGTTTTCATACATATATTTTACTTATTTGGTTACTACAAGATACTTTATATTATTTGAGGCTTTTGTGAAATATTTTGTTTCTCTGATTTTTTCCTCAGTCCATTTATCACTTGTATATAACAAGGCTACAGATTTTTGTAAGTTTATTTTGTATTCAGCTAATTTACTGAAAGTGTTTATTACCTGTAGGAATTCTCCAATGGAATTTTTAGGGTTACTTATATATAATATCATATCTTCTGCAGGTAAAGATACTTTGAGGTCTTTATATCCACTTGAATTTGTTAGTTGTCTTTTTGTTCTAGCTAAGTCTTCATGTAATATATTAAATAGGTATGGAAAGAAGAGACAACCTTGTCTTGTCTGTGATTTTAGGGGAATGACTTTGAATTGAATTCTTTCCATTATTTGGTGCTGGCGACAGGCTTTCTGTAAACAGCCTTTATTATGTGTGGGGTGTACCTTCATTACTGATCTCTCCAATCATGAATGGGTGTTAGATTTTTGTCAAAGACCTTTATTGTATTTAGTGTTTTGATTGTGTGTTTTTTCTTTTAGATTGTTTATATAGTGATTTACATTTATTGATTTTCATATATTGAACCATTCTTGCATCTCTAAGATGAAGCATGTATTAGGTGGATAGGTGATATATTTGATGTGTTCTTTTACATGGTTTGTGAGTAGTTTTGCATCTAGATTCATAAAGGAGATTGATCTGTAATTCTCTATGCTGATTCTTTGTGAGATTTGGGTATTAGAGTTACTATGGTTTCATAAAATTCATTTAGTAATGTTATTTCTGCTTATATTTGGAAGAATTATTTGAAGAGTATTGGCATTGACAGTTCTCTAAAAGTGTAATAGAATTCTATGCTAAAACCTGTTTTTTGGTTTTTGATTGTTTGTTTGATGGAAGACTTTTAATGATTTCTTCTATTTGACTAGGGAGTATAGGTTTATTTAAATTGTTTATGAGATCTTGATTTAACTTTGATATGGGGTATCTATTGAGAAAATTGTCCATTTTCTTTTAGATTTTTCAATTTGGTATTTATTTATTTATTTATTTATTTATTTATTTTTCTTCTTCTTCTTTTTTTAACATTACAGATTTTATTCCCCTCCTCTTGCACCCTGTCTCCACGAGGATGTCCCTCCCTCCCCCACCTACAGACCTCTAAACTTCCTGGGGCCTCCAGTTTCTTGAGGGTTAGGTGCATCTCCTCTGACTGAGTCCAGACCCAGCAGTCCTCTGCTGTATATGTGTTAGAGGCCTCATATCAGCTAGTGTGTGCTGCCTGGTTGGTGGCTCAGTGTTGGAGAGATCTTGGGGGTCGAGTTTAATTGAGACTGCTGGTCCTCCTACAGGCTTGCCCTCCTTCTCAGCTTCTTCTAGCTTATTCCTAATTCAACCACAGGGGTTAGCAGCTTCTATTCATTGGTTGGGTACAAATATCTGCATCTGACTCTTTCAGCTGCTTTTTGGGTTTTCAGAGGGCAGTCATGGTAGGTCCCTTTTTGTGAGCGCTCCATAGCCTTAGTAATAGTGTCAGCCCTTTGGGCCTTTCCTTGAGCTGGATCCCACTTTGGGCCTGTTGCTGGACCTCTTTTTTCTCAGTCTTTTCTCCATTTCCATACCTGCAGTTCTTTCAGACAAGAAAAATTATGGGTCAGAGGTTGACTGTGGAATAGCAACTCCATCCCTCATTTGATGCACTGTCTTTCTGCTGGAGGTAAGCTCTACAAGTCTGTACTGTAGGGCATTCCATCTAGGGTCACTCTCTTCGAGTCCTGAGAGTCTCTCACTTCCCAGGTCTCTGGTACATTCTGGAGGGTCCCCCCCAACCTTGAATCTCCTGAGGTTGCCTTTTCCACTCTTTCTGCTGGCCCTCAGGGCTTCTTTTCTCCCACACAATACCAGATCAGGTTCCCCTCTCCATCCCTCCTGACCCCTTTCCCTCCCTGTTTCCTCCTTCCCTCTCTCCCTCCCTCCCTCCCTCCCTTCCTCCCTCCCTTCCTCCTTGTGATTGCATTCTTCTCCCTCTCAAGTGGGACTGAGGTGTCCTCACTTGAGCCCTTCAGCTTGTTAACATTTTTGAGTTCTGTGGACTGTATTCTGTACTTTTTTTTTTCTTTTTTGGCTAATCCCCACTTATTAGTGAGTACATACCATGCATGTAAGTTCCCTCACTCAGGATATTTTCTAGTTCCACTCATTTGCCTGCAAAACTCAAGTTGTCCTTGTTCTTAATAGGCTGAGTAGTATTCCATTTTGGAAATGAATGACATTTTCTGTATCCATTCTTCTGTCATGGGGCATCTGGGTTGTTTCCAGCTTCTGGCTATCATAAAAAGGCCATTATGAAAATAGTGGAACACGTGCCCCTGTGGCATGGTGGGGTACCTTTTGGATATATTTCTATGTAGATCTATTTCCAATTTTCTGAAGAAACTCCAGATTGGTTTCCAGGGTGGTTGTACCAGTTTGCAATCCCAATAGCACTGGAGGAGTGCTCCTCTTTCTCCATATCCATGTGTTGTCACCTGATGTTTTGATCTTAGCCATTCTGATTGGTTTAAGGTGGAATCTCAGAGTTGTTTTGATTTGCATTTCTTTGAACACTAAGGACTTTGAACATTTCCTTAAGTGCTTCTCACCCATTCGAGATTCCTCTGTTGTGAATTCTTGGTTTAGCTTATACCCCAGTTTTTGATTGAGTTTTTTTTAAATTTTTTTTTGGTTACCTTCTTGAGTTCTTTATATATTTTTTGATATTATCCCTCTATTCGATGAGGGGTTAGTGAAGATTTTTTCCCAAATCTGTAGGTTGCCAATTTGTCTTACAGACTATGTCCTTTGCTTTCCAGAAGCTTTCCAGTTCTATGAGGTCCAATTTATCAAATCTAGATTTTAGAGTGTGAGCCATTTGAGTTCTGTTTAGGAAATTTCCTCCTGTACCAATGATTTCAAGCCTTTTTTCCACTTTCTCCTCTATTAGATACAGTATCTAATATCTGGTTTTATGATCATCCTTGATCCACTTGGACTTGAGCTTTGTGTAAAATGACAATTATGGGTCTATTTTGACTTTTCTACATAAAGAAAGCCAGTTAGACCAGCACCATTTATTGAAGATGCTTTCTTTCTCTTTATTGTATATTTTTGGCTTCTTTGTCAAAGACCAAGTGTGCGTAAGTGTATGGTTTTATTTCTGGGTCTTCAATTCTATTCTATTGATCAATGTGTCTGTCTTTGTACCAATACCATGCAGGTTTTTTTTTTTTTTTTTTTTTTT
>LR750892.1:143806-199964 GCA_902729485.2 Mus minutoides | reverse complement strand
AAGAATTGTTTATGCTATTCTGGGTTTTTTGCCTTTCCATACAAATTTGAGAAATGCTTTTTCTATGTCTTTAAAGAATTGTGTTGGGATTTTAATGGGAATTTCATTGAATCTGCAGATTGCCTTTGGTAGAATGGCCATTTTTACTATGTTAATTCTGTCAATCCATGAACATGGGAGATCTCTCCATTTTCTGAGATCTTCAATTTCTTTCTTGAGAGACTTCAAGTTATTGTCATACAGATTTTTTGCTTATTTGGTTAGAATTACCCCAAGGTATTATATATTATTTGTGACTACTGTGAAGGGAATTGTTTCTCTAACTTCTTTTTCAGCCCATTTATCATTTGGATAAAGAAATACTACTGATTAATTTGAGTTAATTTTATATCTTTCCACTTTGTGGAAGTAGCTTATCAGCTGAAGAAGTTCGCTGGTAGAATTTTTTGGGTCGCTTATGTTTACTACCATATCATCTGGAAAATAGTGATACCTTTATTTCTTCTTTGCCAATTTGTATCCCATTGATATTTTTTGTTGTCTTATTGTTCTAGTTAGCACTTTGAGTACTATATTGAATAGATATGGGGAGAAATGGCATCCTTGTCTTGTCCTCAAGTATTGCTACAAGTATGTCTTCATTAATTTGATATTGGCTGCTGGTTTGCTGTAAATTGCTTTTATTATGTTTAGGTTTAGGGCTTGAATTCCCAATCTCTCCAATACTTTTAACATGAAGAGGTGTTGTATTTTGTCAAATGCTTTTTCTGCATCATCTAAGGAGATGATCATGTAATTTTTTTTCTTTGAGTTTCTTTTTTCTCTTTTCTTTTTATTTATTTTTTATTAGATATTTTCTTTCTTTACATTTAAAATGCTATCCTGAAAGTTTCCTATACCCTCCCTCCACCCTGCTCCCCTACCTGCCCACTCACACTTCTTGTCCCTGGCATTCCCCTGTATTGGGGCATATAAAGTTTGTAAGACCAAGGGGCCTTTCTTCCCAATGATGGCCAACTAGGCCATCTTCTGCTACATATGCATCTAGAGACACGAGCTCTGGGGGTACTGGTTAGTTCATATTGTTGTTCCACCTAAAGGGGTGTAGACCCCTTCAGCTTCTTGGGTAATTTCTTTCTTTTTTTAAGATTTATCTATCCACTATATGTAAGTACACTGTACCTGTCTTCAGACAGACCAGAAGTGGGCATCCAATCTCATTGCAGATAGTTGTGAGCCATCATGTGGTTGCTGGGATTTGAACTCAGGACCTCCAGAAGAGCAGTCAATGATCTTAATTGCTGAGCCATCTCTCCAGCTCTCCCTCTGGCATGGCTCTCTCTGGCCCTGATTGCTCTGGTCTTGTTACAGATGGTTGTGAGACACCATGTGGTTTCTGGAACTTGAACCCAGGACCTCTGGAAGAGTAGTCAGTGCTCCTAACTGCTGAGTCATCTCTCCAGCCCTTGAGTTTGTTTATAGAGTGGATTACGTTATTAATGGATTTTCGTATATTGAACCAAGCTTGCAACTTGAAGTCTAAATAATCATGGTGAATGATGGTTTTAATGTGTTCTTGGATTCAGTTTGCAAGAATTTTATTGAATTGTTTTTCATTGATATTCATAAGCGAGATTAGTCTGAGGTTCTCTTTAGGTGTGTGGTTTAGGTATCAGAGTAATTGTGGCTTCATAGAATGAATTAGGGAGTGTTCCTTCTGTTTCTATTTTGTGGAATAGTTTGAGGAAAATTGTTATTAGATCTTTGAAGATCTGGTAGAATTTTGCACCAAATCCATCTGGCCCTAAGCATTTTTGGTTGAGAGGTTTTTAATGAATTCTTCTATTTCCTCATGGGCTATGGACCTGTTTAGATAACTTATATGCTCTCAGTTTAACTTTGGTATGTGATATCTATCTAGAAAACTATCCATTTCACCTAGATCTACTTTTGTTGAGTATAGGCTTTTGTAGTAGGATCTGATGATGATTTCATAATTTCCTCCATTTCTGTTGTTATGTTTCCCTTTTCATTTCTGATTTTGTCAATTAGAATACTGTCCCTGTGCCTTCTAGTTAGTCTAAGGGTTTATCTATCATGTTGATTCTCTCAAAGAATCATCTCCTGTTTTTGTTGATTCTTGGTATAGTTCTTTTTGTTTCAACTTGGTTGATTTCAGCCCTTAGTTTGACTATTTCCTGCTGTCTACTCCTCTTGGGTGTGTTTGCTTCTTTTTGTTCTAGAGCTCTCAGGTGTGCTGTGAAATTCCTAATGTAAGATCTTCCCAGTTCCTTTACCAGGGTGCTTAGTGCTATGAATTTTCCTCTTAGCACTGCTTTCATTGTGTCCCATAAGTTTGGTTATGATATGTTAACATTTTCATTAAATTCCAGAAAGTCTTTAATTTCTTTCTTTATTTCTTCCCTGACTACATTATCATTGAATAAAGAGTTGTTCAGTTTCCATGTGTATATGGGATTCCTGTTTTTTTTTTTTTTGTTGTTGTTTGTTTGTTTGTTTGCTGTTATTGAATTCCAGCCTTTGGCCATGATGATCTGATATGATGCATGGTGTTATATCAATCTTCTTGTATTGGTTGAGGATTGTTTTGTGACCAATTATAACCTCTATTAGTTTCATTGTGTCTCTGTTTAGTTTCTGTTTCAATGAGCTGCCCATTGGTAAGAGTGGGGTGTTGAGGTCTCCCACTATTATTGTGTGGGTTTTAATGTGTGTTTTGAGCTTTAGTAAAGTTTCTTTTATGAGCATGGGTTCCCTTGTATTTGCGGCATACATGTTTAGAATTGAGACTTTCTCTTGGTGGATTTTTCCTTTTGATGAATGCGAAGTGTCTTTCTTCATTACACTTGATAACTTTTGGTTGAAAGTCTATTTTATTGGATATTAGTCAACTCCAGCTTGTTTCTTGGGACCATTTGCTTGGAAGATCTTTTTCCATCCTTTTACTCTGAGATAGTGTCTGTTTTTGTTATTCAGATGTGTTTCTTGTATGCAGTAAAATGCTGGATCTTGTTTGTGTATCCAGTTTGTAATCTTATGTTTTTTTTTAATAGGTGAGTTGAATCCATTAATATTGAGAGGTATTGAAGACAGATGACTGTTGCTTCCTGTTATATTTGTTTTTGTAGATGACTTTATGTGCTTGTGCTTTCTCCTTTTGGCTTTGTTGTCAGATACTTAATAGCTTGTCTTTTTTTTTTTTCTCCTTGTGTTGGAGTTTTCCTTCTAGGATACTCTGTAGGGCTGGATTGATAGTTAGATACTGTTTGAACTTGGTTTTGTCCTGGAATATTGGTGTTTTATCAGACAGGGCCTCTCCATTAATCTGAATCTATCCAAGTAGACTAGGCTTTCTGGTCAGTAGCCCCCAGGGATCTGTGTCTTCACTTTTCTGGTGCTGGAACTATAAGAGCCCATTGATTCATTCATCCCCTTTTCTTTCTTTCTTTTTTTTAAAAAATTATTTTATTTATTTACATTCCAGCCATTGACCCCCTTCTGCCCCCCCCTGCTCACAGTTCATCATCCCTTTCTTCTTACCCCTTGACCCTGAGGGGGTGATTCCTCCTCCCCTAGGCCTCTCCCTTCCCTGGAACCTCAAGTCTCTCAAAGATTAGGCATATCTTCTCTCACTGTGGCCTGACCAGGTAGCCTCTGCTATATTTGTGCCAGGGGCCTCAGACCAGCCATGTATGCTCCTGCCTGGTGGCTCAGTCTCTGGGAGCTCCCTGGTATCTGGTTTTGTTGAGACTGTTCGTTTTCCTATGGGGTCTTGCTCCCCTTCAGCTTCTTCAGTCCTTCCCAAGTTCAATCATAGGGGTTCCCGACTTCAGTTCAATGGTTGAGTGGAATTATCTGCTTCTGTCTCAGTCAGCTGCTGGTAGGGCCTCTCAGAGGACAGCCATGCCAGGCTTCCATCTGTAAGCACATCATAGCATCAGCAGTAGGGCGAGGCCTTGGTGCTTCCTTGCACCTATCACCACCAAGTTGGGCTGGTCATTGGCCTGTCTTTCCTTCAGTCTTTTCTTCATTTTTGTCTCTACAGTTTTTTTAGACAGGAACAATTTTAGTTCAGAAATTTTGACTAAGTGTTGGTAACCCTGCCCCTCCACTTGAGGCCCTGTCTATCTACTAAATGTGGATTCTTCAAGTTCATTCTCTACATTGTTGGGCATTTTGGCCAAAATTACCTACTTTGAGTTCTGAGAGTCTTTTACTTCTAAGGTCTCTGGGACTTTCTAGAGGGTTTCTCACCTCCGACACCCAGAGGCTGCATATTTTCATTGATTCTCCTGGCTCTCTGGGGTTTTCTTCTGTCCTTCTGTCTATATCTTATTCTGTTCCCCTTTTCTCTGCCAACTCCCCTCTCCAACCCAGGTCCCTCCCTCCCTATGCCACTTGCAATTATTTTCTTTCCCCTTCTAAGTGGGATAGAATCATACTCACTTTTTCCTTTCTGCCTGTTAAACTTCTTATGGTTTGTGTTGTATTCTAGATATTCTGAGCTTTTGGGCTAATATCCACTTATAAGTGAGTAGTACATACCATAAGTGTAT
Organism: Mus minutoides; assembly: GCA_902729485.2. Taxonomy (NCBI): domain Eukaryota; kingdom Metazoa; phylum Chordata; class Mammalia; order Rodentia; family Muridae; genus Mus; species Mus minutoides. The sequence goes on along the minus strand of LR750892.1, from coordinate 195,387 downwards.
TTTTTGGCTCTAGGTTATGTCACTCAAAATGACATTCTCAAGTTCCATACATTTGCCTGCAAAATTCATATCTTTGTTTTTAATATCTGAGTAGTATTCCATTGTGTAAATGAACCACATTTTCTGTATTCATTCTTCTGTTGAGGAACATTTGGGTTGTATTTCAGATTCTGGCTGTTATGCATATAGTGGAACATGTGTCCTTGTTCTATGTTGGAGCACCTTTTGGGTATATGCCCAGTAGTAGTATAGCTTGGGGAAGAATATGTGCATGATTTTAAGGATTAATTACCACCCCCCCAAATAAGTAGATAGAAACATAAAGAAGACTGTTTGAATTAAATACTTAGTTTGGATCAGTCATTTCAGTAAGAATTATGAATAAACTAATTGATAGAAATATAGTATTTTCAAACCTAAAATAACAGGTCTTTATATTTTTTTATTAGATATTTTCTTAATTTACATTTCAAATGCTATCGGGAAAGTTCCCTCTACCCTCCTGCCACCCTGCTCCCCTACCTGCCCAATCCCACTTCTTGTCCCTGGTGTTCCCCTGTATTGGGGCATATAAAGATTGCAATACCAAGGGGCCTCTCTTCCCAATGATGACCGACTAGGCCATCTTCTGCTAGATATGCACCTAGAGACACGAGCTCTGAGGTTAGTTCATATTGTTGTTCTTCTTATAGGGTTGCAGACCCCTTCAGCTCCTGGGGTACTTTCTCTAGCTTCTCCATTGGGGGCCCTGTGTTCCATCATATAAATGACTGTGAGCATCCACTTCTGAGCATGCCAGGCACTGGTGTAGCCTCATACAAGACAGTTATATCAGGGTCCCCAGAAGGTCTTTATGAACAATATATTAAACATCTAGAATTCAAGAAAATAAAATAATAAAATAATATGGCCGGGTGTGGTGGCACACGCCTTTAATCCCAGCACTCTGGAGGCAGAGGCAGAGGCAGAGGCAGGCAGATTTCTGAGTTCGAGGCCAGCCTGGTCTACAGCGTGAGTTCCAGGACAGCCAGGGCTACACAGAGAAACCCTGTCTCAAAACAACAACAACAACAACAAACAAACAGAAAAAGCAACACAAGCAAATAGCATATTCTCAACCACTCAATAATTGAATACTCTTAGTATATGCTTAAAAATGTTCCTTCTTTACCCCATGTTAATTAGTATTTATATTTATTATCTATCAATCCAATAGCTTACACATGTGCTTCCTCTCTCTGTCCATTTGTTCATTCCATTCTCCTACTAAGGTTATCTTGCTCCCCACATAAAAATATTGTAGTTATTTTATAGTCAACAGCTAGGATATACTCCAGGAATATATGTGAATTTTAGATTCAGTATAAATTATTATGTTTTTCTATTTCAGTTATTTTTTTGCATCCAATGGTTTATTCTTAAATTCTTTCTAGTATGATACAATACATGTATTTGTGAATATTATTAATTTAATAATTCATTTCCTTCATGGTAAATCTCATAAATAGAATTTCCATGGATATTTAATAAGTGTATCAAAATGTCTTTCATTTTTCTCTAAAACCAAGATCTATGACATATCATTAAATGATGAATTTCTTCACTGTCCTTTTACCATTACTTTAGAATAGAAAATATTTTCTTTCTTCAGTTTAAAAACTTTCATTTTGCAATTTTAAACATGGAAAAACAGCAGAGCCCTTTTCCTCAGAAATGTACTGAGTGAACTATTTAGTTATACATATTGTATCTGAGATATTCTTATTTAATTTTAAGCTTTATATTAGGCTTTTATTTGTGCTACATACTGATAGACTGTTTGGATTTGGTTATACTGTTTTATTTTTCTGCCTCATTAATAATCCCAACCTCTCATCATGGCTGCAGACACATTTAACTTGTTTTTACTTTGGTTTTCTTACCTGTAAAACAGTGACATAATAGTACTGTTATTATTGGGACAATAAAATAATTTCAGTACTAAGAACTTAGAACCTTTCTAGAAATTTGGAGATTAATACATAAATTTGTGTTATTTTCTGAAGCAATATGCTTTATGAATCATTTCTTTAAAAATATTTATTTATTATTATACATAACTATACTGTAGCTGTCTTCAGATGCACTAGAAGAGGGTGTTATATCACATTTCGGGTGGTTGTGAGCCACCATGTGGTTGCTGGAATTTGAACTCAGGACCTTCAGAAGAGCAGTCAGTGCTCTTTCCCACTGAGCCATCTCACCAGTGCATGAATTCTTTCTTAAGACTTTCATTAAATACAAAACTACTGAATGAAACAATGCATGTATACTATGTAATATTTTTGTTATTAGGTAACCAAGTCAGACTTTGTTTTATTTTACCTCATTTAAGCTTCATTCTTCCACAAATTAATCAATTCCATGAATATATCTTTTTATCTAGAAAGCTATGCTACAGACACATATAAATACTGTTATAAAAATAAATATTTCAAGGCTGGAGAGATGGCTCAAAGGTTAAGAGCACTGACTGCTCTTCCAAAGGTCCTGAGTTCAATTCTCAGCAACCACATAATGGTGCACAACCAACTGTAATGAGATCTGATGCCCGCTTCTGTAGTGTCTGAAGACAGCTACAGTGTACTTACATATAATAAATAAATCTTCAAAAAAATTCCAAAACCAGATTTCTTTCAATTATAATGTTTGATCATTTTCAGGATTCATAGTTATCTTAACAAAAGTTACTTTTTGAATCACTTCTGAATAGATACATTATTTAACATATATAGTAAGAAGAATATATTTTTGAGTAGAGAAACTTGAGACATTGCAAGAATAAGTAATTTATTTACTTTTTAAGATGATCACTACATTTAAATTTTTTGTCTTTTTGCAAAACACCTAGTGATAAGTCATAACTTGTTGTATGTAATTTATATTGTGCTAGTATTAATAATTTATGTTTCTCTCTTCTATACTATACTATTCACGTGCCACTTGGAAGAAATATTAACTAAATCTAACCTAGCCTGCCAAAATATAAAAGATAAAAATACAGGCTCTTTTCCCTTCAAGATTCCCCCATCTCCAGTTTTTTATCTTTATTTAGTGCCTTTGTTCTTTTGATTATTATGTGTCTGGAGGAATTTCTTTTCTGTTCCAGTCTATTTGGAGTTCTGTAGGCTTCTTGTATGTTTATGGACATCTCTTTAGGTGTGGAAAGTTTTCTTCTATTATTTTGTTGAAGATATTTGCTGGCCCTTTAAGTTGAAATTCTTCATTCTCATCTACTCCTATTATCCCTAGGTTTTGTCTTCTCATTGTATCCTAGATTTTCTGGGTGTTTTGAGTTAGGATCCTTTTGCATTTTTCATTTTCTTTGATTGTTGTGCCCATGTTCTCTATGGAATCTTCTGCACCTGAGATTCTCTCTTCCATCTCTTGTTTTCTGTTGCTGATGCTTGCATCTATGGTTCCTGATTTCTTTCCTAGTGTTTCTATCTCCAAATTTGTCTCACTTTGGGTTTTCTTTTTTGTTTCTACTTTCCTTTTTAGGTCCTGCATGGTTTTGTTCAATTCTATCACCTCTTTGGTTGTGTTTTCCTGTAGTTCTTTAATGGATTTTTGTGTTTCCTCTTTAAGGACATTTCCCTTTTAGCAGTGTTCTCCTGTCTTTCTCTCTTTCTCTCTTTCTCTCTTTCTCTCTTTCTCTCTTTCTCTCTTTCTCTCTTTCTCTCTTTCTCTCTTTCTCTCTTTCTCCCTTTCTCCCTTTCTCTCTTTCTCTCTTTCTCTCTTTCTTTCTTTCTTTCTTTCTTTCTTTCTTTCTTTCTTTCTTTCCTTCCTTCCTTCCTTCTTTATTTATTTATTTATTATTAGAGAATTTCTTCATTTACATTTCAAGCATCATCCCATATGTCCCCTATACCCTCCCCCCGCCCTGCTCCCCTATTCACCCACTCCCACTACTTTGGGCTGGTAGTTGTGGGTTCCATAAGACAGCCAGATAAGCAAGCCAGGGGATGCAAGCCAGTAAGTTATATCCCTCCATGGCATCTGTCTGCATTAGCTCCTGCTTCCTGACCTGCTTGAGTTCCAGTCATGACTTCCTTTGGTGATGAACAGCAACATGGGATTGTAAGCTGAATAAACCCTTTTCTCCCCATCTTGCTTCTTGGTTATGATGTTTGTGCAGTATTAGAAACCCTGACTAACATAGCTTCATTCTCAGTTCAATTATTCATGCAAGAATTTAGAGATAAAACATAATTGTTTGAAAGGGTTAAATTCTAAAAAGAAAATGATTTTCAAGTCTGTATATCAAAGAGTATTTCTTGGAAAATTTCCATGTCTCATTGTCAGGAAAGCAGACTCAATAATTGACTCTTTTATAAAGCTTTGCATGGCATCTAATATTCATGAGCAAATGTTTGAACCATCAGCCTCTTATGAAAAAATGGTCACAGCTAAGATTATAACTTACAGCTATTATATTTATTGGCTACATTTATTCTGATAATTTTTCTTTTTATCAGAAGATAAATAAAATGGTGTTCTGCCAAACAGACTCATATGGCTATGTAGGACCCAGCAGACAGTTTGGAACTGACACTGCAATATATAAACTTGATTAATGTAAAATGTCTTCCTTTTTCAGAGAAAATTCAAAAAATGGAAAAACAACTTAACAGATGGAAAGTATTAGAGACAAGACAAACTGTGCGCAGTTCATGTTCAATGTGTTACTGTTGGGCTAAATGCATTGTCGCTGCTGCCTTTACACTTGGCAATTATCACCTCATTGTTGCAGTTTAGCTAATTTTGACCTCAGATTTTTATGCCTTCTGGTGTCAAAATGTGATTTTTTTTTTTAAAAAAACTTGCATATCATCACAAAATGATGAATGTGAGAGACACTTTGATTAAACTAACAGAACATTAATTAAACTAACATCCAGTTTTTTAGCAAGTCTTTATTTGGATGGCACAGAAATCCTTCCCTATCTCTAAGTCTATTTTGGGAAAATCTCATTAATTTACACCCTGCTGCTTTTAAGATTGTGAGAATGATGATAGACTAAAATTCACATTTATCTATGAGAAAAATGTGGTAAGTGTCTCAGGTGGAATGAAAAAAGAAATCTTAAAGAAAGAGGCTGATTGTAGGTTCACACAGGGACACAGATGGAGACAGTGTCTAATGAGATCACTGTCTCAGAAGACCCAGACTGAATCGAACAGTACAGTTTACTCAAAATTTATTACTTACTAACTTTTTTGTTAAATGTTAGAATATACTTGATTTCTTTCCAACCAGGGGTTTTTGTGTAGGGAGGTATAGTCAAACATAAATCTACAAAGTTCAATGCTAGATAAATTTTGAGATGGAAGTTTTCACAGCAGCAAGCAGCAATCATTTGCTGATTTTTTTCCTTCAGATGCTCAAGGATCATTTATAATTGTTTGTATTATTATCTGATGCTCTAGCTGGAATATATAGGCTGGGACCTCAGAGGAATACAGTCATGCCAAAGCAGCACTAAAAAGTGCTATCTCTACTATATAGAAAATAAAGGGATTGCTGATAAAAGAACAGCATGAATACAGCTCAGCAAACTAGTGTTCATGCATTTTTAACTTCAAGCACCTCAATAATTTCATTCCTCTTCCAGTGGTTATCACGAAGGTCTCTGTTTCCTGAAATCAACTTCTATCATCTTGTTCTTTGTCAGTGTTAGCTGTTTTGCTTACCTCAATTCAGCACTCCAGCCCCTCTTGGAAACAGTGTTGAGGGATATTTGATCACACTGTGAACCACTAAGCTTGTGTTGTATACTGGAGAAACCTTATTCTAGTTGTATTGTGGCTCATCCCTTAGCATTTAATCCATCTGGCTGGAACTCAGACACGCCCTTAGCTCATACCTTTAATCCAAAACAATGAAGGTAAAATTAGTTTATGGAAGGAATTACCCATGATTGAAAATGATGTTGAATTGATTGTCAGACAAAGTTATGAAATGGAGAAAGATTTGATAGGATAGGCTCAACTGTCATGAGAACAGAAAAAAAGAGGCTACTTAAGAGAGCACCACAGAGAGAGAGAGAGAGAGAGAGAGAGAGAGAGAGAGAGAGAGAGAGAGAATAAAAGGGGGGCAATTTTACAAGGATAGTTGTGTAGAGACAGGTTGCAGAGAGAGTGTAGAATCCAAAAAAGACCACCTAACCCTTTCCCCTAGCCTTTTCAGAAACATAGCAGTCAAAATGACTAAGTCTACAGTAGCCAAAACAAAATGAGCTGTTCTCAGAAAAATAACCATAACAAGATAACAGTTCACAGAGAAATCCTTCTACCCTGCCCCACACTGAATTCTGAGAAAACCCACAAACCGCCCTGACCATGCTAAAATTCCCCGTGACATTAATAGCTGTGACATTAATAGCTGATTCATAAGTTCAAAGTGTACTACTGCTTTGCTGACCAAATCATAATAACCCACCATAGGGGCAGGCAAAGTGAGTCACTACACCAAAGGTAGTTACTATGCAAACCAACTAATGCCTGAAAAGGTTACTTGCTACACCAATGAAAATAAGCCAGCTACCCTGTTGCCTAAATCTGCCCCTTACAATGTATAAAAAGTGTGTTCTTTCTTTGTTCTGAGTCTCTCTACTTGCCTGCATGTTGAGGAGGGTCCCCAACATGTTGAAATAATAAAAAAAACCTCTTGTGGTTTGCAGTGATGGCAATCTCTGTGGTCTTTGTGAGTGAGGGTCTTTTGACAAACTCCAACAAGAGAACAAGACATAGATGAGGACAGAATGAGTCAGAGAATGAGAAGAAGCCAGAAGGTTAGAACAGATTGCCAGAGTTAGTTTGAAGCCAAGCAGAGCAACTTAGAAGAAACTGAGAGATGCTAGACAGAATCAGTCATCTTGGAGAGAAGTTTAAACCAGAACAGCTGAGTTGAACCAGGCAGCCAGAGATCAGAAACAAGAAAGGGCGAACATATTCAGCAGTAAGTTTCAGAGGCTGAAAACATTCTAAACCTAGATTGGTTGCACAGAGGCTAGAAGTTCTCAGGACTAAGCTTAGTTTAGCACTCAGAGGTAGTAAGCCTCTAAGACATCAGGCAAATAAAGGCATTTTTACAAACCAGGGCATATCATCAGGTAAGATTAAGTTATGAGTTGTATTTTAGTGGAAAATGACTATGTAAAATCAGTATGCATTAAAGACAAAATGTATTGAGATGCTTCCATCATAATCACTGGCTATTTTTTCTTCCTCCTGTAACTTTAACCATGATTTACTAGTCCTAGATCCTTTGCTTTATTCTTTTGAATAAAATTTTAACTTTAATCTCTTTATAATTTTATTGCTTTCTCCATTTTGTGCTTGAATTTACATGGTGGTAAGAAATGATGACCATGACATAAACTGCATAATATTAGCCAAGAAGTGGCCATAAGCATCTGAGCCTAAAGGAATCCACCATATCACCTCTTCACTTCTAACTCAGTGGTTCTCAATCTTCTCAGTGCTGTGATTCTTCAATACTCATGTTGTGATGAGCCCAAACTATAAAATTATTTCTAGCTACTTCATAACTATGATTTTGCTAGTTATGTGTTGGGGTAAGTCTCCAATCCAAATATGCCCCAGCAATGAAAACACAAATAAGTTAATATAAATATATGCTGTGTACATAGATTGGGCTGATCTACTGCTACACTACCATCTTCCACATCTTATGAGACATTTTAGAACTTGTGGTTTCTCCAGGCCATGTGCTTCTTTCTGCTCCACTTTTCTTCTTCCTCCTCCTCTGTGTCCTCTCCTTTTTCCATTTTCTCCTTCTTCCCTCTCTCTTTTTGTTTTTTTTAAAATTTATTATTAGATAATTTCTTCATTTACATTTCAAGTGTTATCCCCTAAGTCCCCTATACCCTCCCCCCGCCCTGCTCCCCTACCCACCCACTACTTGGCCCTGGCATTCCCCTGTACTGGGGCATATAAACATTATTAGACCAAGGGCCTTTCTTCCCAATAATGGCCAACTAGGCCATCTTCTAATACATATGCAGCTAGAGACATGAGCTCTGGGGGTTCTGATTAGTTCATATTGTTGTTCCATCTATAGGGTTGCAGACCCTTACAGCTCTTGGGTACTCTCTCTAGCTCCTACATTGGGGACCCTGTGTTCTGCCCAATAGATGATTGTGAGCATCCACTTCTGTATTTGTCAGGGACTGTCAAAGCCTCACAGGAGACAGCTATATCAGGGTCCTTTCAGCAATATCCTGCTGGTGTATGCAGTAGTATCTGCATTTCTTCTTACCTCTCTCAACATTCTGCTCCACCTTCCCTTTATCTGTCCAATCATTAGCTCTCCTTTATTTTACAAGTTAAAGTGGGAAGCAGGTTTACAGGAAATCACCTGAGTGCTGACTCATTCCTTGTTCAAAGCTCCTCACAGAAGAGTGGAATTAACATCAAATGTAATTAGCCCCAAGGCTATCTGCAACAGTTATGAATATTAATGTAAATATTTATTTTCAGATGGCCTTATGCAATCCTTGTGAGAAGCTCATTCCACCTCCAATGGGGCAACCAAGAACTGCTTCTCTATCCTATGCTTGCCTTCTTCCCTTCCTCTTTCCAATCCTTTCCATTCACTCCTACCTTTCCCTTACTCTTTCTACCTTAGTAGAACACAAGATTCTTGGCATTCTAGGAAGCAGGTTCTCTCTCTTGCAATTTATTTCTTTTAGTTCTTGAAAATTTAACTACATCCTTTCCTCCTTCCCTTTTCTTCTTCCAAATCATCCTAAATACCTCTTCATGTCCTCTTTCAAATTAATGGCCTCTTTAATTAATTGTTACATTTGGAAACATCTACAAAACAACTTCTGCTTTTGAGTCTCAGGTATTAGTGTACAAGAAGGAGTAGAAATATAGTAAGAGCCAGGATACAAGAGAGTTTGAGATGAGATTATATCTCCAAGGAATATTAGAAGCTATACTCATAAAAATCTTACCACCGTGACTGACTAAACATGAACTGAATTAAGGACAAATGCAATAACCATGCTAAGATGGACAGGGCAAGACCTAAGTAGACTTCACTCTGCACTAAGAACTATAGAGAACTAAGAATTGCTGAGAGTAGAAGTAATAGTCTTCCCCAGAGAAGAATATGTATATATATATATATACATACATACAGATTCAATGTATGTACAAAGGTTCAAATTGTTGTTCCATTCAAATCTAACTATCTCCAATTATTTATGGATTGTCTTTCATGTACGGCTACATGCCACTCATTCACTTTTTTCAAAATGTAGGCAATTTGTAAAAACTTTATACAAATAATTATATTCAATTCATCCTTTGTTGTAAAATATATATCTTGATTATCTGTTCTTGTATATCACAAAGATACTTTCACATAGATACCAAAGAGAAATAAATGGGCTATTTGTTATAACATTATTACCAGAAAATGGCAGGAGGAAGTGGAACAGTGCTCAACTAAGAGAGTAGAAAGGTAAACGCTTTATGTGCAACATGTAAGATTCTACTTAATGAAAGACTGCGTGGTTACCACAAATCAGGAGACTTCTAAGCATTAAGTTTTGAGAAAAGTATATTTGTTTTATACGTATTAACTTTTAAAAACATGTATTTAAGGTGTTTTTGAAAATGTTATGGTCACTGTGGGCTCATAAGCAAGATTTCAGAAAATTCTAGATTAGTGAACTATTAAGTCTTTGTAAAGCCTTCATCACACATCAGATGGTGTTCTTAGAGACAGAACTTTCATTCTAGGGGATCATAGTATTGGAATTTATTTGTAATCTTGGGAGAATAGGACCAGAAAAATCTGAAATTCTCATCAGTGCAACAAGAGATGAATATAATCTCAAAGCCATGAGAAATCTTTGTTTTCATTTGCTGCATTCAAAAATAGCACAAAGAAAGTCAAGCAATAGAAGTCCTATAAAGATGGGCTCAGGATCCTTTTACTTTTTCTTACTAAAATGAGCACAACCTTGAGGAAGTGAAAGATCTGCTGTTAGGAAAATAAAGCAACACTATAAAACAGACTATAAAACAGACTATAAAACATTCAATGTCTCTAAGATATTCACAACAAAAACATGTATATGCAATATGCATTTAGCAAAGAAAATGTAACTATAGTGTCCAGGGAAAAGCCAGTAGAGTTACAGAAATATTTTATGAATGCCTGAGATGACAAGCATATGTAGAAATTTATGTAATCTAAAAAATGTCAAGGAAAGGGAGTAGATGGATGGACGTTGGAGAAACAGTGAATGTTCCTCAGTGGATAGGAGGCCAGGAAAAAAAAAGAGTAAAAAAGAAGCTGAAATCCAGTTGAGCTTGGAGTGTAGTAGGGACTATGGAATGAAGCCCAGATAAGAGGATAGGAGTTTTTCAGGGGGAAACCGAGGAAAGGGGATAAAAATTGCAATGTAAATAAATAAATAAAAAAAAATAACAAGGAAGACCCAAAGGAGGATACCTGAATCTCATTCAGAAAGGGAAATAAAATGGGCATCAGTGGTAGATGGAGGGAGGAAACTAGGTGGGAAGGCAGTGAGGAGGTGAGCAGGGTTGAGGCGGGAGAAGATAAGGTGTGGAGAAGTGGGAGGGGAGAGGACTAGAAGAGAGAACAGAAATCAGTGGAGGGGCATCTCTGGGACAATCCAGAGACCTGGAATGGGAGAGGCTCCTGGGAGTCTGTGGGAGTAACCCTAGCTGAGACTCCTAGCAGTGAGGAATATGAAGCTTGAAGTGGCCAACTCTTATAGTCAGGCAGGACTTATAGTGAAGGGAGAGGCACACCAATCCCAAGAAGCTGGGGTGCCTTCTCTAACTTCAATGGGAGAGGATGACCTCCGTCTTACTGTGACTAGATGTTCTAGGATGGATTGGTACCCATCCACAAAACCTTTGCCCAAAATTTGTCCTGCCTACAAGATGTGTAGTGATAAAGATGTAGCAGGCATTGAGGGAATGGCCAACCAATGAGTGGCCTAACTTGAGACCCATTCTAGGGGTGAGAGCCAACTCCTGACACTATGAATGATATTCTGCTATGCTTGCAGACAGGAGCCTAGCATAACTGTCTTCTGAGAGGCTTCATCAAGCAGCTGATGGAAACAGATGCAGAGACCCACAGTCCAACATTAGGTGAAGCTCAGGGAGTCTTGTAGAAGAGTGGAGGGAAGGATTGAGGAAGCCCAATGGGTCAAGGAGACCACAAAAATACCTACAGAGTCAACTAACCTTGGCCAATGGGAGGCTCACAGATACTGAACCACCATGTAAAGAACATGCTTTGGCAGGACCTATGCCTCTATAGCAGATGTGTGGTTTGGTGTTCATGTGGGTTCCCTAACAATTGGATTGGGGTCTGTCTCTGACTCTGCTGCTGCCTGTCTTTGGATCCCTTTCCCCTAGCTGAGCTTCCTTCTCTGACTTCAATTGGAGAGGATGACATTTGTTCCAGGATGGACTAGTACCCAAGGTGTGGCTTCCCCTTCTCTGATGACAAAAGGGTGAATGGGGAGAAGAGGAAAGAAGAGAGGGGAGAGAAGAGAAGAGGAGAGAAGAGTAGAAGAGAGGAGAGGAGAGAGGGAGAGAGAGAGGAGAGGAGAGGAGAGAAGAGAGAGAGAGAGAGAGAGAGAGAGAGAGAGAGAGAGAGAGAGAGAAGCCTGTGATCTGGATGCAAAGTGAATTAATTAATTAATTAATTAATATTTAAGTAATAAAATGCACTGGGTTTCAGAAAACATGATAAAGATTTTAAGACCTATTCAGATGAAGTGAAAGACTTGGAAACTGATGCTACTGGAGCCATCTCTCATGTAATTTCTACCTCCCCAGTACCTGTTTACTATGTCATATATGCCAAGATATGACATAGATGTCAGACTTACTATGTTTTCCTCTAATCTACACACACACACACACACACACACACACACACACACACACACACACAGCAGCATACCCATATGTCCCTACTACTTTTTCATATATATGATATTCATTGTCTCCTCTTTGCTATAAATTGCCTATATCTATAAATCTACTACCATTTAGGAGTTTAGCCTATATCATTCTTATTTTTCCAAACAACACTCCAGTATTTCATAATTTCCGTATCTAAAAATATTATTTTAAGTATTCTCTATACTTAATTGCTCAAACTCTTTTAAAATTTTTTATTATATATTTTATTTATTTACATTTCAAATGTTATTCCCTTTCCTAGTTTCTTCTCCAAAAATCCCTTCTCTCCTCCCTCTGCTCCTCAACCCACCCACTCCCATTTCCTGGCCCTAGCATTCCCTTATACTGGGGCATAGAACCCTCACAGGATCAAGGGCTTCTCCTCCCATTGATGACTGACTAGGCCACCATTTGATACATATGCAGCTAGAGCCATGAGTCTCACCATGTGTTTTCTTTGATTGGTGGTTTAGTCCCAGGGAGCTCTGGGCGTAATGGTGAGTTCATATTGTTGTTTCTCCTATGGGGTTGCAAACCCCTTCAGCACCTTGGGTCCTTTCTCTAGCTCCTTCATTGGGAACTCCCTTCCATCCAATGGATGGCTGAGAGCCTCCACTTCTGTATTTGTCAGGCACTGGTAGAGCCTCTCAGGAGACAGCTTTATCAGGCTCTTGTCAGCAAGCTCTTGTTGGCATCCACAATAGTGTCTTGTTTTGATGGTTGTTTATGGGATGGATCCCCAGGTGGGGCAGTTTCTGGATGGTCATTCCTTCAGTCTCTACTCTTTGTCTCGGTAACTCCTTCCATGGGTATTTTGTTTTCCTTTCTAAGAAGGATTGAAGTATCCACACTTTGGTCTTCTTACTTCTTGAGTTTCATGTGTTTTGATTGCTCAAACTCTTGTTTTGCAATTTTCTAGACTTTCCTCTCACTCAACAACCCAATGAAAAACTTAGTTATATTTATTGTGTTTACTAATTATGTATCTCAAATCATAAATTAAGCATCTCATCCTCAAAACATACTTTCTGCCTTTTATCTATATACCTTTACCACTCCAATAATATAAGAATTCTATGCTTGTGATAGATTATTAATAGCACTTTCTCTCCTCCATGTATCCACCTTTACATAATAGCTCATCCCTTGCATACTGTGAATATTTTTCCATGTACTAATACCTTCATCAATCAACAAGAGCCACATCAAGTTTGCTGTCTTATATTCTCAGCAAATACTCTGAAATCTCTAGCTATAGTTCAAAGGAAGTTGTGCTGGAGGCAAAAGACCAGTACCACAATGGCAAGTCCTGCTTTGGATTCAGGAGTAGACTGAATCAAATTATCTCTTTAGTGCCACAGCATATTTCTTTCAAATGCCAATCTCAGGCTCTTTCTCTTGAAAACTGGTAACCATACTTATTCCTCCACATTCTCAGCTAATAATATTCAGTTCTTGACAATTTTTCATGTATATAATAAATTTTTGTCCCAAATACTTTCTGTTGTTTTCTTCTTTTTCTGAAGCAATTCTTCCCAACAAGAATTCTCTTGTTCCTCCTCTACTTTTTGTGGCTCACTTTGTGGGGCAAATCTCTTGAGAGAGTAGAGTTGCTTTTTATAAAAATGTATGACTTGGGTCTAGCGGTGGCCTGTGATGTACAGGGCGGGGCGGGAGGCTAGGCACGGAGACAACAGAGGGGGTCTGGTCTTCTCTGTCGCTAGGAAGCAGGCAACCGGAGGGAAGATGGTTTACATCTCGAATGGTCAGGTGTTGGACAGCTGGAATCAGTCCCCATGGAGAGTGTCTTTCCTAACAGACTTCTTCTGGGGAATAGCAGAATTCGTGGTGTTCTTTTTCAAAACTCTGCTTCAGCAAGATGTGAAGAAAAGAAGAGGCTACGGGAGCTCCTCTGATTCCAGATANATGAGGTCATGCTGGGAATTCCCTCTGCAGGATCTGGCCTGACTGATATGCAGTTCTATAAATGTACATGTTTGTCTCCTTAATCTTTTTTGTATAGTTTACTAAAGTATTAATATAGTTTTAAGAAGTAAATATTTCTAGGTTGCAAAACTTGATTGTTCATCTTTATATGATCATAACCAAAATCTTTGATCTGAAAAAGAAATAAAGGCCATGTATTTAGTCCTGGAAAAAAAAGTATGTCTATCTTGACTTTAAGTTACTCTGAGACCAGACTTCTGGTTCTATTGACACTTGCTGCTAGCAGCAGGCTGATTAGATAAAGGAATTATTGCTTAGGCACCCTCTTGTTTGGTTAACTCTTTGTGAACCAGAGAGTTGAAGGAAAGGAAAAGAATTAAAATGCTTTATACACACGCACAGACACATATATGGAATACATTTCCAAATGAATTGAACACAGATTTCTGAAAGGTAAAATTTTATCTGATCAGGTCTGTGTCAGATATGTGAAGACATTTTTAATAACAATTTTTAGTCAAATGCAAAAAATAATCGAATGCAACAAAAAAGCATTTTAAGTTCTCATTCACTTGAGATGTACTCCATTTGGAAAATATCCTTCCAAACAAGAGAGTTCAACTAAGGAGATTCCAAATAAGGTTTCTGGAGATTCATAGGTTAAAAATCATTTTAGTAATAACTCTAAGATGCATTTTCTGTTCTACCTGAAGTATATTAAAGTTAGTAATACAGGAAGAGCCAGAAAACTTTTCACAGTAAGTTCCAATGACAGATATTGGACAGTTACAATAGCCAAACAAGAACAATCATGTAACAAGAAGCTGGAAGATGAGAATATTTCTCTTGAAAATTATTTACTGTTTGTTCCTCAGATTTTATTTATTTAGAATTATAAAGGTGTTTTAAGAAATGTGTCTAAAGTATCAATTACCTGTCTTATTCCCATCAACACTAATGAGTATCCTTTGGCTTTTGAAATATTAAAAAGGGTAAGTGGGCCATAGAATTCAATGGAAGAATTTTTAAAAAATCTTTAAATGCTCAGTTCTATATAAACTTTTCAAAATTATAGCTACGTTTGTAGTTAAATGTCTTTGCTGTATTCAAAGTAGCACAGCAGTGCTGATAACAATAAAACTCACTCTCAAACATAAACAAATTTCAGTAGAAAATAAGATAAAATATTTAAGTATTTTATTGTGCTCTAAAAATTTATCTTATTGTGTCTATAAATTCTCTTTATCTCCAAAATCTAGCAACTCATCTACAGATAAAATTGCTGATTATTTTATACATTATTTAGTAATATCAAGATTATTCAAATGCAACTATCAAAGTTTGTGGTAAAAGAGTAAATGATAATATATGGTTGTTGATTCAATTATGGAATAAGTGAAGTTATACTAGACACATGTGAGCATTAGAACTCAGAAACCTGATTATATTTCAATAAATATTGAGATGCCATTTTTATTTTCAATGCAATAGAAAGGTAAAGTGATGTTGCCTGGAAGTTGAGATGGGGGAGTCTTAAAAGGAATTGGAGGAAGGCAAAATAATTGGTTTCAAGTGTTTTCTTTGTTTTCTGTTTAAGAGAAGAAAGGTGAAAATGCATTCATGTGATCATTGCCTAACTGGGATTAGTAGGAAAGGAGAGATTTTTAGCGATAATAACTTGTCATGTATATGCTTCTTTCACTGTGAAACATGTAATATGGAAGGATATTTGTTTGTAAAACATACTTTCTTCTGTTATTATGTATGTCTGTGACTATTAAAATCACTTTTTTCAGATTTATGCATTCTCTTCTAAATTAAAAAAAATACTAGATTAAAAAAAAAAAAATCTCTCCCCTCTGTGGAAAATCCACCATTAATGCTTTGATTTATGCTTCAGCCAAAAAAGGAGTTCCTTGTTGCTCTTTAAAAGTTAAATAAATGTCATGTTTTCATGGGAAAATAGCTTACTGTATGCTTGAAGAATCCTTTGGAAACATTTTCTTCATTTTCCTGCTTGCTCTTTCATAATTTTACTCTTCTCTAATTTAATATATAGTTTTAATTTTTTTTGAAAATGTTAGCATTTAATTAACCTCCTGGGTGGCTTTTAAGCCACCAGAACACAGGCACCTCCAACACCCTTAATCTTCTCTTCAGCTCTTCTGCTGAGGAATTTGGCCTTCAGGATGACAGGTTGCTTAGGAATCCTTTCCTTTCCCAGAACTTTGTAGTAGCCTGATGGAACACCATCAGTGATAAGGAGCAGCTCCAGACTTGTGTTTTGCTGCATTGACTCGTGTCTGCTCGCTGACCAACCTCCACAGTTTATCCAGGTTGACTGTTGGGCAGAAGCTCTGGTTCCTCTTCAAGTGGTAATGCCTCATACCAACTTTCCCAAAGAAACCTGGGTGATATTTGTCAAAGTTGATCCCGTAGTGATGCTTGTCTCCAGCCTTCCCGCGGCCGCCTGGGTGCTTGTGGTGCTTACCAACGTGGCCGTGGCCGTGGCCGTGGCTCACGTGGCCCCGGAGTTTCCGGGTCTTCCTCAGTCTGGATGGCATGGCGGTGGCAGAAAGGGAAAAGGCTAGTTTTAATTTTAATAGCACCTGAATCCAAAATTTTATTCAATTAACCAACATTATTTGTTTCGAAATATCCCATTAGTTCTTAATTTGATTACCTTTACTTCTTTGATTTGGATCAAGATAATATTAACTTAGAGTAAATTTGCTTTCCCAGTGTTGTTTTGAAATTTTACTGTTCTTTGTGAAGGTGAAAAATTTCATAAGTGAAGTTTTCCTGTGTGGACTGCTTTTGGCGATTGGTGTTGTCTTAGTAACATAGCTGAGCTGGTAGAGTATGGAGCTGTGTAAGAAAAGAATAGATTATGTTGTTTTAGATGCATGAAATGATGTAGGATTATTTAAAATTCTTTTATTCAGGTTACAATTCCTTCAAGAATGTTTCACAATTCAGTCACCTTTCATATTTGTATTTCAATAATTGATACATATAGAGTTTCATTTTCTTTATTTGAGCACAGGGACCCCAATGGAGGAGTTAGAAAAAGGACTGAAAGAGCTGAAGGAGTTTGCAACTCCACAGGAAGAACAACAATATAAACCAACCAGACCAACTGCCCACCAAGAGTTCCCAGGGACTAAACAACCAACCAAAAGGTACACATGGAGTGACCTCATGGCTCCAGCTGCATATGTAGCAGAGGTTGGACCTGTCGGGAATCAATGGGAGAAGAGGCCCTTGGTCCTGAGAAGGCTCTATGTTGATGCCCCAATGTAGAGGAATGCTAGGGATGAGAGGAAGGAGTGGGTGGGTGGGGGAGCACCCTCATAGAAGTAGGGAGAGGGAAGATGGGATAGAGGGTTTCCGAAGGGGAAAGCAGGAAAGAGGATAACATTTGAAATATAAATAAATAAAATATCCAATTTAAAAAACCAAACCAAACCAAGCCCCTTTCTCTGAAAAGAGACTTCATCTCTGTGGGTTTTTTGTTTGTATTTTCTTTTTTAACCTTTAAGAATTTTTTATTAGATATTTTCTTTTTTTTCAAATTTTTATTAGATATTTTCTTAATTTACATTTCAAATGTTATTCCATAAGTTCCCTCTCCCCTCCCCCTGCCCTGCTCTCCTACCCACCCACTCCCACTTCTTGGCCCTGACTTTCCCCTGTATTGGGGCATATAAAGATTGCAATATAAAGGGGCCTCTCTTCCCAATGATGGCCAACTAGGTCATCTTCTGCTACATATGCAGCTAGAGACACGAGATCTGGGGGTTCTGGTTATTTCATATTGTTGTTCTTCTTTTAGGGTTGCAGACCTCTTCAGCTCCTTGAGTACTTTCTCTAGCTTCTCTGTTGGGAGCCCTATGTTCCATCCTATAGATAATTGTGAGCATCCACTTCTGTATTTGCCAGGCACTGGCATAGCCTCATATGAGACAGTTATATCAGGGTCCCTTCAGCAAACTCTTGTGTCCTATGCAATAGTGTCTGGGTTTGGTGACTGATTATGGGATGGATACCCGGGTGGGGTAGTCTCTGGATAGTCCATCCTTTCGTCTTAATTCAAACTTTGTCTCTGTAACTCAGTTCATAGGTATTTTGTTACCTATTCTAAGGAGGAATGAAGTATCCACACACTTGTCTTCCTCCTTGATTTTCTTGTGTTTTCAAATTGTATCTTGGGTATTCTAAGATTCTGTGCTAATATCCGCTTATCATTGAATGCATATCTAGTGACTTCTTTTGTGATTTGGTTACCTCACTATGGATGATATCTTCCAGATACATCCATTTCCAAGAATTTCATAAATTCATTGTTTTTAATAGCTAAGTAAAAATCCATTGTGTAAATGTACCACATTTTCTGTATCCATTCTTCTGTTGAAGGACAGCTGGGTTCTTTCAAGCTTCTGGATATTATAAATAAGGCGGCTATGAACATAGTGGAGCATGTATTCTTATTACCAGTTGGAACAACTTCTGGGTATATGCCCAGGAGAGGTATTGCTGGATCCTCCAGTAGTAATATATCCAATTTTCTGAGGAACCACCAGACTGACTTCCAGAGAGGTTGTACCAACTTGCAATCCCACCAGCAATGGAGGAGTGTTCCTCTTTCTCCACATCCTCACCAGCTTCTGCTGTTACCTGAATTTTTTATCTTAGCCATTCTGACTGGTGTGAGGTGGAATCTCAGTGTTGTTTTGATTTGCATTTCCCTGATGAATAAGGATGTTGAACATTTTTTCAGGTGTTTCTCAGCCATTCGGTATTCCTCACTTGAGAATTATTTGTTCAGCTCTGTACTGCATTTTTAAAATGGGGTTATCCGTTTCTCTGGAGTCCAGCTTCTTGAGCTCTTTGTATATATTGGATAATAGTCCCCTATCAGATTTAGGATTGGTAAAAATCCTTTCCCAATCTGTTGATGGCCTTTTTATCTTCTTGACAGTATCTTTTGCCTTACAGAAACTTTGCAATTTTACAAAGTCCCATTTGTCAATTCTTGATCTTAAAACACAAGCCATTGCTGTTCTGTTTAGGAATTTTTTCCCTGTGCTCATATCTTGGAGGCTTTTCCCCACTTTCTCTTCTATAAATTTCAGCGTCTCTGGTTTTATGTGGAGGTCTTTGATCCACTTAGACTTGAGCTTTGTACAAGGAGATAAGAATGGATCATTTTGCATTCTTCTACATGATAACTGCCAGTTTTGCCAGCATCATTTGTTGAAAATGCTGTCTCTTTTCCACTGGATGGTTTTAGCTCCCTTGTCAAAGATCAAGTGACCATAGGTGTGTGGATTCATTTCTGGGTCTTCAATTCTATTCCAATGATCTCCCAGTCTGTCGCTGTACCAGTACCTTGCAGTTTTTTTTTTTTTTTTTTTTTTTTATCACAATTGCTCTGTAGTACATCTTAATGTCAGGTATGGTGATTACCCCAGAGGTTCTTTTATTGTTGAGAATAGTTTTTGCTATCCTAGATTTTTTATTATTCCAGATGAATTTGCAAATTTTCCTTCCTAAATCCGTGAAGAATTGAGTTGGAGTTTTGATGGCGATGGCATTGAATCTGTAGATTGCTTTAGGCAGGATAGCCATTTTGACTATATTAATCCTGCCAATCCATGAGCATGGGAAATATTTCCATCATCTGAGATCTTCTTTAATTTCTTTTTTCAGAGACTTGAAGTTCTTTTCATAAAGGTCTTTCAATTCCTTAGTTAGCGTCTCACCAAGGTAGTTTATATTATTTGTGACTATTGTGAAGGGTGTTGTTTCCTTAATTTCTTTCTGAGCCCATTTATCCTTTGTGTAGAGAAAGGCCATTGATTTGTTTGAGTTAACTTTATATCCAGCTACTGTACTGAAGCTGTTTATCAGGTTTAGGAGTTCTCTGGTTGAATTTTTGGGGTCACTTATATATACTATCATATCACCTGCAAAGAGTAATATTTTGACCTCTTCTTTTCCAATTTGCATCCCTTTGATTTCCTTTTGTTGTCAAATTGCTTTGGCTAGGGCTTCAAATACTACATTGAATAGGTAGGGAGAAAGTGGGCAGCCTTGTGTAGTGCCTCATTTTAGTGGTTTTGTTTCGAGTTTCTCTCCATTTACTTTGATGTCTGCTACTGGTTTGCTGTAGATTGCTTTTATTATGTTTAGGTATGGGCCTTGAATTCCTGATGTTCCAAGAATTCTATCATGAAAGGGTATTGGAGTTTGTCAAATGTTTTCTCAGCATCTAAGGAGATTATCATTTGGTTTTTGTCTTTTAGTTTTTTTATATAGTGGATTACATTGATGGATTTCTGTATATTAAACCATCCCTGCATCCCTGGGATAAAGCCTACTTGCTCATGATGGATGATTGTTTTGATGTGTTCTTGGATTCGGTATGGGAGGATTTTATTGATTATTTTTGCATCTATATTCATAAGGGAAATTGGCCTGCAGTTCTCTTTCTTTGTTGGATATTTGTGTGGTTTAGGTATCAGAGTAATCGTGGCTTCAAAGAATGAATTGGGTAGAATACCTTCTGTTTCTATTTTGTGGCATAGTTTGAGGAGAGTTGGAATTAGGTCTTCTTTGAAGGTCTGATAGAACTCTGCACTAAACCCATCTGGTCCTGGGCTTTTTTTGGTTGGGAGACTATTGATGACTGCTTCTATTTCTTTAGGAAAAATGGAAATGTTTAGATTGTTGATATGATCCTGTTTTCACTTAGGTACCTGTTATCTGTCTAGGAAGTTGTCCACTCCATCCATGTTTTCTAGTTTTGTTGAGTATAGCCTTTTATAGTAGGATCTGATGATGTTTTGGATTTCCTCAGGTTCTGTTATTATGTCTTATTTTTCATGTTTGTTATTGTTAGTTAGGATGTTGTCCCTGTGCCCTTTAGTTAGTCTGGCTAAGGGTTTATCTATCTTTTTGATTTTCTCAAAGAACCAGCTCCTGGTTTGGTTGATTCTTTGAATAGTTCTTTTTGTTTCCACTTGGTTGATTTCAGCCCTGAGTTTGATCATTTCCTGCTGTCTACTACTCTTGAGTGAATTTGCTTCCTTTAGTTCTAGAGTTTCTAGCTGTGCTTTTAGGCTGCTAGTGTATGCTCTCTCTGATTTCTTTTTGCAGGCACTCAGGGCTGTGATTTTTCCTCTTAGGACTGCCTTCATTGAGCCCCATAAGTTTGGGTATGTTGTTTCTTCATTTTCATTAAACTCTAGGAAGTCTTTAATTTCTTTATTTCATCCTTAACCAAAGAATCCTTGAGTAAAGTGTTGTTCATTTTCTATGTGAATGTTCACTTTCTATTGTTTAGTTGTTATTGAAGATCAGCCTTGTTCCATGGTGTTCAGATAATCCTATGGGATAATTTCAATATTTTTATATCTGTGGAGGCCTGTTTTGTGACCAATTATGTAGTCAATTTTTGGAGGAGGTACCATGGGGTGCTGAGAAGGTATATCCTTTTGTTTTAGGATAAAATGTTCTGTAGATAACTATTAAATCCATTTGTTTCATAAAGTCTGTTAGTGTCCATGTGTCTCTGTTTAGTTTCTGTTTCCAGGATCTGTCCATTGGTGAGAGTGGTGTGTTAAAGCCTCCCACTATTATTGTGTGAGGTGCAATGTGTGCTTTGAGCTTTCCTAAAGTTTCTTTAGTGAATGTGGCTGCCTTTTCATTGGGAGCATAGATATTCAGAATTGAGTGTTTCTTTTGGAGGATTTTACCTTTGATGAGTATGAAGTGCCCCTCCTTGTCTTTTTTGATAACTTTGGGTTGAAAGTCAATTTTATCTGATATTAGAATGGCTACTCTAGCTTGTTTCTTCAGACCGTTTGCTTGGAAAATTGTTTTTCAGCCATTCACTGTGAGGTAATGTCTGTCGTTTTTCCTGATGTGTGTTTCCTGTAAGCAGCAAAATGTTGGGTCCTGTTTGTGTAGCCAGTCTGTTAGTCTATGTCATTTTATAGGGTAATTGAGTCCATTGATATTGAGAGATATTAAGAAAAAATAATTGTTGCTTCCTGTCATTTTTGTTGTTAGAGTTTGGATTCTGTTCTTGTGGCTTTCTTCTTTTAGGTTTGTTAATGGATTACTTTCTTGCTTTTTCTAGGGCATAATTTCTGTCCTTGTATTGGTGTTTTTCCGTTATTATACTTTGAATGGCTCCATTCGTGGAAAGATATTGTGTGAATTTGGTTTTGTCTTGGAATACTTTGTTTTCTCCATTTATGGCAACTGAGAGTTTTGCTGGGTATAGTAACCTGGGCTGGCATTTGTGTTCTCTTAGTGTCTCCATAACATCTGTCCAGGATCTTCTGGCTTTCATAGCCTCTGGTGAGAAGTCTGGAGTAATTCTAATATGTCTGCCTTTATATGTTACTTGACCTTTTCCCCTTACTGCTTTTAATATTCTATCTTTATTTAGTACATTCATTGTTCTGATTATTATGTGTCAGGAGGAATTTATTTTATGGTCTCCTTTATTTGGAGTTCTGTAGGCTTCTTATATGTTTATGGGCATCTCTTTCTTTAGGTTTGGGAAGTTTTCTTTTATAATTTTGTTGAAGATATTTGCTGGCCCTTTAATTTGAAAATCTTCATTTTCATCTACTCTTATTATCCGTAGGTTTGATCTTCTCATTGTGTCCTGGATTTCCTGGATATTTTGAGTTAGGATCTTTTTGCATTTTGTCTTTTCTCTGATTGTTTTGTCCATGATCTCTATTGAATCTTCTGCACCTGAGATTCTCTCTTTCATCTCTTGTATTCTGTTGCTGATGCTCGTATCTATTCTTTCTTATTTCTTTCCTATGGTTTCTATCTCCAGGTTTATATCCTTTTGGGTGTCTTTATAGTTTCTACTTCCATTTTTAGGGCCTGGATGGTTTTGTTCAATTCCATCACCTGTTTGTTAATGTTTTCCTGTAACTCTTTAAGTGTTTCCCTTATTTCCTTCTTAAAGTCCTCCATCATCATCATGAGGAGTTACTTTAGATCCATGTCTTGCTTTTCTGGTGTGATGGTGTATCCAGGACTTGCCATGGTGGGAGAGTTTGGTTCTGATGATGCCAAGTAACCTTGGTTTATGTTGCTTCTGTTCTTATGCTTGCCTCCTACCATCTGTTTGTCTCAAGTGCTTGCTGTCCTCAATATATCTGATTGGAGCCTGTCCTTCTTATAATCCCAGTTGATTCTGGTCTCCTCAGAGTCCAGCTATCACTGTGATCCTTTGAATGTGGTCTCCTGTGAACCTGAGAATTTGGGTGCGTCTCAGTTCTTGCCAGCAGGTTCCACTCATACCCTGAAATACTGGTGTAACCCAGCTCCTGTTATCCTGGGATACTGTTGTCCTAAGATCCTGGGTGTGTTACAGTGCCTGGGAGTGGTGTCTCCACGGAGGATCGTGAAGCTGTCTGGTCTGTGGTCCCAAGGATGCGTGGAGAGTCCTCTAGGGACTGTGGGGGTGTCCACAGACACTCCGCACACAAGGTGACCCGGTACTGGTGCCGACCAGAAGGGACTTGTGCCTCTGGTCTGGGAGATTCTCTGCCTCCGTAATGCTGTGTCAGGTCTTGTGTGATTGGATTGGAACAGATGTTGTGCTCTACTCACCTGTGGTCTCAAGATCAAATGGAGAGTCCTCTAGGGTCCATGGGGTTGTCTGCCAAGCTTTCGCCCAAGGTGACCTGGCGCTGGTGCCAACCATAAGCCACCTATGCCCCTGGTCTGGCCGATCCTCTGCTTCTCCAATGCTGTTTCATGTCCCGAGATTCGATTGGAATAGAAGTTGCATTCCACTCAGTAGTGGACCCAAGATCATGTGGAGAGTCCTCTAGGGACTGTGAGGGTGTCCACAGACTCCACGCCCAAGGGGAATAGGTGCTGGTGCCGACCGGAAGGGACTTGTGCCTCTGGTCTGGCAGATTCTCTGCCTCACTAATGCTGTGTCAGGTCCTGCGCGATTGGATTGGAACAGATGTTGTGCTCCACTCACCAGTGGTCCCAAGATCACATGGAGTGTCCCCTAGGGACCGTGGGGGTGTCCACTTACCCTGCACCCAAGGTGACCCAGCGCTGGTGCTGACCGGAAGGGACCTATCGCCACTCATTCATAAACAAGGTTCTATGACATATGGGCTGAGCTTAGGGACATTTTAAAAATGAAAGTTGTCTAAATTTGAGCTATCATTCCTCATTAGTGTAATCATATTTCAAACCAGACAGATCATAGAGATACCCCACTGTGGATGGCCTGGAGTAGTCTTGGAACAGATTGACCAAAAGAACTTGCCAGAATCCGTAATGTTTAAACTGTCACTTCGAGTTACATGAAAAAAATTGGCCCTGTGCTGTTGGTTCTTGATCAAAGATAATTACCAACTGCTTCTATTATGACTCAGATAAATATTTATAATGTCAATAATTTTATATTCTGTAACACACAGCATATAACACTTTTATTCAAGCTTGTTACTAGAATTTCTTCTTTTTAATGCCCCAATTAAAAATTTCTAAAACCTGCAATGTCTTTTTAGCTGAAGCCATTGTTTCTGTAAACAAAGACTTAATCTAACTGGATCTTTCTAAAATTGTTGGTTTGATGGGATTCTAAAGTTAGATTAGAATGTTTTGGCTTGAACCATAATTTTTTTGGGAAACAGATTTCCAGGAGCCATATAGAGTTGCAGTAGAAGCAGGACAGGTATTTTGCATTCAAGTGAATGCTACATTGGCATCATCGTTATATAAAGCTTTTGGTTACTGTTTACATTGAAAAATTCAAATTATGGTGTTCTTATTTGGCAGAGAATATTAACAGCAGTAGAAAGGCATCTTTTGCTCTAGCCTATCCAGCATCCATGTATTCTTTCCTAACAAGCAAGCAAAAATTCAGTCATTTGGAATATATACAATGCAAAAAATGCATCCCTGAACTGCACAAGGAGCAAGAGACTTGGTCTAGCTGTATAGTGCTTGGGAAAGTGACCTCTATACATTGAATAAGCAGCACATAGAGCTGCTCACAAAAGGTTGGGTGTAGGTGACCTGGTGCATGAGAACTGGAGAGACAACCCTGCCTCATGTTGATGGAGCATTGAGTGGTTCAGTCAGAGCAGTGATGGAGAGCTTGCCCTGTTGGTGCAGATAAGGGAGAGCTATTGGGATGACAAGCTCAGCTACCACATATGCCCAGATCCAGGGTTATGAATTGGCCCACCCCAAAATCTATATCACCTGAGAATGATCGATAAATGAGCCAGTTTTTCTGTTCCAAAGCTGCATTATATCCATGACACAGAGCAACAACAGAATAAAAGGGAGAAGTTCTGAGAAGTATCCAATACTTATGGTATCACAGAAGCCAGAGATCTCAAACTAGACCAATGACTTATTACAAAGACAATTGCAAGTGAAGATGTGTGGGCAGAGGGCTATATTGTGGGACACAGTATAACACAGTACAGCTTCCACAGTAATATTTTTCTATGCTTGCTTGTTTAGGTGTGTTTTATTTTGTAGGGGTGATTATAAGCACAAAGTGTGAAAATGAGGGGTTGGGGAGATGAGTGAGTTGGGCTACATGATGTGAAACTCATAAATAATCAATAAGTTTTTAAAAATTCAGAATTTTTGCATGTGCTCAGGTCATAATATTAAATGTGATATCTGGCTTTAGCTTTGAGTAAATGTTGGAAATATATTAAAGAAATAGCATAATTCCATAAGAATGGAAATGGAAAGGGAAAATCTTTGATAGAAATCATTAAATAGGGAAAGAAATTCAATGATATATAACAAAGCTTTGCATATTGATTAGCTTAGTTTATATCCTTCACTTGGTAAAGAGGAGTTGAATCTAACATGCAAACATTGGTCAGGTTGAGTATACACACACATACATAAAACAGGCAACTACAACAGTATTAAAAATCTTATAGTTTATGTGGTATAGAGACATAAAATGATGAATATAATTTACTTTGATATGTCAAAGCATAAAGATAAAAACAGGGTCAAATGGAACATCTATTCATAGATGTACCTCTCCAGTCATAACAATGGACCATTATAGGGGCTTCTCCTAAGGTGTTCCCAGGACTGACAATGATGTCACTAGGGCACATGTTGAATGCAAGATCCCTGAGCTTCCCTGAGTCCTACTTTGTCTTTCTCTTTATTTTAATATGCTTTTAAGTTAATTTTGGACAATGTTAACTTTGGGGAGGTCTGGAGGGATCTGGGGTGGGTTGGTAGGGACATCCTCATGGAGACAGGAGGGAAGAGGAGGTATGGGATGTGTAACAGTCAGAGGGGGGACTGGAAGGGGGGTAAAATCTGGTGTGGAAAAAAAAGATTAAATAAAAATTTAAAATATTTAAATGGATTTTAAAATTTGGGCAATGATCAATTGTGGAAAAACTTGTAGAACTCCACCAAAGAAAGAACAAAATACATGAGTTTATTCTGTATATTTTTTAATGAATCATGGGTACGCAGATTTACTTCACTGTTAGTGTGTCTGGTATGAGATTCTAGGCTGTCTTAGTTAAGAGAAGTTTGTAAATTTAATTTTTTTATTAGATATCTTCTTTATTTACATTTTAAATGTTATCCCCTTTCCTAGTTTCCCCTCCCCCCTGTTCCCCAACCCACCCACTCCCATTCTTGTCCCTGGAATTCCCCTATACCGGGGCATAGAATCGTCACAGGACCTAGGGCCTTTCCTCCCATTGATGACCAACTAGGCCATCCTCTGCTACATATGCAGCTAGAGCCACAAGTACCACCATGTGTTTTCTTTGATTGGTGGTTTAGTCCCAAGGAGCTCTGGGGGTACTGGTTAGTTCATATTGATGTTCCTCCTATGGGGCTGCAAGCCCCTTCAGCTCCTTGGCTACCTTTTCTGGTTCCTTCATTGGGGACCCTGTGCTCTGTCCAATAGATGACTGTGAGCATCCACTTCTATATTTGCCTGGCACTGGCAGAACCTCTCAGGAGACTGCTATATCAGGCTTTTGTTAGCAAGCTCTTTTTGGCATCCACAATAGGGTCTAACTTTGGTGGTTGTTTATGGGATGGATCCCCAAGTGGGGCAGTCTCTGGATGGTTGTTCCTTCAGTCTCTGCTCTGAACTTTGTCTCTGAAACTCCTTCCATGGGTATCTTGTTCTCCCATCTAAGAAGGATTAGCACTTTTTTTTTTACATTCTTTTTTTAAATATAAATATAATCTGTAAATTAATGTAGCTACTGTTTTACTTTACCTTAGCTAGTCCTAAGAACAGCACACACACACACACACACACACACACACACACACACACACACACACACACACACACACACACACACACACACACACACACACACACACACACACACACACACACACACACACACACACACACACACACATAAAGATTTCTTTCAAAACTTCACCTCAGTACCTGGGCAGCACTGATCTATTTTAACCTCCATGCTAATCTGGTACCAACCATGATGCCTGCATTTTACTATTGATCTGGATCTTAGGGCTTCAGGTGCACTTCCATTGTCTCTCTCCAGACCCCTTCTTCCTGGCTCCAAGGTCCAACTCCTCTTTCTATTCTTCCCCTGGCTGATGGAAGTCCCACCCTATTCTTATTCTTTTCACATTCCATGTGAAAATGTAATAGAATCAAAAGTATCATTAGCTAAACAGTTCAGTTCTAAAGATGAGATTTTTAAAAGAGAAAATAAGTCTCATAATCTATTACATATAAAAATATATCTGCAAAGTATGATTAAAATATACAAGTTCTATGTACTGTTTATTGAAGTGAAAGCAACGTTTTAAAAAAAGAAGTATTGGTTCACATATTTTCTCATCTATTTTGCCAAGGTGACAAGATGTGTGAAAAGATATTTAAGTAGACACCAATAAAATAACTGTGTAATTAGATAAACCATGTGTAATTCTAATTATTGTAATTTAATTTTTAATTAGGTATTTTATTAATTTACATTTCAAATGCTATACTGAAAGTTCAATCAACCCTCCCCCCCTGCCCTGCTCCCCTATCCACCCATTCCCACTTCTTTGCCCTGGCGTTCCCCTGTATTGGGGCATATAAAGTTTGCAATACCAAGGGGCCTTTCTTCCCAATGATGGCCGCCTAGGCCATCTTCTGCTACATATGCATCTAGAGACACGATCTCTAGGGGTTCTGATTAGTTCATATTGTTGTTCTACCTATAAGGTTGCAGACACCTTTAGCTCCTTGGGTATTTTCTCTAGCTTCTCCATTGGGAGCCCTTTGTTCCATCCTATATATGACTGTGAGCATCCACTATGTATTTTCCAAGCACTGGTATAGCCTCAGTTGAGAGAGCTATATCAGGATCCTTTCAGCAAAATCTCGCTGGCATATGCAATAGCATCTGGGTGTGGTTACTGATTATGGGATGGATCCCTGAGTGGGGTATTCTCTGGATAGTCCATCCTTTCATCTTAGCACTAAACTTTGTCTCTAACTGCTTTCATGGGTATTTTGTTTCCTATTCTAAGGAAGAATCAAGTATCCACACACTGGTCTTCTTTCTTCTTGATTTTCTTATGTTTTTCAAATTGTATGTTGGGTATTCTACGTTTCTGGGCTAATATCCACTTATCAGTGAGTGCATATCTAATGACTCCTTTTGTGATCGGGTTACCTCACTAAAGATGATATCTGCCAGATACATTTATTTGTCCAAGAATTTCATAAATTCATTGTTTCTAATAGCAGAGTAGTACTCCATTGTGTAAATGTACCACATTTTCTGTATCCATTCATCTGTTGAGGGACATCTGGGTTCTTTCCAACTTCTGGCTATTATAAATAAGGCGCCTATGAATATAGTGGGGCATGTGTTCTTATTACCAGTTGGAACATCTTCTGGGTATATGCCCAAAAGAGGTAGTATTGCATCCTCTGGTAGTACTATGTCCAATATTCTGAGGAACTGCCAGACTGATTTCCAGAGTGGTTGTACCAATTTGCAATCCCACCAGCAATGGAGGAGTGTTCCTCTTTCTCCACATCCTCGCCAGCTTCTGCTGTCACCTGAATTTTTTATCTTAGCCATTCTGATTGGTGTGAGGTGGAATCTCAGTGTTGTTTTGATTTGCATTTCCCTGATGATTAAGGATGTTGAGCATTTTTTCAGGTGTTTCTCAGCCATTCGGTATTCCTCACTTGAGAATTATTTGTTTAGCTCTGTACTGCATTTTTTAATGGGGTTATCGGTTTCTCTGGAGTCCAGCTTCTTGAGCTCTTTGTATATATTGGATAATAGTCCCCTATCAGATTTAGGATTGGTAAAAATCCTTTCCCAATCTGCTGATGGCCTTTTTATCTTCTTGACAGTATCTTTTGCCTTACAGAAACTTTGCAATTTTACAAAGTCCCATTTGTCAATTCTTGATCTTACAACACAAGCCATTGCTGTTCTGTTTAGGAGCTTTTTTCCCTGTGCCCATATCTTTGAGGCTTTCCCCCACTTTCTTCTCAATAAATTTCAGTGTCTCTGGTTTTATGTGGAGGTCTTTAATCCAGTTAGACTTAAGCTTTGTTCAAGGAGATAAGAATGGATCATTTTGCATTCTTCTACATGATAACTGCCAGTTCTGCAAGCATCATTTGTTGAAAGTGCTGTCTCTTTTCCACTGGATGGTTTTAGCTCCCTTGTCAAAGATCAAGTGACCATAGGTGTGTGGATTCATTTCTGGGTCTTCAATTCTATTCCATTGATCTACCAGTCTGTCGCTGTACTAGTACCTTGCAATTTTTATCACAATTACTCTGTAGTACAGCTTAATGTCAGGCATGGTGATTCCTCCAGAGGTTCTTTTATTGTTGAGAATAGTTTTTGCTATCCTAGGTTGTTTATTATTCCAGATGAATTTACAAATTGCCCTTTCTAAATCAGTGAAGATTTGAGTTGGAATTTTCATGGAGATGGCATTGAATCTGTAGATCGCTTTAGGCAGGATAGCCATTTTGACTATATTAATCCTGCCAGTCCATGAGCATGGGAGATATTTCCATCTTCTGAGAACTTCTTCAATTTCTTTCTTCAGGGACATGAAGTTCTTGTCATACAGATCTTTCACTTCCTTAGTTAGAGTCACACAAAGGTAGTTTATATTATTTGTGACTATTGTTGTTTCCTTAATTTCTTTCTGAGCCCATTTACCTTTTGTGTAGAGAAAGGCCATTGATTTGTTTGAGTTAACTTTATATCCAGCTACTCTACTGAAGCTGTTTATCAGGTTTAGGAGTTCTCTGGTTGAACTTTTGGGGTCACTTATATATACTATCATAACACCTGCAAAGAGTGATATTTTGACCTCTTTTTTTCCAATTTGTATCAATTTGATTTCTTTTTGTTGTGGAATTGCTCTGGCTAGGGCTTCAAATACTACATTGAATAGGTAGGGAGAAAGTGGGCAGCCTTATCTAGTCCCTCATTTTAGTGGGATTGCTTTGAGTTTCTCTCCATTTACTTTGATGTTTGGTACTGGTTTTCTGTAGATTGCTTCTATTATGTTTAGGTATGGGCCTTGAATTCCTGATCTTCCAAGACTTCTATCATGAAAGTGTATTGGAGTTTGTCAAATGCTTTCTCAGCATCTAAGGAGATGATCATGTGTTTTTTGTCTTTGAGTTTTTTTATATAGTGGATTACATTGATGGATTTCTGTATATTAAACCATCCCTGCATCCCTGGGATGAAGCCTACTTGGTCATGATGGATGATTGTTTTGATATGCTCTTGGAGTCCATTTGCGAGGATATTATTGAGTATTTCTTCATCAATATTCATGAGGGAAATTGGTCTGCAGTTCTCTTTCTTTTTGTATCTTTGTGTAGTTTAGGTATCAAAACAACTGTGGCTTCATACAATGAATTGGGTAGAGTACCTTCTGTTTCTATTTTGTGGTATAGTTTGAGGAGAGTTGGAATTAGGTCTTCTTTGATAGTCCGATAGAACTCTGCACTAAACCCATTTGGTCCTAGGCTTTTTTGGGGGGGGGGGAGATTATTGATGACTGCTTCTATTTCTTTAGGGGAAATGGGACTGTTTAGATTGTTAATTTGCTCTTGTTTTAACTTTGGTACCTGGTATCTGTCTAGGAAGTTGTCCATTTCATCCAGGTTTTCCAGTTTTGTTGAGTATAGCCTTTTGTAGAAGGATCTGATGATGTTTTGGATTTCTTCAGGTTCTGTTGTTATTTCTCCTTTTTCATTTCTGATTTTGTTAATTAAGATACTATTCCTGTGCCCCCTATTTAGTCTGTTTAAGGGTTTAATCTATCTTGTTGATTTTCTCAAAGAACCAGACCTGGTTTGGTTGATTCTTTGAATAGTTCTTTTTGTTTCTTTTATTTATTTATTTATCCATTTATTTATTTATCTATTTATTTATTATTAGATAATTCCTTCCTTTACATTTCAAGTGTTATCCCATAAGTCCCCTATACCCTCCCCCCACCCTGCTCCCCAATCCACCCACTCCCACTACTTGCCCCTGGCATTCCCTTGTACTGGGGCATATAAACATTGTTAGACCAAGGGCCTTTCTTCCCCAATAATGGCCAACTAGGCCATCTTCTAATACATATGCAGTTAGAGACATGAGCTCTGGGAGTTCTGATTAGTTCATATTGTTGTTCCATCTATAGGGTTGCAGACCCCTACAGCTCTTAGGTACTCTCTCTAGCTCCTACATTGGGGACCCTGTGTTCTGCCCTATAGATCATTGTGAGCATCCACGTCTGTATTTGTTAGGGACTGTCAAGTCCTCACAGGAGACAGCTATATCTGGGTTTTTTTCAGCAATATCCTGCTGGTGTATGCAGTAATGTTCAAAATCCTTAATCATCAGAGAAATGCAAATCAAAACAACTCTGAGATTCTACCTCACACCAGTCAGAATGGCTAAGATCAAAAATTCAGGTGACAGCAGGTGCTGGCAAGGATGTGGAGAAAGAGGAATACTCCTCCATTGCTGGTGGGATTGCAAGCTGGTAAAACCACTCTGGAAATCATTCTGGCGGTTTCTCAGAAAACTGGACATAGTACTACTGAAAGATCCAGCAATACCTCTACTGGGCATATACCCAGAAGATATTCCAACTGGTAACAAGGACACATGCTCCACTATGTTCATAGCAGCCTTATTTATAATAGCCAGAAGCTGGAAAGAACCCAGATGTCCCTCAAGAGAGTAATGGATACAGAAAATGTGGTACATTTACACAGCTAGTAAAAACAATGAATTTATAAAATTCTTGAACAAATAGATGTATCTGGAGGATATCATCCTGAGTGAGGTAATGCAATCACTAGAAAGTCACTTAATATGCACTCACTGATAAATGGAAATTAGTCCAAAAAACTAGAATACCCAAGATACAATTTCCAAAATACAAGAAAATCAAGAAAGATCAATGGATGGATACTTCATTCTTCCCTAGAACAGGGACTAAAATATACATGGAAGGAGGTGTAGAGACAAAGTTTGGAGCTAAAATGAAAGGATGGACCATCCAGAGAGTGCCCCACCTGGATGGTCCATCACATAATCAGCCACCAAATGCAGACACTACTGCATAAGCCAGTTCTTTTTGTTTTTATTGGTTGATTTAAGCCCTGAGTTTGATTGTTTCCTGCTGTCTACTCCTTTTGGGTGAATTTTCTTCCTTTAGTTCTAGAGCTTCTATTGTTCTGTCAGGCTGCTAGTGTATGCTCTCTCTAGATTCTTTTTCGAGGCACTCAGGGCTATGAGTTTTCCTCTTAAGACTGCCTTCATTGTGGCCCGTAAGTTTGTGTATGTTGTGGCTTCATTTTCATTAAACTCTAGAAAGTCTTTAATTTCTTTCTTTATTTCATCCTTGACCAAGTAATCACTGAGTGGAGTGTTGTTCAGTTTCCACGTGAATGTTGACTTTCTATTATTTACATTGTTATTGAAGATTAGTCTTAGTCCATGGTGGTCAGATAGGATTCATGGGATAATTTCAATATTTTTGTATCTGAGGATGCCTATTTTGTGAACAATAATATGTTCAATTTTCGAGGAGGTACCATGTGGTTCTGAGAAGAAGGTATATCCTTTTATTTTAGGATAAAGTGTTGTGTAGATATCTTTTAAATCCATTTGTTTCATGACTTGTATTAGTGTCCATGTATCTCTGTTTATTTTCTTGTTTCCAGGATCTCTCTATTGGTGTTGAGTGGGGTGTTGAAGTCTCCCTAAGTCACACTATTATTGTGTGAGGTGCAATGTGTACTTTGAGCTTTACTAATGTTTCTTTAGTGAATGTGGCTGCCCTTGCATTCGGAGCATAAATATTCAGAATTGAGTGTCCCTCTTGGTTGATTTTACCTTTGATGAGTATGAAGTGTACCTCCTTGTCTTTTTAGATAAGTTTGGGTTGAAAGTCAATTTTATCTGATATTAGAATGGCTACTCCAGCTTGTTTCTTCGGACTATTTGCTTAGGAAATTGTTTTTCAGCCTTTCACTGTGAGGTAATGTCTGTCTTTTTCCCTGAG
The DNA here is from genome assembly GCA_902729485.2 of Mus minutoides. Lineage (NCBI taxonomy): Eukaryota > Metazoa > Chordata > Mammalia > Rodentia > Muridae > Mus > Mus minutoides. Next base: position 161,793 of record LR750892.1, on the reverse strand, counting down.
GTGTGTAGGCAGCAAAATGTTGGGTCCTGTTTGTGTAGCCAGTCTATTAGTCTATGTCTTTTTATTGGGGGAACTGAGTCCATTGATGTTAAGAGAAATTAAAGAAAAGTAACTGTTTCTTCCTGCTATTTTTGTTGTCAAAGTTGGGATTTTGTTTTTGGGGCTGTCTTCTTTTAGGATTGTTGAAGGATTACTTTTTTGTTTTTTCTACTGTGTAGTTTCTGTCCTTGCATTGGTGGTTTCCCTTTATTATCCTTTGAAGAGCTGGATTTGTGGAAAGATATTGTGTTAATTTGGTTTTATCATGGAATACTTTGATTTCTCAATCTATGATAATTGAGAGTTTTGCTGGGTATAGTAGCCTGGGCTGGCATTTTTATTCTCTTAGGTACTGTTTAACATCTTTCCAGGATCTTCTGGCTTTCATAGTTTCTTGTGAGAAGTCTGGTGTAATTCTAATAGGACTGCCTTTACATGTTACTTGACCTTTTTACCTTACTCCTTTTAATATTCTCTCTTAATTTAGTACATTTGTTGTTCTGATTATTATGTGTCGGGAGGAATTTCTTTTCTGCTCCAGTCTATTTGGAGTTCTGTAGGCTTCTTGTATGTTCATGAGCATCTCTTTCTTTAGTTTTGGAAAGTTTTCTTCTATTATTTTGTTGAAGATATTTGCTGGCCCTTTAAGCTGAAAATCTTCTTTCATTTCTACTCCTACTATCAGTAGGTTTGGTTTTCTCATTGTGTCCTGGATTTCCTGGATATTTTGAGTTAGGATCTTTTTGCATTTTGCATTTTCTTTGATTGTTGTGCCCATGTTCACTATGGAATCTTCTGCACCTGAGATTCTCTCTTCCATCTCTTTTATTCTGTTGCTGATGCTCACATCTATGGTTCCTGATTTCTTTCCTAGATTTTCTATCTCCATAGTTGTCTCACTTTGGGTTTTCTTTATTGTTTCTACTTTCCTTTTTGGGTCCTGGATGGTTTGTTCAATTCCATTACCTGTTTGGTTGTGTTTTCCTGTAGTACTTTAAAGGATTTTTGTGTTTCCTCTTTAAGGACTTTTACCTCTTTAGCATTGTTCTCATGTATTTCTTTAAGTGAGTTATTAATGTCCTTCTTAATGTCCTCTACCAGCACCATGAGATATGATATTAAATCTGAGTCTTGCTTTTCGCGTGTATTGGGGTAACCAGGACAGGCTGAGGTGGGAGTGCTGGGTTCTGATGAATGTCAATGGTCGTGGTTTCTGTTATTAAGATTTTTTCATTTGCCTTTCACCATCTGGTTATTTCTGGAGTTGGTTGTTATAAATGTCTCTGGTTGAAGCTTATTCCTCCTGTGATTCTCTTAGCCTCTGTCAGCAGTCTTGGCAGTCCAGCTCTCTCCTGAGTCTCAGTGGTTGGAGTAGTCTCTACAGGCAAGCTCTCCTATTGCAGGGAAGGTGCACTGAGGTCTGGTGTTCAGACCTGCCTCCTGGCTAAAGATGAAATCACCGTTTAGGGCCTGTCCTAGAAGATGTGTTGCCTCTTTGGCCTGCACACTCATGTGCACAGACTGGTTTCTGAGGGGCTAATGACCCAAGTTGGCTCCCTCACGAGATCTAGTGGTGAATGCCCTCTTGGGCAGACACCTCTCCTCAGGCCAGGAAGGTGCCCAGATGTCTGTAGCTTGAAACTGGTTCTGTCCCAGAAGCTGTGTTGCTTCTGCCTGTCCCAGATGTTATGTTGCTTCTGCAGTCTGCACTCTTACCTGTGCAGACTTGTCTCTGTGGGACCTGGGTCCCAAGATGGCTCCCTCACAATTTCTGGCAGGGAAAGGCCTCCCAGGCAGACACCTCTCCTCAGGCAGGGAGGGTGCTTGGATGTCTAGAACCTGAAACTGAGTCTGTCTCAGAAGGTGTGTTGCTTAGCAGTCTGCTCACTCACCCTTTGCAGTCAGTCCATGAGCTGACCTGCACAGAGTGGTCTCTGAGCAACCTGGGACCCAAGATCCCTGTGTAATTCTTATATAACTCTTTTTGTAAAGAAGAAGTGAAAAGAGAGGGAAATGAGGTAAATACCTTGAATTATTATGTAACCCAGAGGCCAGCTAAGATGTGCAATCTAATTAAGACAAATATACTAAGAAAAGCAACAAATCACATTTGCCTGATATTAAGGAAAGGCTTCTATCATGTATGACACACTAAGAAAGCTTTTGACATTTATCTGGACAGACATTTTGTAATATCATCATAAAGAGCCCAAAGGCTATCTAAGGATAAATCTTGTTGAAATAAAGATGTGGTTTACATAGCACAAAATATGAACCTGTAATTTAGAAGANAAAAGCAACAAATCACATTTGCCTGATATTAAGGAAAGGCTTCTATCATGTATGACACACTAAGAAAGCTTTTGACATTTATCTGGACAGACATTTTGTAATATCATCATAAAGAGCCCAAAGGCTATCTAAGGATAAATCTTGTTGAAATAAAGATGTGGTTTACATAGCACAAAATATGAACCTGTAATTTAGAAGAAGAAAGGGAAGAAAGATAGTAGGAACCAGAATAGGATCAAGGACACCACAACAAAACCCACAGAATCAACTAACCTGTCCCCATAGGGGCCCACAGAGACTGAACCATCAACCAGGGAAAATGCATGGGACTGATCTAAACCTTCTGCACATATGTCACAATTGTTCAACTTGGTATTCATGAGGGACACTTAACAGCAGGTGCACAGGCTGTCTCTGACTTTGTTGCCTGCCTTTGGGGCCCTATCCTTCTACTGTTCTGCCACATCTAACCTCAATAGGAGAAGGCACTCCTAGTCTTACTGCAAGGTGATATGTCAAGAATGGTTGATATCCATGGGAGGCTTTCCTTTGTCTGAAGATTAAGGGAGGAGGAGTGGATTGGGGGGAGGTGCTGGTGGGGAGGAATTGGGAGGAGAGGAGAGAGGGGACCTGTGGTTAGAAAGTAAGGTAAATCATAAAATTAATTATAAAAGTGAATCAATATCTATATTTGTCTACAAGAAACACATATTAGTTTTAAAGATAGACATTGACTCATTGGATAAAAGTACTTTAATCAAATTAGAACAAGAAATAAGCAGCCATTGATATACCAATATGTAAAGTAGGCTTCAAACTAGAACAATTATCTAAGAAGACACTATTATACTAAACATATAGTCAACAGACTATGGTGGACACTTCCTCATAAAAAAGTACTACTAGATTTAAAGGCACATATATCATACCCAGATACCACCAGGGGAGAGCTGGTCTCCCAGGGATGTGGAAAAGCCTGTTAACACAGTTAAGACCACCACAACTGCTCTGAGAGATTTGCCAGAGCCCACAGGACACAGGAACCAAGGAGCAGCAGGGAACAGGATTCTTCTGGTTTCTGTCTGCACCGGGAGCAGATCCTGTGCCATAGTGCTCCATACACAAATACTGCTGGGAGAGAGCTAGTCTCCCAGAAGTGCCTACACACCTGTGAGCACAAGTAAGACCAACACTTTTGCTCAAATTCCTGGCCCAAGAGGAACATGCCCAGAGCCATCAGGACACAGGAAACAAAGAGAAGCCTGGAACAGGATCCTTTCAGTTTCTATCTGTATCAGGGAGCTGACCCTTTGCCACAGCTCTCCATATCCAAATTTCTTCCAAAGAGAACTGGTCTCCCAGGAGTACTGACACACAGGCTTTCAGGAAGGACAAGCCATAGTCAGAGAGTGCAATAACAGCTAACACCACAGATAACCAGATGGCAAGAGGCATGGGCAAGAACATAAGAAACCAAGGCTACTTGGCATCATCAGAATCCAGTTCTCCCACCACACTGAGCCCTGGATACCCCAACACATCAGAAAAGCAAGAATCTGATTTAAAGTCATACCTTATGATGATGATAGAGGACATAAATAACTCCCTTAAATATAGGAGAACACAGGTAAACAACTAGAAGCCCTTAAAGAGGAAACACAAAATTCCCTTAAAATATTACAGGAAAACACAACCACACAGGCGAAGGAATTGAACAAAACCATCCAGGATCTAAAAATGGAAGTAGAAACAATAAAGAAATCACAAAGGGAGACAACCCTGGAGATAGAAAACCCAGGGAAGAGATCAGGAGCCATAGATGCAAGCATCACGAACAGAATGCAGAGATAGAATAGAGAACCTCAGGTGCAGAAGATACCATAGACAACATTGACAAAATAGTCAAAGAAAATGCAAAATGCAAAAAGGCCCTAACCCAAAACATCCAAGAAATCTAGGACACAAGAAGACCAAACCTAAAGATAATAGGTGTAGAAGAGAGTGAACACTCAAAACTTAAAGGGACAGTAAATATCTTTAGCAAAATTATAAAAGAAAACTTCCCTAACCTAAAGAAAGAGATACCTATGAACATACAAGAAGCCTATGAAACTACAAATAGATTGGATCAGAAAAGAAATTCCTCCCATCACATAACAGTCAAAACACCATATGCACTAAACAAAGATGGACTATTAAGAACAATAAGGGGAAAAGGTCAAGCAACATATAAAGGCAGACCTATTAGAATTACACCAGACTTCTCACCAGAGACTATGAAAGGTAGAAGATCCTGGGCAGATGTTATATAGACCCTAAGAGAACACAAATGCCTGCTGGGGCTACTATACCCAGCAAAACTCTCAATTAACATATAGGGAGAAATATTCCATAACAAAACCAAATTTACACACTATCTTTCCACAAATCCAGCCCTATAAAGAATAACAGATGGAAACCACCAACATAAGGAGGGAAACTACACCCTAGCAAAAGCAAAAAAAAAAAAAAATCTTCTTTCAACAACCCCAAAAGAAGGTAGCCCCACAAACATAAAAAATAACAGGAAGCAACAATCACAATTCCTTAATATCCCTTAACTTCAATGGACTCAATTCCTCCCAAAAAGACATAGACAAACTGACTGGATATGTATAGAAGACCCAGAATTATGCTGCATACAGGAAACCCACCTCAGGGACAAAGACAGACACTACCTCAGAGTAAAAGTCTGGAAAACAATTTTCCAAGCAAATGGTCCGAAAAAACAAGCTGGAGTAGCCATTCTAATATCACACAAAATTGACTTCCAACCTGAAGTTATCAAAAAGGATAAAGAAGGACACTTCATACTCATCAAAAGTAAAATCTACCAAGAACTTTCAATTCTGAATATCTATGCTCCAAATGCAAGGGCACTCACATTCATAAAAGAAATTTACTAAAGCTCAAAGCACACATTGCACTTCACATAACAATTATGGGAGACTTCAACACCCCACTGTCATCAATAGACATATCATAGAAACACAAACTATAAAGAGACATCGTGAAACTAACAGAAGTTATTGACTGAATGGATTTAACAGATATCTATAGAACATTTCATCCTAAAACAAAATGATATACCTTCTTCTCATCACCTCATGGTACCTTCTGCAAAAGTGACCATATAATTAGTCAGAAAAAAAGGCCTCAACAGATACAAAAATATTGAAATTAACCCCTGCATATCCTATAAGATCACCATAGACTAAGGCTGGTCTTCACTACTTCAAAAACATCATAAAGCCCACATACACATGGAAGCTGAACAATGCCCTTCTCAAAGATAACTTAGGCAAGGAAGAAATAAAGAAATTAAAGACATTTTAGAATTTAATGAAAATGAAGGCACAACATATCCTAACTTACAGGATACAATGAAAGCAGGGCTAAGAGGAAAACTCAGCTCTGAGTTCCTCCAAAAAGAAACTGGAGAGAGCATACACTAGGAGTTTAACAGCACACCTGAAAGCTCCAGACCAAAAAGAAGCAAATACAAGCAAGAGTAGTACACAGCAGGAAAAATTCAAACTATGAGCTGAAATCACCAAGTAGAAACAAAAAGAACTATACAAAGAATCAAGCAAACCAGAAGCTTGTTCTTTGAGAAAATCAACAAGATTGATAAACCCTTAGCCAGAATAACCAGAGGGCACAGAGACAGTATCTTAATTAGCAAAATCAGAAATGAAAAGGGAGACATAAAAACAGAAATCAAGGAAATTCATAAAAATCATCAGATCCTACTACAAAAGCCTATATTCAACAAAACTGGAAAATCTGGATAAAATGAAAATGTTTCTAGACAGATACCAAATACCAAAGTTAAATCAGGATCAGATATATGATCTAAATAGTCCCATTACCCCTAAAGAAATAGAAGCAGTCATTAAAAGTCTCCCAACCAAAACAAGCCAAAACCAGATAGGTTTAGTGCAAAATTCTATCAGACCTTCAAAGAAGACCTAATACCAGTACTCCTCAAAATTATTCCACAAAATAGAAACAGAAGAGACCCATTTCATTGTATGAAGCCACAGTTATGCTGCATATTCTCCCTTGGAGATGCAACAGTTTCTATCTAATCAGGAACTTGTCACAATTTTCTCTTATAGTGGACTTCATAAGAGATTTTTTTCTACTTCCATCATATTTAATGTTCCAAATAGATTTTTAATACTAAAAAAAGTTGTTATTAAGGACCTGTGCAGAGCCAAAACAAAACAAATCAAACAACAACAATAACAACAAATGAAAACAACCTGTTTGGTCACTGTCCTCAGTGCCTAAAAGAAACAAACACAAGGAAAACAACTGTTAAGAGATAAAAAAAATTAAAAGAACTATTTAGTTAAATAATAAAGGGTATGGGTAATTAGATTATAAAGTATAAGATGCCACAATATTCACCAGCATTCTATTTACATTGTAGGGCAAATATTTTCTTTCTTTTTTTATGTGTTATAAATTTTATTTTACATTGTTTTTATGTTTATTTGGATGATAATCTTCCTCTAAAATATTTTTATTAGATATTTTATTCATTTAAATTTCAAAAGCCATCCCCAAAGCCCCTGTATACTCCCCCTGCCTGGCTCCCCAACCCACACACTTCTGCTTCCTGGCCCTGGCATTCCCCTGTACTGGGGCATATGACCTTCACAATACCAAGGGCTTCTCCTCCTATTGATGGCCAACTAGGCCATCCTCTGCTACATATGCAACTAGAGACACAGCTCTGGGAGGTACTGGGTTAGTTCATATTGCTATTCCTTCCTATAGGGTTGCAGACCCCTTTAGCCCCTTGAGTACTTTCTCTAGCTCCTTCATTAGGGGCACTGTGTTTCAGCCAATAGATGACTGTGAGCATCCACTTCTGTATTTGCCAGGCATTGGCATAGACTCACAAGAGAGCTATGTTAGGGTCCTGTCAGCAAAATCTTTCTGGCATATGCAATAGTGTCTGGGTTTAGTGGTTGCATATGGGATGGATCCCCAGGTAGGGCAGTTTCTGAATGGTCTTTCCTTCCATCTTAGCTGCGAATTTTGTCTCTGTAACTCCTTCCATGGGTATTTTGTTCCCCATTCTAAGAAGGAATAAAGTATCCACACTTTGCTGTTCCTTCTTCTTGAGTTTCATGTGTTTTACAAATTGTATCTTGGGTATTCTAAGTTTCTGGGCTATTATCCATTTATCAGTGAGTGCATATCAAGTGACTTCTTTTGTGATTGGGTTACTTCACTAAGTATGATGCCCTCCAGATACATCCATTTGTCCAAAAATTTCATAAATTCATTGTTTTTAATAGGTGAGTAGTATTCTACTGTGTAAATGTACCACATTTTCTGTATACATTCCTATGTTGAGGGACATCTGGGTTCTTTCCAGCTTCTGGATATTATAAATAAGGCTGCTATGAACATAGTGGAGCATGTGTCCTTGTTACCAGTTGGAACATCTTCTGGGTATATGCCCAAAAGAGGTATTGCTGTATCTTCTGGTAGTACTATGTTCAACTTCTGAGAAACTGCCAGACTTATTTCCAGAGTGGTTGTACCAACTTGCAATCCCACCAACAATCGAGGAGTGTCCCTCTTTCTCCACATCCTCGCCAGCATCTGCTGTCACCAGAATTTGGATCAACTTGCATTTTTCTACATAATAACCTACAGTTAAGACAGCACCATTTACTGAAAATACTGTCTTCTTTCCACTGGATGGTTTTAGTTTCCTTGTGAACGATCAAGTGACCATAGGTATGTGGATTCATTTCTGGGTCTTCAATTCTATTCCATTTTTCTACTTGTCTGTCACTATACCAGTACCATGAAGTTTTTATCACAATTTCTTTGTAGTACAGCTTTAGGTCAGGCACGGTGATTCCACCAGTTTCTTATATCATTAAGAAGAGTTTTTGCTATCCTAGGTTTTTGGTTATTCCAGATGAATTTGCATATTGACCTTTATAATTCTTTGATGAATTGAGTTGGAATTTTGATGGGGATTGCATTGAATCATAGATTGCTTTCAGCAAGATAGCCATTTTTACTATATTGATCCTGCCAATCCATGAGCATGGGAGATCTTTCCATCTTCTGAGATCTTCTTCAATTTCTTTCTTTAGAGACTTGAAGTTCTTATCATATAGATCTTTCACTTTCTTAGTTAGAGACACACCAAGGTATTTTATATTATTTGTGAATTTTGTGAAGGGTATTGTTTCCCTAATTTCTCTCTTAGCCTGTTTATACTATGTGTAGGGAAAGGCCACTGATTTGTTTGATTTATTTTATATCCAGCTACTGTATTGAAGCTATTTACCAGGTTTAGGAGTTCTCTGGTAGAATTTTTAAGGTCACTTTTATATACTATAATATCATCTGCAAATAATGATATTTTGATTTATTCCTTTCTAATATGTACCCCCTTGATCTCCTTTCGTTGTTGAATTGCTGTGGCTCGGACTTAAACTACTATATTGAATAGGTAGGGAGAAAGTGGGCAGCCTTGTGTAGTCCCTGATTTTAATGGGATTGCTTCAAGTTTGTTTCCATTTAGTTAGATGGTTTGTTGTATATTGCTTTTATTATGTTTAGGTATAGGCCTTCAATTCCTGATCTTTACAAGACTTTTATCATGAAGGGGTATTGGATTTTGTCCAATGCTTTCTCAGCATCTAACAAGATGATTATGTGGTTTTTGTCTTTGAGTTTGCTTATATAGTGGATTACATTGATGGATTTCTCTATATTAAACTAAACCATCCCTGTGTCACTGGGATGAAGCCTACTTGAGTATGATGGATGATCGTTTTGATGTGTGCTTGGATTCGGTTTGCAAGAATTTTATTGAGTATTTTTGCATCTATATTCATAAGGGAAATTGGTCTGAAGTTCTTTTTCTTTGTTGGGTCTTTGTGTGGTTTAGGTATCAGAGTAATTGTGTCTTCTTAGAATGAACTGGATAGAGTACCTTCTGTTTCTATTTTGTGAAATAGTTTGAGGAGAATTGGAATTAGGTCTTCTTTGAAGGTGTGATAGAACTCTCCACTAAATCCATTTGGTCCTGTCCTTTTTGTGGATGGGAGACTATTAATGACTGCTTCTATTTGTTTAGGGGATATGGGACTGTTTAGATCATTAATCTGACCCTGATTTAACTTTGCTTCCTGGCTAGAAAATTGTCCATTTCATCCAGGTTTTCCAGTTTTTTTGAGAAGAGCCTCTTTTAGTAGGATTTGATGATATTTTTGATTTCCTCTGTTGTTATGTCTCCCTTTTCATTTCTGACTTTGTTAATTAGTTATTAATTAGTAAATTAGTTGTTAATTAGTAAATCTGGCTAAGGGTTTATCTATCTTGTTTATTTTCTCAAAACAAAACAAAACAAACAACAACAACAACAAAAAACAGCTCCTGGTTTGGTTTGGCTGATTCTTTTTATAGTCTTTTTGTTTCTACTTGGTTGACTTCAGCCCTGTGTTTGATTATTTCCTGCCATCTACTCCACTTGGCTGAATTTGCTTCCTTTTGTTCTTGGGCTTTTACGTGTGCTGTCAGGCTGCTAGTGTATGCTCTCTCTAGTTTCTTTTTGGCAGCACTCAGACCTATGAGTTTTCCTCTTAGGAATGCTTTTATTGTGTCCCAAAAGTTTGGGTATGTTGTGGCTTCATTTTCATTAAACTCTAAAAAGTCTTTAATTTCTTTCTTTACTTTCCTTGACCAAGTTATCATTGAGTAGAGTGTTGTTCAGCTTCCATGTGTATTTGGGCTTTCTATTATTTATGCTGTTATCGAAGATCAGCCATAGTCCGTGGTGATCTTAGGATGCATGGGATAATTTCAGTATTGTTGTATCTGTTGAGGCCTGTATTGTGACAATTATATGTTCAATTTTGGAGAAGGTACCATGAGGTGCTGAGAAGAAGGTATATCCTTTTGTTTTAGGATGAAATGTTCTGTAGATATCTGCTAAATCCATTGGTTTCGTAACTTCTGTTACTTTAATGTGTCTCTTTTTAGTTTCTGTTCTGTTTAGGATCTGTCCACTGATGAGAGTTGCGTGAGGTGCAATTTGGGCTTTGAGCTTTACTAGAGTTTCTTTAATGAATGTGGATGCCCTTGCATTTGGAACATAGATATTTAGAATTGAGAGTTCATCTTGGAAGATTTTACCTTTGATGAATATAAAGTTCCCCTTCTTGTCTTTTTTGATAACTTTGGGTTGAAATTTGATTTTATTTGATATTAGAATGTCTACTCCAGATTGTTTTTTCAGACCATTTGCTTCAAAAATTGGTTTACAGCCTTTTACTCTGAGGTAGTGTCTGTCTTTGTCCCTGAGGTGGGTCTCATGTATGCAGCAAAATGTTGGGTTCTGTTTATGTAGCCAATCTCTTAGTCTCTGTCTTTTCATTGGGGAATTGAGTCCATTGATATTAAGAAATATAAAGGAAAAGTAATTGTTGTTTCCTGTCACTTTTGTTGTTAGAGTTGGTATTCTGTTCTGTGGCTATCTTCTTTTAGGTTTGTTGAAGGATTTCTTTCTTACTTTTTCTAGGGTGTAATTTCCATCCTTGTGTTGGAGTTTTCCCTCTATTATCCTTTGAAGAACTGGATTCGTAGAAAGATATTGTGTGAATTTGGTTTTTTCATGGAATACCTTGGTTTCTCTATCTATGGTAATTGAGAGTTTTGCTGGGTATAGCAGCCTGGTCTGGCATTTTTCTTCTCTTAGGGTCTGTATAACTTCTGTCCAGGATCTTCTGGCTCTCAGAGTCTCTGGTGAGAGATCTGTTGTAATTCTAATAGGTCTGCCTTTATATGTTACTTCACCTTTTTCCCTTATTGCTTTTAATATCCTATCTTCATTTAGTACATTTGTTGTTCTGATTATTATGTGTCTGGAGGAATTTCTTTTCTCGCCTAGACTATTTGTAGTCCTGTAGGCTTCTGGTATGTTCATGGGCATCTCTTTAAGTTTGGAAAGTTTTCTTCTATAATTTTGTTGAAGATATTTACTGGCCCTTTAAGTTGAAAATCTTCATTTTCATCTACACCTATTATCCTAAGGTTTGGTATTTTCATTGTGTCCTAGAATTCCTGGAATATTTTGAGTTAGAATCTTTTTGCATTTTCTTTGATTGTTGTGTCCATGTTTTCTATGGAATCTTCTGTACCTGAGATTCTCTCTTCCATCTCTTGTATTCTGTTTCTGATGCTTGCATCTATGGTTCCTGATTTCTTTCCTAGGATTTCTATCTCCAGAGTTGACTCCTTTTGGGTTTTCTTCATTGTTTCTACTTCCATTTTTAGATCTTGAATGGTTTTGTTTAATTCCATCAGCTGTTTGGTTGTGTTTTCCTGTAATTCTTTAAGGGATTTTTGTGTTCCTCTTTAAGGAGTTCTACATGTTTAGCAGTGTTTTCCTCTAATTCTTTGAGGGATTTTTGTGCTTCCTCTTTAAGGACTTTTACCTGTTTAGCAATGTTCTGTATTTCTTTAAGTGAGTTATTAGTGCCCATCCTTAAATCCTCTACAAGCATCATGAGATATGATTTTAAATATAAGTCTTTCTTTTTGGGTGTGTTGGGGTATCCAGGACTTGCTCTGGTGGAAGTACTGGCTTCTGATGATGCTGGTCTTGGCTTCTGTTACTAAGATTTTTACATTTGCCTTTCACCATCTGGTAAACTCTGGTGTTAGATATTCTAGCTGTCTCTGGCTGGAGCTTGTTCCTTCTGTGAGTATGTTAGCCTCTGTCAGCACTCCTGGAACAGCAGTCCTGGGAATCCAATTCTCTCCTGAGTTTCAGTGGTTAGAGCACTGACTACAGGCAAGCTCTCCTCTTGTAGGGAAGGTTCCTAGAGGTCTGGGTCTCAGCTCTGTCTCCTGGCTGAGGATGAAGGCCCGAAGGGACCCTGTACAAGAAGCTATGTTGTTTCTGCTGCCTGTATGCTCTCCTGTGTGTTCTGGTCTCTGAGAGACCTGGGATACAAGATGGTGCTCTCATCTGAGTCCCAGAGTTAGACCCCTCTTTGGAGGCTGGCTGTATTCAGTGATCCTAAGATACTGGGTGTGCTAGGGTGCCTGGTCTTTTCATTGTGTCTTAGATTTACTGGAACATTTTGAGATAGTATCTTTTTGTATTTTCTTTGATTGTAGTGTCTGTTTTCTGTTCAATCTTCTGTACCTGAGATTTCTCTCTTCCATCTCTTGTATTCTTTTGGTGATGCTCACATCTATAGCTCCTGATTCCTTTCCTAGGATCTTTATTTCCAGAGTTGTCTCCCTTTGGGTTTTCTTTATTGTTTCTACTTCCATTTTTAATCTTGGATTTTTTTTCAATTCCTTCAGCTGTTAAGTTGTTTTCCTGTAATTCTTTAAGGGATTTTTGTGTTTCCTCTTTTGGACTTCTACCTGTTTCGCTGTGTTCTCTTGTATTTCTTGAAGGAAGTTATCAATGTACTTCTTAAAATCCTCTACCAGAATCATGAGATGGGATTTAAAAATCCGAATCTTACTTTTCGGGTGTGTTGGAGTATCCAGGACTTGCTGTGGTGGGAATACTGCGTTCTGATGATGTTGAGCAGTCTTGGTTTCTTTTAGTAAGATTGTTATGTTAGTAGGCCATCAGTTGGAGGAGAGGTCCTTGGTCTTGTGAAGGCTTTATGCCCCAGTACAGGGGAATGCCAGCGCCAGAAAGTGGGAGTTGGCAGGTTAGGGAGCAGGGCAGGAGGAGGGGATAAAGGACTTTTGGGATAGCACTTGAAATGTAAATGAAGAAAATATCTAATAAAACAACACAAAATAAAAAAGATTCTTATATTTGCCTTTTCTATCTCTTAACCTCTGGTATTAGATGTTCCAGGTGTCTCTGGCTGGAGCTTGTTCCTCCTGTGAGTCTGTTAGTCTTTGTCAGCACTCCTGGGAGACCAGCTCTCTCCTGAGTCCCTGGGGTCAGAGCACTCCCTGTAAGCAAGCTCTACTCTGGCTGGGAAGGTGCATAGAGGTCTGAGGTTCAGTTCTGCCTCCTGGCTGATGATGAAGGCCCAAAGTAATCCTGTCAAAGAAGCTTTGTTGCTTCTGTGGCCTGCACCTTTCCTCGTGGTCCAGCCTCAGAGAGATCCCAGATAGAAAACAGAGATCTCCCCTGAGTCCTGGAGTCAGAGCCCTTTCTGGAGACCAACTCTCCTCTGGTGGGGAAGGTGCACAGAGGTCTAGGTCTCAGCTCTGCCTCCTGGCTGAGGATGAAGGTCTAAAGGGACCTTGTCCAAGAAGCTCTGTGGTTTCTCTGGCCCACATCTCTCCTGGGCAGACTAGCCTCAGAGAGACCCCAGAAAGAAAATCAAGAGCTTGTTCTTTGAGAAGATAAATAAGATCAAGAGAACCCTCACCAAACTAACCAAAAAAAAGAAAGAGGAGACACAAATGAACAGAATCAGAAAAGAGCAAGTAACTGCAAGAACAGATACACCCAAGCTGTAATAATTATCATAAATAAAAGGATTTTAATAAGGTAGAGAAAATCAAAATTTGACTCACTCCTTTTTTAAAAATTTATTTATTAGATAATTTCTTCATTTACATTACAAGTGCTATCCCAAAAGTGCCCTATACCCTCCCCCCGCCCTGCTCCCTACCACCCACTCCCACTACTTGGCTGTGGCATTCCCCTGTACTGGGGCTTACAAACATTGCTAGACCTAGGGCTTTTCTTCCCCAGTAATGACCAACAAGGCCAACTTTTAATACATATGCTGCCAGAGACGTGAGCTCTGGGGGTTCTGACTAGTTCATATTATTGTTCCATCTATAGGGGTGCAGACCCCTACAGCTCTTGGGTTCTCTCTCTGGCTCCTACATTGGGGACCCTATGTTCTGCCCTATAGATGATTGTTAGCATCCACTTCTGTGTTTGTCAGGGACTGTCAAAGCCTCACAGGAAAAAGCTATATCAGGGTCCTTTCAGCAATATCCTGCTGGTGTGTGCAGTATTGTCTGCTTTTGGTGGCTAATTATGTGATGGACCACCTGGGTGGGGCACTCTCTGGATGGTCCATCCTTTCGTTTAGCTCCAAACTTTGTCTCTGCACCTCCTCCATGTATATTTTAATCCCTATTCTAGGGAGGAATGAAGTATCCATGCGTTGGAGTTTTTTGATTTTCTTGTGTTTTGGAAATTGTATCTTGGGTATTCTAGGTTCCTGGGCTAATATCCGCTTAACAGTGAGTGCATATTAAGTGACTTCTTTTGTGATTGGGTTACCTCACTCAGGATGATATCCTCCAGATACATCCATTCGCACAAGAATTTCATAAATTCATTGTTTTTAATAGCTGAGTAGTACTCCATTGTGTAAATGTACCACATTTTCTGTATCCATTCCTCTGTTGAGGGACATCTGGGTTCTTTTCAGCTTCTGGCTATAATAAATAAGGCTGCTATGAACATAGTGGAGCATGTAGGATGTGTGGAAGACCTTATGGATGTTATTCAAGAAATTGAGACCTATACCTATCTTTTGACCTAAAAATTTTATTGTTTGGTGTATATATATATATATTCAATATATATATATATATATATATATTCAATGCCTAGCCTTAATTTTCACTTTTGAGAACATGCCTCCACCATCAGCTGTTCTCCTACCTCGCCACTACCAGCGCATTTCCAAGTCCCATTTTCTCCAGAGGATGTAGGAAGTGGAAGAGTCGTCAAGTCTGGTGGGTGGAGAATGGGAAGTCTTAGAGTGTAAACCATTTTCTTTCCTCTTGGTTTCCCCAGGAGTTCAGATGTGTTCTAAGCCTGCTGGGATGAACACACTCTTAACGTATCAAAGAGACACCTGAATGCTCATTATGGAATTGGTAAGACATGATCAATATATGTGTTCATTAATTGATAATTATTTTTAATGTGTCACATCTATAAATAGCAAAAAAGTTGATGGAACTATTTGATATGTTAAGCGATGCTAGCCAATAATGAAAAAACAGATTACAAATATTCTTTCTATATATGAATATTTAAGGAAAGGTAACTTATACTGATAGAAGTGTTAGGGAAGTGTGATACCTTGAACTTGGTTATTAATACCTCAATACAGATTGAAATAGTAAGTTATGATGTTCTATACATCAAAACACAACAAATATACACTTTTACACTTTTAATATTTTTGTGACTTCCTAGAAGACAATAACTCAAAGATACCATTCACAATGTAGTAATAAGAGGTAATCATCCATGATCCTAGGCACAGCATTGCATATACATGTTAAAATATCAAATAACAGCCCAGAAATGTTTATAACTATCGTGCAATAATCAAACATAAATACAATCTGTTTTATTATCTAATTGCATTATGTCATACTATCTGCATATATTTTATTAAAATTTCTTAGCTTACTCGGTTAGTCTTTCTTTCCCGATACTAGTATACATGAGAGTTCACTCAGTTTCGGAGCCAGTGGGTCTCCATCTTCCTAGTACTGTGACCCTTTAGCTTAGTTCTTCATGGGTGGTGACTCCTATCCATATAATTATTTTGTTTATAAAATTATTACTACATAGTGCAATATTGCTATTGTTATAAATGATAATGTAAACATCTGATATACAGGATATTGGCTGCATCTATTCCCTCAAGCTTGAGACAAGAGAAACCATTGTGGTAGTGGTGGTGTGCATCAAGGCAAGCTGCTCATCTCATGGTAGCCAGGATTTAGGACTCAAAGAAAGCAAGCTCAGATGCTGCTAGGGACAAATGAATTTCTAAGACATATTGCCAATGACCTGATTTCTTTAACGGGGCCCCCTTTCCATATCTACCACTTCTCAGTAATGTCATCATAGAATGATGACCAGCTCTTGGTGGATCACAAGGTCCCTTGGTGAAAGGAGAGCACTTATGGTTGAACCATTTCCCCCAAACTCCATCCCTGAAGGCTACTACACTGTGACTCAGCCTTTTGAAGACTCTTCACCACCACATGATGGGACCCATTGCTTCAGTTGCATATGTAGCAAAGGATTGCCTTATCTGGCATCTGTGGGAGGGGAGCCCCTTGGTCCTGTGGAGGCTTGATGACCAAGCATAGGGGAATGCTAGGACGTTGAGGCTAGAGTGGGTGGGTGGGTGGGTGAGCACCCTCATAAAGGCATGGGGGAGGGAGCGGGATAGAGGATTTGAGGAGAGGAAATTAGCAACGGTTATAACATATTAAATGTAAATAAGCAAAACAACCAATAAAAATTTTAAATATTAAAAAAAAGTCTCTTCATATCCAAACTATGCCTGATTGATTCTTATGCTTCTCATCTCCAATTCTACAGCATGTATTTTCCCTATGGTTGCCTTTACTTTAGCTCTTAGACACTCACACAACAAATCTACCATCATAGTTTTATCTCATCCTGCCACTCTAGGTTACACTAGTTTTTATTAAATACTTTTATATTTTCATGAGAATGCTGAGGTAACTTACTGTGATTTCTAACAGGGCTATATTATGGAGTGTTTCATCTTGTACCTTCTTCCTCCTTGGTATTTGTTTTCATTTTTTTCTTGATTTTGAAATCTAATAATTATTTATTCATTACTATGTAGTATTTCTTAAATTGCTGTATAGTTGCATACTTTTGCATTTACAAACCTATTTTTTCCTTTGATTTATCTACTAGATAAATTATTCCCTACTGAGCAATATGTTCTGAAATACTATTTAGAAGCGATTCTTATTTAGATAGGGGTTTATAAATTCCTTGCTTTAATCTTGTGTTGCTTTTCTGCCTTGTTACTGACATAATTGTTTCTAATAGTACATTACCAGCAATGTAATAAAAATGTGATTCTGTAAAGTGTTTTTTTCAATTTCAGCTCTTTATTGTTCTCTGTTCTTTGAAACAGTGTCTTCATGTTTTATGGATACAATGTCTTTTTGACCTCTTTGAAGATAAGCAAATACAGGTTTTTATTGTATTTTCTGTGCTTTTGCTTTCCTCCCAATGGCAATTTTCTTTTTTGCTTGGTCTTGCCCTTTCCTGTTCTCAAGTGTCCATCTTTGTTTGTGTGGTATGCCAATCTCTTTCGTTTTTGTTTTTGTTTTTCTTCTTTATAGAAGTTTTGTCTCAAATCTGTAGCCACACAAATAGCCTCTAAATTCAGCAAAATCTTTGTGGAAAAAGATGATTCTCAGGTTTTGAATTTGTCTCTTTAGCCTCTTGTGGTCTCTTTTCTGCAGAATATAAATGAGTTTCATTTTAAATCAACCTGAGACTTTATCTTTTACAAAAAGCTTAAAATATTAACAATAGTGTCATAAATAAAAAATGCATATGTGTTCTTTCCTTTATTGTGTTTGCATTCTTTTTTTTTTCAACTTTTATTAGATATTTTCTACATTTACATTTCAAGTGTTATCCAGAAAGTTCCCTATATCCTCCCCCCTCCCGGCCCTGCTACCCTACCCACCCGCTCCCACCCCCTGGCCCCGGCGTTCCCCTGTATTGGGGCATATAAAGTCTGCATAACTAAGGGGCCTCTCTTCCCACTGATGGCCAACTAGGCCATCCTCTTCTATATATGCAGCTAGAGACACGA
>LR750892.1:69993-139667 GCA_902729485.2 Mus minutoides | reverse complement strand
GGAAGAAGGAGCTAGAGAAAGTACCCAAGGAGCTGAAGGGGTCTTCAACCCTCTAGGTGGAAGAATAACCATGAACTAACTAGTACCCCCTGGGCTCGTGTCTCTAGCTGCATATATAGAAGAGGATGGCCTAGTTGGCCATCAATGGGAAGAGAGGCCCCTTGGTTATGCAGACTTTATATGCCCCAATACAGGGGAATGCCGGGGCCAAGGGGTGGGAGCGGGTGGGTAGGGGAGCAGGGCCGGGAGGATATAGGGAACTTTCTGGATAACACTTGAAATGTAAATGAAGAAAATATCTAATAAAAGTTGAAAAAAAAAAGAATATTCTCCTAAAATCTATATTTATACACTGAAAAAATATATTAAGGACCAGAACTCTGTATTTGTTTGCAAGAGGTTTATTAATAACTCTATCATTATTTTAAAATTTATCAACAATAAAACATGCCAAGTTATTGGCATATGTTGCCATAAACAGATACTCCCTCCATTATAGAATAATAGCATGTGTAGATAAATTTGTTCAAAAAATCATTTATTTATTCTTTAACTTATTTTTACAGTCCAGTCTTTATCCCCCTCCCAATCCTCATCCCATACCTTGTTTCCCCAACCTCTGTCTCTAAGATGTCCCTCCATCCCAACCTATCTCCCCAACCCATCCCCCCAACACATCCCCCCCAACCTACCAGACCTTTCCACTCCCTGGGGGCTCAAGTCTCTCCAGGTTTAGGTGCATCTTCTCTCACAGAGTCCAGACCAGGCAGTGTTGTGGGCCTTATAACAGCTGGTGTATGCTGCCTGGTTGGTGGCTCAGTATCTGAGAGATCTCGGGAGTCCAGGTTAGTTAAGACTGCTGGTCTTCCTATGGGTTCGCCTTCCTTTGCAGCTTCTTCCAGATTTTCCGTAATTCAACCACAGGGGTCTCCAGCTTCTGTCCATTGGTTGGGTCTAAGTATCTGCATCTTACTCTTTCAGCTGCCTTTTGGGCCTCTAGGAGGGCAGTGGTGCTAGACTCCTGTTTGTAAGCACTGTATTAAACACATCTAAATTTGGACTAACACTTATGGATCTCTTGTAGAACATTAAATGTGTTTTTCATTAAGCACAATAAATTACCTATTATCTTAGAAAAATGAAAATATTTGTTGATATAGCTAAACATTTACCTCTAAAATTTTACTAAAGTAGAACAAAACCCAAAAAAGATGACTTGTATATCATACATGATAAGTACTCTGAGAACATCACATTCCTGTACATAACCACCATAACCTCATTGGTTCACTAAATGAGACTTTGTCAAAATTGCTTTTTGGTCTGCTATTGGTGCTTTCAGTAACTAGACATTTGCTTATATTTCCCCAGGGTAAGTCACACAATATAGCATAATACTCTTTATTCCTGATAAAATATATTAGAAAACTACACACACACACACACACACACACACACACACAGACACACACAAATACATTAAAGAAATGTAAAGATAGCATGTGTATTTCCTTGATAAAATTTTACCAATTCATTTTAAAACATGTTAAAAATGAGAAAATATATTAATATCATAAAATCAGGAGAATAAAAAATAAATTCAAATTTAGGAGGAATAAGTTAGACTATTTTTAATTATATATTTACATAGAAAAATAAATCAAAAGAAAGCAGAAAAATCTATTGGAACTTAAATTACAGGAGAGTTAAATGAAACAAAAATACTACCAGCAAAGAATAAGTGAACTTTGAAACTAAAGACGTATATGACATTTATATCATCATCTAAATGCTATTCCAGAGTAAATTTAATATGGTCAATTTAAAAATAAATAAATGGAATAGTCATTCATAAATATATATGTGTGTAAATTTACATATAATTGCATAGAGAGACAGTATATAATCATACATAGATTCAGTATCTACATAATCACAAATAATTAAGGTTTCCTTAACATTTATTTAAAAAAAACTACTTGTATCTTGTTTAAATATCTCACTTCTAGGGATAGATATACAATATAAATATAATCATTTATGTTTTAATATATAAAAGCTAGCTTCCATTTGACTATATGAATTATGCTTCAGAAGCCTCAACCAGGGCATAGAGATGGTGATTTTCAGGTAGCTTTCTCTTTTTTATGAAGTCCTGGACCATAGCCATGGAATGGTGCTACCCATATTTAACATTGGTTTTCCACTTCAATTGACCTGACTCAGAAAATCCACTGCATAACTGCCCAGAGACTTGTCTCTATTTTTACTAGTTCCTGTCAATTTGTCAAATTGATGTTTGTCATTATACCTATTGTAAATAACCCCCCTCTAGATGGACACAAACATGAAAGCACACATGAAATCATGCTCTTTATCCACTCTTTTAAGTGTATATGCCAAATGTATGCCTTTAGAATTTTAGAGCTACAAATATGGTGTTTCTATAGAATTAGTGTTGCATTTCATAAGATGTGAGAATGTTTTATAAGTAGTGTTAGAGCATACTTTTAGGGAGTCAGAATATTCTAAGTTCTAAGCATACAGTCTATTCAAATGATCTCACCAGTGTTAAACTTCTTGGCTTTTTCATTAACATCATTAATGTCTTCATGGATTTCTGATGTTAGTCATCATGTAAAATGATAAGTTTGAGTAGGACATCTTGTAGTAGCACCCTCATCTCTACTATATACCCATAGTCATAAATATCTGCTTATTCAATTTCCCTCTAACATCATTATTAATTTAGGAGAAAGTCATCAAAATCATTAAGTCTTGGTTGATGGGTGGGTGAGACTGTTGTTAAAGTCAGCACAAATTAACAATGAAATATCAAAATCAGATTTCAATTCTCATTATTCATGGAATATTAACTCCAGTTCCATCATATGGGTTTCATCATATGCTAATAAGCATGTATTCAATTGGACTTTTCTGTATTTGAAATACTAAAGTACTTAAGGATAAATTAGATGTAGCAAATATGCATGGTGACTAACATTTTGTTACAATGTTGTTGCTGCAAACCTGAATTCAAATAATAAGATATCATCCTATTCTGCATGCTCAAAAGAAAATGTCAGGTGACTATTGAAAGTAAAAAGTTCAAGCAACTTCAGTACTAAAATTTGTAATGTTAAAAAAAAAAAAAAGGTATAAAGAAATACTATGTTGAGAAACACAGTCTGTCCAGGAAATGTTAGAACTTCTCAGAATACTTCATAAGGACTTTTTCTTAGGAATAACTTCATAAATAGAGATTGTAGAATGAAGAAATGATTCCCAACTCATTTCCCCATCTTCCAAGCCATTCTCTGGGTTGCTGAGCCCCACAACCTGCATGGTCTAAGTTATTTAGAAACTACACAAACACTCTTGCTTTTTATCTATTGCTGTAATTCCAGCTATGATAATTTGGGGCTTTTATTTTACTTTTTATGCTATCAATGTTGTCGCTCACTTACATACTTACAGTCTCACTCCAGGTGATCTTTTCAGTAAGATTCAGAGGACAAGTACAGCTGGAGGCCAATCTGACTTTAAAAGTGGTCATATTGTCATTATTTCCCCTACGTTGCCAAAGGAATAACTGGGTTTTTAGTGATATTTTAAACTTACATAATTCTGACTTCATGTTTCTTGTGGGAAAGTTTGCAAGTTTGAAAACTCTGTACACCTTTACTAAAATAATTATTTTCTGCCTACTGAAGGTGATTTACATGATTCAAAGGACTTAAGGCATCCATTACAAGACTGTTGAACTTTCCACAACTTTTTATATTGAAGTTTGATTTTTTTATAATGTTTCTGTAATGAAGATGATATTTAATTGATAATCATGAAGCAATGATCAATTTTCTTTCTTTCTTTCTTTCTTTCTTTCTTTCTTTCTTTCTTTCTTTTCTTCTTTCTTTCTTTCTTTCTTTCTTTCTTTCTTTCTTTCTTTCTTTCTTTCTTTCTTTTCTTCTTTCTTTCTTTCTTTCTTTCTTTCTTTCTTTCTTTCTTTCTTTCTTTCTTTCTTTCTTTCTTTCTTTCTTTTTACAATTTTTTATTAGATATTTTCTTAATTTCAATTGCTATCCCGAAAGTTCCCTCCCCCCACCCCTGCCCTGCTCCCCTGCCCACCCACTCCCATATTTGGCCCGGGCGTTCCCCTGTATTGGGGCATATAAAGATTGCAATACCAAGGGGCCTCTTCTCCCAATGATGGCCGACTAGGCCATCTTCTGCTCCATATGGAGCTAGAGACACAAGTTCTGGGGGTTCTGGTTAGTTCATACTGTTGTTCCTCTTCTAGGGTTGCAGAACCCTTCAGCTCCTGGGGTTCTATCTATAGCTTCTCCATCGTGTGGCCCTGTGTTCGATCTTATAGATGACTGTGAGCATCCACTTCTGTACGAGACAGCTATATCAGGGTCCCTTCAGTAAACAGTTGCTGTCCTATGCATTAGTGTCTGAGTTTAGTGACTAATTATGGGATGGATTCCCCAGTGGGGTAGTCTCTGTATGGTCCAACCTTTTGTCTTAGCTCTATACTTTGTCTCTGTAACTCCTTTCATGGGTATTTTCATTCCTATTCAGAGGAGGAATGAAGTATCCATGCACTGGTCTTCCTTCTTGATTTTCTTGTGTTTTAGAAATTGTATCTTGGGTATTCTAAGTTTCTGGGCTAATATCCATTTATCAGTGAGCGCATATCCAATGACTTCTTTTGTGTTTGGGCTATCTCACTAAGGATTATATCCTCCAGATACATCCATTTGCCCAAGAATTTCATAAATTCATTTTTAATAGCAGAATAGTACTCCATTGTGTAAATGTACCACATTTTCTGTATCCATTCCTCTGTTGAGGGACATCTGGGTTCTTTCCAGCTTCTGGCTATTAAAAATAAGGCTGCTATGAACATAGTGGAGCATGTGTCCTTTTTACCAGTTGGAACATCTTCTGGGTATATGCCCAGGAAAGGTATTGCTAGATCCTCCGGTGGTACTATGTCCAGTTGTCTGAGAAAACACCAGACTGACTTCTAGAGTGGTTGTGCAAGCTTGCAATCCCACCAGCAATTGAGGAGTTTTCCTCTTTCTCCACATCCTCGCCAGCATCTGCTGTCACCTGAATTTTTTATCTTAGCCATTCTGACTGGTGTGAGGTAGAATCTCAGTGTTGTTTTGATTTGCATTTCCCTGATGATTAAGGATGTTGAACATTTTTTTCAGATGTTTCTCAGCAATTCGGAATTCCTCAGTTGAGAATTCTTTGTTTAGCTCTGTCCCCCATTTTTTAATGGGATTATTTGTTTTTCTGGAGTCCAGCTTCTTCAGCTCTGTGTAGATGTTGGATATTAGTCCCCTATCAGATTTAGGATTGGTAAAAATCCTTTCCCAATCTGTTGGTGGCTTTTTTGTCTTGCTGACTGTGTCTTTTGCTTTACAGAAGCTTTGCAATTTTATAAGGTCCCATTTGTCAATTCTTGATCTGACCGCACAGGCCATTGCTGTTCTCTTTAGGAATTTTTTCCCTTTGCCCATATTTTTGAGGGTTTTCCCCACTTTCTCCTCTATAAATTTCAGTGTCTCTGGTTTTATGTGGAGGTCTTTGATCCACTTAGACTTAAGCTTTGTACAAGGAGATAAGAATGGATCAATTCACATTCTTCTGCATGATAACAGCCAGTCTATTTGGAGTTCTGTAGGCTTCTTGTATGTTCATGGGCATCTCTTTTTTTAGGTTTGGGAAGTTTTCTTCTATTATTTTGTTGAAGATATTTGCTGGTCCTTTGAGTTGAAAATCTTCTTTTTCATCTACTCCTATTATCCCTAGGTTTGGTCTTCTCATTGTGTCCTGGATTTCCTGGATGTTTTGAGTTAGGATCTTTTCGCATTTTGCATTTTCTTTGATTATTGTGCCCATGTTCTCTATGGAATCTTCTGTGCCTGAGATTCTCTCTTCCATCTCTTGTATTCTGTTGCTGATGCTCACATCTATGGTTCCTGATTTTTTTCCTAGCGTTTCTATCTCCAAAGTTGTCTCACTTTGGGTTTTCTTTATTATTTCTATTTCCCTTTTTAGGTCCTGGATGGTTTTGTTCAATTCCATTACCTATTTGGTTGTGTTTTCCTGTAGTTCTTTAAAGGATTTTTGTGTTTTCTCTTAAAGGACTTTTATCTCTTTAGCAGTGTTCTCCTGCATTTCTTTAAGTGAGTTATTTATGTCCTTCTGAATGTCCTTTGTAATGTCTTCTACCAGCTCCATGAGATATGAGTCTTGCTTTTCTGGTGTGTTGGGGTAACCAGGAATGGCTGAAGTGGGAGTGCTGGGTTCTGATGAAGGTGAGTGGTCTTGGTTTCTATTGTTAAGATTTTTATGTTTGCCTTTCACCTTCTGGTAATCTCTGGAGTTGGTTGTTATAGTTGTCTCTGGTTGGAGCTTGTTCCTCCTGTGATTCTGTTGGCCTCTGTCAGCCAACCCAGGAGCCCAGCTCTCTCCTGAATCTCAGTGGTTGGAGTAGTCTCTGCAGGTGAGCTCTCCTCTTGCAGGGATGGTGCAAGGAGTTTTGGTGTTCAGACCTACCTCTTAGGTAAAGTTGAAGACCCTATATAGGGCCTGTCCTAGGAGATGTGTTGCCTCTCTGGTCTGCACACTCTCCTGTACAGACTGGTCTCTGTGGGACCCTTTGTAGTCCATGAGCTGATCTGAACAGACTGGTCTCTGAGCGACCGGGACCCAAGATGGCTGGCTCCCCTACAAGTTCTGGCAGGGAAAGCCCTCCCAGGCGGAGAAATCTCCTCAGGCAGGGAGGGTGCCTGGATGATCAATTTCTAATGATTATAAACCATGCTAGAATGGAACCAAGAACAAAGGCTTTCTCTGCTTTTTACCTGTATCATTACAATTAAATTTTTATTCTTTATTGCAGTTGTACTTCTCCTCAGTGGGTTTTAATTTCTTTGAAAACATATATATATATGGAAATTAGTTTGTGCCATGGCTTAGAAATTCATTACTCTACCCCACTGGGATTGAGGAGAAGAAAAGGAGCAATGGGGGAGAGAAAATTTTAAAATAATAAAGAATTCAAATATTATGTGTAAAAACAGCATAGGACCCCTGTTCCTTTTTTTTTTTTTTTTTTTTTTTTTTTTTTTTTTTTTTTTTTTTTTTTTTTTTTTTTTTTTTTTTTTTTTTTTTTTTTTTTTTTTTTTTTTTTTTTTTTTTTTTAATAAATCCACTTACTAAGAATTCCAGAATCATTCTTTCACTTTGTTTATGGAAAGTTTGTGCATACATATCAGGGGAACAAAAAAAGGAAAACATGGAAGTTAATTATAATCTTTGAAACCAGGAAAATTCACTAAGCACACTTTGTTTAAGTTTGTGTAGTTTTATTGATGCCTGTATAAGCATACATTCGTTTGTGTACAATCGTGTATATTTAGGTTATCAACTATGAAATTATATCTGTTCTTGTTACTGTAAATATAGATTCTTAAATCATCATATCTGTAGCTCTACATTTGTTTAAACATTTAATATCCAATATAGTTACAACTTTATATTTTGAAGGATACTGAGAGTACAAATGTCAATAAAAGTCCGTGACAATGTGCATATATTTCCCCCTTAATCTAAGATGACAATGCCAAAATGGTGGACCATAGGCTGATTTTACAGCTTAGTTATAAACATTTGTAAACTGAATTCATTTGTTTCATCTATATGTACAATGTGGTGTCTTGGATAATTTTATGATTTTATTTATAATTTTTGAGCAATCTCTCTACCATTCTTCATGGTGATTAAACTTATATACATTATCATCCTTACCATTTGTGACTTTTGGGTTTTTTTGGTAATAGCATTTCTGCCTGTGGTGAGAGGTTCCTAACTATGTTTCTATTTACATTTCCTTTGATGAACTCATCTCCATCCATTGCAGTCATGGCCCAACCTAGTGTCTGACTCTCCATGATGAAACGGAAGGCTCAGGATATCATCTTGTATGTAAAAACAAGATTTGATTTTTTTAAAAATATGACTGTATATTTTAGAGAAAGCTAAAATATAAATTCAGACATATACATATACAAAATTCATTGCTAAGAGTCTGAGTACCTCACAAGACTATACTGTTGTGTATATAAGAAACTCTGAGAATATCTAGATGCAGATAGTAGTTGTTTGTGAGCTGCTAATACTTCCATGAAATTTCTCCACTTTAAATGATGACATCTATGGATAGATAACACTCTTTTTTCAAAAAAAATGGCTTTAATGGCCAGTATTTTGGATTTTTATCATCATTATGCTCATTTGTTTGTCTCTTATGCTAGAAACCTTTAGCCATAAGAATTTCACAGTTTCTAAAAGTGAATACACAAGCTTAAATGTTGTAAATATGTTAAATATCATCACTCTGACTCTGCTTTTGTTGTCTTACACAACTGTTACAGTAACAAATCTCAATCTCAAATAATATTGATTTTCCAAAATGTTTTCCTTTTTTTCAGGTACTCAATATTTGGGTAAAATTATGATCAGCTATATATTATAAATCCTTTTCTGTGGTTTAAGTTTGTACTTCAGGAATTATGTGAATTATTGTGATTTTTATATCATTTCTATTTTGTCATGAAGATTACAATGTTTCTATCACACTTAAGCTGTTTTTAACTGTTTTATTCCTCTTCAAAAGCATATATCCTGTAATAGCCTCTATAACACACCGTATTTATGTTGAATGTACATAATTTAAAGCCTGTTCTAGAGAAATGGAAATTTGTTTCCTTTAATAGTATGGCCCCTATCAGGGGTATGGATAGCCACATAGGAATAATATATCATCAATACAAAAGACCAGATGGACTTTTATAAATAACTAGTGACACAAAGTTGGATAAGTTTAGAATGGAGGAGTGATTTGGGGAGAAGTTGGAGAAAGGGGTAAAAATTATCAAAATAAAAATTTCAAGAAAGAGATATTTAGGCATTATCAATGAAGCATTGCTTGATATGTTAAAGAGCCATACATCAATTATTGACTTATTTACTTAAAATTTGACCAGTTAATATTTTTCTTAGTACTGTGAGAATAAAATACACAATAGCATTTCCCCCTACATTGGGCCTTTGTAAGTTTTCTCT
This sequence comes from Mus minutoides, assembly GCA_902729485.2. NCBI lineage: Eukaryota > Metazoa > Chordata > Mammalia > Rodentia > Muridae > Mus > Mus minutoides. The sequence goes on along the minus strand of LR750892.1, from coordinate 130,520 downwards.
ACTCCATAATACAATGATACCATTCCTGCATGTGTACTCTTTGGTTCTGGGTTTGGTGTCTGTATATGGGATGGATCCCCAGGTGGGGCAGTCTCTGGATGGCCTTTCTTTCCATTTCTGTTCCACACTTTGTCTCCGTATTTCCTCCCAAGAGTACTTTGTCCCACTTTCTTTTTTTTTTCCATTTTTTATTAGATATTTTCTTAATTTACATTTCAAATGCTATTCCAAAAGTCCCCTTCCCCCTCCCCCCTCCCTGCTCCCCTGCACACCCACTCCCACTTCTTGGTCCTGGCGTTCCCCTGTATTGGGGCATATAAAGATTGCAGTACCAAGGGGCCTCTCTTCCCAATGATGGCCGACTAGGCCATCTTCTGCTACATATGGAGCTAGAGAAATGAGTTCTGGGGGTTCTGGTTAGTTCATATTGTTGATCCTCTTCTAGGGTTGCAGACCCCTTCAGCTCCTGGGGTTCTATCTCTAGTTTCTCCATTGTGGGCCCTGTGTTCCATCTTATAGATGATTATGAGCATCCACTTCTGTATGAGACAGCTATATCAGGGTCCCTTAAGAAGGCACTAGCTGTCCTATGCCATAGTGCCTGAGTTTAATGACTGATTATGGGATGGATCCCCCCTGGTGGGGTAGTCTCTGTATGGTCCATGCTTTCATCTTAGCTCTAAACTTTGTTTCACAGGAGGAATGAAGTATCCACATGCTGGTCTTCCTTCTTGAATTTCTTGTTTTTTGCAAATTGTATCTTGGGTACCCACTTTCTAAGAAGGACTGAAGCATCCACATTTTGTTCTTCCTTTTTCTTTGGCTTCATATGGTTTGTGAATTGTATTTTGGGTATTCCGAGGTTTTTGGGCTAATATCCATTTATCAGTGAGTGCATGCCATGTATGTTCTTTTGTGACTGGGTTACCTCACTTAGAATTATATTTTCTAGTTTCATCCATTTGCCTAAGAATTTCATGAAGTCATTGTTTTTAATAACTGAGCAGTACTCCATTGTGTAAAATGTAGCATACTTTCTATATCCATTCCTTTGTTGAAGGACATCTGCAATGGATGGCCTTGTCAAACATCAATGGGAGGAAAGCCCATTGGTCTGGTGAAGACTAGATGCCCCAGTGTAGGGGAATGCCAGGGCAGGGAGGCTGGAGTGAGTGGGTGGGTAGGGGAGTACCCTCATAGAAGCAGGGGAATGGGGGATGGGATAGGATGTTTCCGGACAGGAAACTGAGAAAGGGGATAACATTTGAAATGTAAATAAATAAAATATCCAATAAAGAAAGACACTATTGCTTTCAATATCAACATGGAATCCCTCTCTGTTTTTAACAATAAGATTTACAGCAAAACAAAGATCTTTAAAGACCTGAATTAGACAAACAAAAAGCAACAATACCCTGTAGCTTTGTTAGTAACCAGCATTTTACACTTCTGTTCAGATGTATTATTAACCATGTAACTCACTTGTGTAGCTGAGCCTGGGATTCCATGTAGTTTATTATTTGTAAGCCTTGCGTTGCCCTGTCTTCCAATTTAGTGACTTTGTCCACTGAGACATTTTTACTCAGTTGTTAGTCTTCCTACAAGAGAAACAAACCAGATGTTCAGGAGAGAGATTTATGTACAATACATACCTACAAAATGTCATATTTAAAACATTTATCTTATAAAAAACATATTTATGCTTTTGGAACCCAAAATAACAGCAATAGCAATAACCAGAGCAATGATGATGATGCAACTAAATGTTGTTGGTGAAATGCATATAATATTCTCCATTATATTATTTCTAACATGCTATCAAATCTATGTATTTCAGATGATCAGGTCCAGGACAAAGAAAGTTCTTGCATTTGATCCAAGATCTGGCAAAATATTTGAAACATTTTGCTGTGGATTTAACGGTTTTGCCTTTCAAAAGAGCCCCACATAAATGAGTTTTAAGATATTCACAGTGTCTTATTACATATAATCCTATATTTATAAAAAAGTTTCTATTTTTTGTTTGTTGCTTTGAAAGTTTCTATTTTTAAGATTAACCACCTATGATGACTCAGTCTAGCTATTGTCTTATATTCTAAGTTTTAAATTTTTAATTATACAAATAAAGAAACTCAAGAAGATATAGGAAAAGGAAAACATAAACTTAAGCAAAAGGCTTATTGATGTGACATGTACATTTAAGATATACATATTTAAGACTTCTACATTTGCAATGAATCAGCACTGATTATTGGCAACTAAGAAAGTAAATCCAATTTGCATGAATATTCTGTTCCTAGCTACTCTGTGACTTATTATAGCTTTTTATGGCAGGAAACCTAAAAGTATAAGGAAAAAAAAAATCCTGTGAGTTTGCCAGGTGCATTCTTGCTGAATCAGCCCAATTGGTATAATGCCAGTTTCTACTGTTTTTTACTAAAAAAAAAAAAAAAATGAAAGAAAAGAATCCTCCAGGAATAAAATGCTAAGGATGTTTAAAGAAAAATAGCACACTGAATCCTAAACTTGAAAGTTGCAATTCAAGCAGTTCTTCACTATACAACAAACAACAATAAAAAGAAATATATGTAATTTCAATTTAACTGCGATTTTAGAATATTTATGAATATAACTTCTGATAGGCATTTTCCCTCCCTCGGTGATGCAGACACAGGCCAGATTAGACTAGATTAAAGTTAAAGACAGGCAGGTTTACTAGGAGGCCGCTCTCCGGTAGGTTCAGCAATCTCACAGGCGGAAGCGAGTGAAGTTACACATCTAGGCTAAAGCAAGACATGGGGTGTTACAAAGTTTAAGTGAGGAGTGATGACATGTCCATCTAAGAGCTGGAATTTTTCCCATACTGTGTTAAAAACCTGAGCCCCTGGGCAGGAAGTCTTGGGTGGGTTGCCTGAAATGCGGAGACTAGGAGTGATGATGGCCTGTTTGTAATAGCCAGGAGTTTTCTCCAAGCAGACAGGGAATTTTGTCTAAGCAGGCAGGTTTGGGAGAAGGATGGCAGGTGAGATTTCCCAACTTGCACAGGCCATAAGCAGGGGTTTCAGACTAACATCCAACCTTTTTGGGTATAGGAGAACAGATTCAGATCTGGCTACTTCCTGTTGAAGACAAATGGCGTGGGGTGGGGTGGGAAAGTGAGGAGTTGGTGGCTTTGTGCTCACTGAGAGGTATGGGTGTAGGAACATTTGGTTAACCTTTACATTCATCCAAAGTTTCTTTGTGGTTGGTGAGGCATCCATTTTGGCTATTAGGCCCAGAAAATCTGACAGATGTTTCTGTGAAGTAGGACTGTGAAGAAGGACTGTCCTACTTTATCAGGGTAAAGTGAATCAGTCACTTTTGCAGATGTCTTGCCTGTCTACAGTTTGGACACTGTGCTGTCAGCAGTCAAGGCAAAGGTCAGTTTATAGCCCAGTGTCTATTTTTGCCACATGTAAAGCAAGCTTTAGCTGGAAGTTCTTCAGTGTCCATCTTTTTTGGAGCAGATAAGGAGTGCTGTCAGGGCTGGTATGTCTATATTTTGAAAAGCTTTTTGTATTAAAAAAAAACATTTTATATGTCATAGTCTGTGAATTTCTGAAGTGTTTGAAGGCTACCCATTTATATAAAATATATCTAAATAGACAAATGTTTGATTTTTCATTATTTACTTTTTGTTTAACTTTGAACATATATATATAGGAGGTTAAATAGCTTATTTGTTAATTTATCATGAATTATAAAAATAGTTATAAACATATAAACACTTCTATGTTTTAATTATGTTTTATAGTTTTTAATAGGTGTTTATATGATATGTTTAAGCAGAAGGTAGAGTTAGGACAGGAAAAGGTTAAAAGTTAGGAAAAATATCTAAAACCTTGGCTTGAGGGTGCTTTTATCACAGTAAATTATATTGTAGCTTATTTGGTTATCACAAGAGTAGAAATTAGCTTTGGGATGGGAGGGGGATTGACACATTGGGCACAAACGGAGGGGCTTTTGTGGAGCCAAGTCAGTGAGAAGATGGAATTGTTGGACTAGTGCAGATGGAACAAATTTTGGGACCCATGGCAGAAGGAGGGTTGGGTTGTGAATGTTTGCAATAGTCCTACTTGGGCCTAAGGGAAAAACTGGACCATGTGGCCTAGACAGAGGCTTAAAGAAGCTGTAGTTCCTGGAGGGACAGGAGTGACAAGTTGTTCAGGAGTGTTAGAGAGGCTGATGTGCTCAATATATGAGCACTGAGGCCATCCCACCAGGCCAGGCTCCATTGTGGAGAGTAGGTAGGGCTGACATGGGAAAGAGTGAGGTGTTGTGGGATGGGCAAAGAGAAAAAGGTGTTACCAGGTGGAGGGGTGTTGCTGGAACATTACTGTAGCTCAGGATAACAGAAAGGAAGAGGAGGAGGTTACAAGAACCATAGTGGGCTGAAGAATGGGATTCTGGAACTTAGAATGAAATTTACAGACAAATGATTCATATGTATCTTAGGAGGATTAAATTAGCAGCCTGGTTCAGAGGGGGTATTGCAACTGGAACAGGTGAATGTATTGAAGTGAAGAAAGGGGACAGGGTTCAGTCAAAGAAGGGGCTCAAGTTCAGGATCTGGGTCCCTGGAAGCAAGGTAGTCTACTGGCATGGTTATCCTTTCTTGTAAGACCTAAGCCATAAAATATTTGCTATCCAGGGAAATTTCCCCCAAATATCTGGACAGAAGGTAATTTAGACCATTTGCCTACATATCAGCAGAAATTTTAAGATCATGAAGGATATTAACATCAAGAGTTCTCTTTGGTGACCATTTACTGAAGCCAGAACAAAAGGCATTTTGGGTTCAAAGTCTGAGACTGTCCAAATTTGGATAAATTTTGTAGTAGGCACCATGGTGGCAACTGAGGATCAAATTTAGACTTAGCACTGGGTGGGTTGCCAGAAACTCAGAGAAATGATGACATATTAGCCAGAAGTTTTTTTCAAGTGGCTGGGTGTGTTTTTTCTGTATAGCTGGAGTTGGGGAAAGGAAGGCAAACAGGGTTTTCCAGCTTGTGCAGGGAATGAACAAGGGTTCCAGCCTAACAATTTCAATATGACATTAATAAATGATAAGAATACAAAAAATAAATATGTAGATTTTTTTGCAAGAAACACTATGTAAGAAAGGTGATATTTATTCTATTGTAGGTAAATAAAAAATTGCACTCTATGACTCTATTATAGACTATCACAAACTAAAAAAATATAAAAAATATTAACTTAGAAAACACTCTCAGAAAACACTTCCCGGAAGACTTCACCTATGTAATATTGGTCTCTTCTTAATCACCACTAATTTCTTAGCTCCATGTAACCAGCCTCAATTGTGTCACTAGTCTCTTTTTACTGTTGAGTCTAAAGCCAGAGCTACATGGCCAAAGATGCTGAGTTCTGCTTCTTGCTGGGAGTAAAATATGTCCACACACCTGTCCTTGTTCTATCACAGCCGTCACTGCTTAAGTTTAGCTGTCCTGGATTTTGCTCTCTAAACTAATCTTTAACTCAGAGATCTGCATGCCTCTGTCCTCTGAGTTCTGGGATTAAAGACTTGTACTACCATGTCGCCTGGCCTTAGCATTTCATGACTACTATTTCTCAAGATCTGAATCAAAAGTCTGTGTCCTCCATTTCTGGATTGTAGTTCACTTGAGATTAATTGTCCAAATTAAAACAACAAACCAAATAACATTATATAACCATCCCTTGTTTTATGGCAAACACATATACAATATGCTTATCTCGGTGAGATCCTGCCACAAAGTCACCACTCCCTTAATCTGTTTATAACTATAACACAGGATTTAGCTCCATTTCATGTCATTTTATTACTTGAACAATACATTTTGTATTTTTTATTTCTAAGCTTTTCATGCTTGATCAAAACCCTGTTCATGAGAGTACACCAGCAGACAAAGTCTATGCAACTAATCAAAATCTCTTTACTTTGGCCTCAGGTAGACTTTTCAGGCAAGGGCAAATAGTAGCCACATTCTTCACTAAAATCTTACAAGAACAATCTCTAGACCACATACTAAAATTTTTCTTTTCTGAAGCCTCTTAAGCCGGCAGGCCTCACAGTTCCAATCACTCTTAGCACCATTGTTTTCCATATGTTCTCTATAGTGACCCATTAATCATCACTTAAAGCATTCCATTGCTTTCACAATACAAATTCCCCAAATTTACATTCCTCTGGAACAAACACCACCAACATCACCAACGACAACAAAACAAACATATAGTCAGGTATATCACAGAAACTTCTAGTACCACTTCTAGGACCAACTTCTGTCTTAGGGTGTCTATTGCTGTGAAGAGACACCACAACTAAGGTGAGTCTGATAAGGGGCAATATTTAATTAAGTTTGGCTTGTTTACAAGTTCATAGCTTCAGTCTATTATCATCATAGCAAGAAGCATAGCAAGGTACAGTCAGACATGGTGCTAAGGAGATGAGAGTATTACATTTTGATCTTGGAAGACAGAAGACTGACTTCCAGGTACGTAGGAAGAGGATCTCAAAACCCATCCCCACAGTAACACATTTCCTTAAACAAGGCCATAGTTACTCCAACAAGGCTGTACCTCTTAATAGTGCCACTCTCATGGACAGCATATTAAAATCACCACACTATGCTCAGCTAGATCTCTTACCCAATGATAAGTCTCCCAATCTCCCAATTATCCAAAGATAATCTATATTATCTTTCTAAAAGGGTACTTAAATCTCTGCACCAATATGAAGGTAGGTTTTGAAATAATTTATTCATTAATTATTTATATAGTTGTACACATAAAATAACTTATTTGCATGATTGGTCTTACTTATAAATCCAAAGGATCACAGTCAAAATGGGAGTCCAGGTGACATACTCAATGTAAAACAGCACCAAACAATTCCTGCTCTCATCAGCAAGTCGAGGCAAATCTTTAAGTGGCAAATCTGTGTTTAAGCATGTGTACATGAATGTAGGTGCCATTGGATACCAGAAACTTTGAATTCCCTGGAGTGGGAACTACAGGTGGTTGGGAATCATCCAATGTAGATGCTGGGAACAAAACTCAGGTCCTCTGGAGAATATCATATGTTCTTAACTACTGAGTCTTCTCTTCAGTCCCTGACATTAGGGATTTTAAGATGACATAAAACATCATGTGACTTTAAAAAAATGTATTAATCTGGGAGTGAGTAATCATTGTCCATATAATTGATACTGTGTGAGAAAACTGTTAGTAAAAATTTCAAGTGTAAGATACATCTAGAGGCATCCATTAATGTTTGTTATCTCTGAAGTTGAGGATTCTCAGGGTTGCTTTTCATGTGTGGTTTTATCCATATTAAGAACTTGTGGAAAAGTGGTAACCTTTATAATTTTCATTCAGTTACATGGAATGCTGAACGAATATTTGGTAAGTTATGCCAAAGATAATTTGGACATCATCCAGCAAATCTGATTCTATTCAGGAAGGCAGAGAATCTTGTCTGTGATTAGAAAGTCTACTTTGCCTACTCTTTACAAGTTGTTTAATGCTATGTATAATGTCTGCTGATGGAAATGTCTGCTTGGCTTACAATGAATATGTAGTTTTGTTCTAACATATATTTCTGTCATAGTGGATTGTCTTGATCATGATCAAAAGCTACAGGCCATTTCAACCATTCAAAGACTCTTAAAATTTGTACTAAAAGACAGATAAGTATTTTCATGAACCAGTAACTTCATGTATTTTGTTATAGTGACCAAAAATTAACATGATACTACATACTTAAACTCAAAATGGTATAAGTTCAAAACTTAATATTAAATGCTGGACACAGTCAATATATCTCATTATTACTTTCCAGAGTCTTCTCTGACTGCTCAAAGTATGTAAAATATACAAACACTTTTTGACTACATTTTATGCACAGCCATTTCTAACTATGGTCATATAAAATTAAGGGTAACATGATTCTATAGACAGGGTCTTACATAGTATTTGGGACTTACTCTACATACTGATCTTTTGCCTTTCCACTCTAAGAGAGGGGATAAAAATGTATTAATTTCTTTGTTCCAACCAATCCAAAATAAGAACTTGATACTATATAAATGATATATGCTGTTTGATTAAAGTGTTAATAACCTTTTGTTAGAAGTGTGATTGTGTAATATTCCCATCCACTTTGAATGTGGTATCCTAATTGATAACTCCTTTGAAGTTAAATGTGCACCAAATGGAGACTCAAAGGTTCTGTTATCACCGTGCTATTCCATTTGCTTAATAACCTAGCTGTATTTTTTGCTCACATAGGGCAGCTCTGTAAAAGCCCTGAAATTCATGGACTTTATTCAAAGTGACAAAGGAAATATTAAAATTACGACTTCAATTTCCTGTATCTTTTCTTATCTAAATAGGGAGGGTATCTACATCTCTCAGCATTAACTCACCCAGAGCAAAGGAAGTTATGATCCTGTTATGTCAGTAGACTGACTTTTCTCCTGCAGCATTTGCTCATCTCAGAATCAAAATTTGGCTACAGACATGTTACATAAAATACATGGAGCTAGAAATGAGCAAGATATCCAGTTTTTTAATATATGCATAAATGTGTGTTTTTAATATTATTTTTATCTTCCAGACTACAGTACATGATTAAAATAGCAAAACTGTAATTAAACAAAATTAATGTTTTAGTAACTTTTCAACTACTCAGATAATATTTTGGAATCATTTGTTTAATGTCAGTTTTAATAAATTCAATCATCCATACCTATTTAGATAATGAAATAAATGATTTGATTGTATTAAGATGTTATGTAGTAAATATGCTATTCTTCCTACCATCACTTAACATACACATGTACTACATAACACAGTGGATAATCAACAAAAATCCAAGGAATTTAAAATTAGTAATTATTGAATATATAAACAATTATGAATACCTGTGCATTTTAATGGATATTTTATAACAAATGTAGTTTCCTGAACTTCAAAAAACTTCTAAAATCCTTTCATCAGATATTTCCTAGATGCACAATGCACAAAGCATTGATATTGAGAGCAAACCATAGCAAATTACTTGTTCCTTCAATTATTTACTCTTCTGGACATTTGTTTTCCTCTAAGATACAAATCTTTTATTTTTTTATTTTATTTAATCTTTTTGTTTGTTTATTTGTGTTTTTCCACTCCAGATTTTTATCCCTCTCCTGGTCCACCCTCTGATTGTTTCCCATTCCATACCTCCTCCCCACCCCATGTCTCTACGAGGATCCCGCCCCCACAGACCTCTAAACTCCATGGGGCCACAGTCTCTTGATGGTTAGGTACATCTTCTCTGACTGAACCCACACCCAGCATTCCTCTGCTGTGTGTGTGTTGTGAGCCTCATATCAGCTGGTTTATACTGCCTGTTTGGTGATCCAGTGTCTGAGAGATTTCTGGGGTCCAGGCTAATTGAGACTGCTGGTCCTCTTACAGAGTAGCCCTCCTCCTCCTCAGCTTCTTCCTGTTTCCCCCTCATTCAACAACAGAGGTCAGCAGCTCCTTCTGTTGTTTGGGTGCAAATATCTGACTCTTTCAGCTGCTTGTTGGGTCTTTCAGACATTAGTCTTGATAGTTTCCTTTTTGTGAGGGCTCCATAGACTCAGTAATAGTGTCAGGCCTTGGGGCCTCTCCTTGAGCTGGATCCCACTTTGGGCCTGCTGCTGGACCTTCTTTTCCTCAGGCTCTTCTCCATTTCAATCCCTGCAGTTCTTTCAGACAGGAACAATTATGGGTCAGAGTTTTGACCCTGGGATGCAACCCCCCTCCCTCATTTGATGTCCTGTCTTTCTGGTGGAAGATGGGCTCTACAAGTTCCCTCTCCCCACTGTAGGGCATTTAATCAAAGGTCCCTCCCTTTGAGTCCTGAGAGTCTCTTACTTCCCAGGTCTCTGGTGTATTCTGGTAGGTCTTCCAACCTCCTACCTTCCAAGATTGCCTATTTCCATTCTTTCTGAATATAATCTAATACAGTTTATCAGTAAATGATTGGTGTATGTTCTAACAAATTTTTTTTGTTAGTTTTTTTTTCTGTTGATAAACAAACACCATGAACAAAAACAATTAGGAGAATCTGCTGCTGATGAAGTATCCAATTATATAGAAACAGAAATTTGAATATTTCAACAATATTTGAAGATTTTCAGCTTCCTGATATGATTCTTCTGAAGGCTCTCCCTTGCCATGGCTCTTTGAGGACTTGGCGAAATCATTCAATGCTTAAGGAAAAAAAAGCAGTTTTAGTTATTTTAAATTTCTCACAGTTCCCTTTTCAATCCATATAATTATTTCAGTGTAAGAAATTTCCAGACTAGACAGCTGTTTAGTGTCTTTCATTCTGTTTCCATTAGTTATGCTTTATCTTCAATTTTTTTTGCCATTTCTGGTATATGGCAACCTTCCTATCAGACAGGACTTTTTTTTACGAAGTGTGCAAGCATGGGATCTCTTAGTTTTGTGTACTTATTTGATCATCACAATTTTAGTTGGCACTGTTGGATTCGAGTCTATAGTTATACTAAAAATGAAGTCTTCATGCCCTGTTGCTCTTCATCCCTCTATTATATTAGGTAAGCTTTACTGCCAATCAGACTTTTAATTTGTTTGCTTGGGAACCTGAAACTGAGCAGTAATTGCCCAATTTCAGAAGCTTCTGGAAGAATTCACACAGTGCCTAGTTTCTTCAGCTTTCATGGGCATGGAGTCTTAGTCCATTCTTTCTGAGATCTGATTGGTGGTATTTTGGAGGTTTATTTAATAGCTGTCAGTGTATCAGTCAACCAAGCAGTACCTCTACAGTTCTGCATTTAAATGTACTATTAATTCAATGTTTAAATATTATTCCAATGTAAAGACATATAAAATAGAATGAAAAAAGGCATATTTTAATATTTTAAACAAGAGAACTATTTTCTACCCTCTCTATGTTCTGCAGCAGAAAATTGAATCCATAAAGAATTAATTTTTATAATTTACTTATTTTATGTGAATTTGTGTTTTGCCTGTAAGTATGTCTGTGTGAGTGTGTCAATCTTGGAGTTACAAACAATTCTGAGCTTTCATGTGAGTGCTGGGAATCAAACCTAGGTCCTCTTCTAGAGAGCTAGTTAATGCTCTTAACTGCTGAACCATCTCTCCTTTTTCTTCTTTAAGAAATTATATTGGATCGTGCTGTTTACTTTTCTTTTTTTATTAATTGGATTTTTTCAGCTCTTTTTATTTATTTATTTTTATTAGATATTTTTTAATTTACATTTCAAATGCTATCCCAAGAGTTCCCTATACACTCTCCCATCATGCTCCCCTATCCACCCACTCCCACTTCTTGGCCCTCGCCCTCAACCTTGGTGTTCCCCTGTACTGGGGCATATAAACTTTAAAAGACCCAGGGGCCTCTCTTCCCAATGATGGCCGACTAGGCCATCTTCTGCTACATATGCAGCTAGAAACATGAGCTCTGGGGGTACTGGTTAGTTCATATTGTGGTTCTACCTATAGGGTTGCAGACCCTTTCAGCTCCTTGGGTGCTTTCTCTAGCTTCTACATTGGGGGCCATGTGTTCTATCCTATAGATGACTGTGAGCATCCATTTCTGTATTTGCCAGGCACTGGCAAAGCCTCATACAAGACAACTATATCAAGGTCCCTTCAGCAAATTTTCCTGGCATATGCAATAGTATCTGGGTTTGGTGGCTGATTATATGATGGATCCCTGAGTGGGGTAGTCTCTGGATAGTTCATCCTTTCATCTATGTCCAAACCTTGTCTCTGTAAATACTTTCATGGGTATTTTGATACCTATTCTAAGGAGGAATGAAGTATCCACACTTTGGTCTTTCTTCTTCTTGATTTTCTTGTGTTTTACAACTAGTATCTTGGGTATTCTAAGTTTCTGGGCTAATATCCACTTATCAGTGAGTGTATATCTAATGTATTCTTTTGTGATTAGGTTACCTCACTAAAGATGATATCCTCCAGATACTTCCATTTGTCCAAGAATTTCATAAATTCATTGTTTTTAATAGCGGAGTAGTACTCCATTGTGTAAATGTACCACATTTTCTGTATCTATTCCTCTGTTGAAGGACATCTGAGTTCTTTCCAGCTTCTGGTTTTTATAAATAAGGCTGCTATGAACATAGTGGAGCATGTGTTCTTATTACCAGTTGGAAGATCTTCTGGGTATATGCCCAGGAGAGGTATTGCTGTATCATCCAGTAGTTCTATGTCCAATTCTCTGAGCAACTGCCAGACTGACTTCCAGAGTGGTTGTACAAGCTTGCAATCCCACCAGCAATGGAGGAGTGTTCCTCTTTCTCCACATCCTTGCCAGTACCTGCTGTCACCTGAACTTTTTATCTTAGCCATTCTGACTGGTGTGAGGTTGAATCTCAAGGTTGTTTTGATTTTCATTTCCCTGATGATTAAGGATGTTGAACCTGTTTTCAGGGTTTTCTCAGCCATTAGGTATTCAGCATTTGAGAATTCTTGTTTAGCTCTGTACGCCATCTTTTTAATGTTTTGGTTTTTTTTTTTTTTTTTTTTTTTTTTTTTTTTTTTTTTTTTTTTTTTTTTTTTTTTTTGTTTTTTTTTTTTTGTTTTTTTTTTTTTTTTTTTTTTTTTTTTTTTTTTTTTTTTTTTTTTTTTTTTTTTTTTTTTTTTTTTTTTTTTTTTTTTTTTTTTTTTTTTTTTTTTTTTTTTTTTTTTTTTTTTTTTTTTTTTTTTTTTTTTTTTTTTTTTTTTTTTTTTTTTTTTTTTTTTTTTTTTTAAATTTCTGTAGTCCAGCTTCTTGAGATCTTGGAATATATTGAATATTCGTCCCCTATCAGATTTAGGACTGGTAAACATCTTATTCAAATCTCTTTGGTGGCCTTTTTCTCTTATTGACAGTGTCTTTTGCCTTACAGAAGCTTGGCAATTTTATGAGGTTCCATTTGTCAATAATTGATCTTACAGCACAGGCCATTGCTGTTCTGTTGAGGAATTTTTTTCCCCTGTGCCCATATCTTTGAGGCTTTTCCCCACTTTCTCCTCTATAAGATTTAGTGTTTCTGGTTTTATGTGGAGTTCCTTGATCCACTTAGACTTGAGATTTGTATAAGGAGATAAGAATGGATCAATTCGCATTCTACATGCTCACCACCAGTTAGGCCAGCACCATTTGTTGAAAATGCTGTTTTTTTTCCAATGGATGATTTTAGCTCCCTTGTTAAAGATCAAGTGACCATAGGTGTGTGGATTCATTTCTAGGTCTTAAATTCCATTCCATTGATCTACTTGTCTTTCACTGTACCAGTACCATGCAGTTTTTATCACAATTACTCTGTAGTACAGCTTAATGTCAGGCATAGTGATTCCCCCAGAGGTTCTTTTATTGTTGAGAATAGTTTTTGCTATTCTAGGTTTTTTTTTTTTTATTATTCCAAATGAATTTTCAAATTACCCTTTCTAACTCAGTGAAGAATTGAGTTGGAATTTTGATGGGGATTGCATTGAATCTGCATACTGCTTCAGGCAGGACAGCCATTTTGACTATATTAATCATGCCAATCCATGATCATGGGACGTCTTTCCATATTCTGAGATACTCTTCAATTTCTTTCTTCAGAGACTTAAAGTTCTTATCATACAGATCTTTCACTTCCTTATTTAGAGTCACACCAAGGTAGTTTATATTATTTGTGACTATTGTGAAGGGTGTTGTTTCCCTAATTTCTTTCTCAGACCATTTATCCTTTGTGTAGAGAAAGGCCAATGATTTGTTTGAGTTAATTTTATATCCAGCTACTACACTGAAGCTGTTTATCAGGTTTAGGAGTTCTCTGGTGGAATTCTTGGAGTCACTTATATATACTATCTTATCATCTGCAAATAGTTATATTTTGACTTCTTCCTTTCCAATTTGTATCGCTTTGATCTTCGTTTGTTGTCGAATTGCTCTGGCTAGGACTTCAAGTACTATATTGAATAGGTAGGGAGAAAGTGGGCAGCCTTGTTTAGTCCCTGATTTTAGTGGAATTGCTTCCAGCTTCTCTCCATTTACTTTGATGTTGGCTATGGGTTTGCTTTATATTGCTTTTATTATGTTTATGTATGGGCCTTGAATCCCAGATCTTTCCAAGACTTTTATCATGAATGGGTGCTGGATTTTGTCAAATGCTTTCTCAGCATCTAAGGAGATGATCATGTGGTTTTTGTCTTTGTGTTTGTTTATATAGTGTTTTACGTTGATGGATTTCCGTATATTAAATCATCCCTGCATACATGGGATGAAGCCTACTTGGTCATGATGGATGATCATTTTGATGTGTCCTTGGATTTGGTTTGGGAGGATTTTATTGAGTATTTTTGTATCGATATACATAAGAAAAATTGGTCTGAAGTTCTCTTTCTTTGTTGGATCTTTGTGTGGTTTAGGTATCAGAGTAATTGTGGCTTCATAGAATGAATTGGGTAGAGTACCTTCTGTTTCTATTTTGTGGAATAGTTTGAGGAAAGTTGGAATTAGGTCTTCTTTGGAGGTCTGATAGAACCCTGCACTATACCCAGCTGGTCCTGTGCTTTTCTTGGTTGGGAGACTATTGATGACAGCTTCTATTTATTCAGGGGAAATAGGACTGTTTAGATAGTTATTCTGATCCTGATTTAAGTTTGGTACCTCTATCTATCTAGGAAGTTGTCCATTTCATCCAGGTTTTCTAGTTTTGTTGAGTATAGCCTTTTGTAGTAGGATCTGATGTTTTGGATTTTCTCAGGTTCTGTTGTTATGTCTCCTTTTTCATTTCTGATTTTGTTAATTAGGATACTGCCCTGTATCCTCTAATTATTCTGGCTAGGGGTTTATCTATCTTGTTGATTTTCTCAAAGAACTAGCTCCTGCTTTGGTTGATTTTTTGAATAGTTCTTTTTGTTTCCACTTGGTTGATTTCAGCCCTGAGTTTGATTATTTCCTGCCATCTACTCCTGTTGGGTGAATTTTCTTTCTTTTGATCAGCCTTGGTTCGTGGAGATCAGAAAAGATGCATGGGATAATTTCAGGCAGTCACAGTCCTCTCGGCTTGGCACCTCTCCTCTGGCGGGGAAGATTGCTGGATGTCTGGGGTTTGTCCCAGAAGGTATGTGGCTTCTGCCTGTCCCAGAATCTGTGTAGCTTCTGCAGTCCACACTCTCACCTCAGATATTTTTTTTATTTACATTTCAAATGTTATCTCCCTTTCCCTCCACAAATGCCCTAACATATCTCCTCTTCCTCTGCTTCTATGAGAAACTCCACCTCACCATCCTGGCATTTCCCTACACTGGGGCATTGAACCATCACAGGACCAATGGCATCTCCTCCCATTGGTGCCAGATAAGTCCATCCTCTGCTACATATGCATCTAGAGCCATGAGTCCCACCACATGTACTCTTTGGTTGGTGGTTTAGTTCCTGGGAACACTGGAGATCTGGTTGGATGATTTTGTTGTTCTTCCTAAGAGGTTGCAAACCCCTTCAGCTTCTTCAGTCCTTCCCCTAACTCTTTCACTGGGGTCCCTGTGCTCAGGCCAATGGTTTTCTGCAAGCATCTAAATCTGTATTTGTCAGGCTCTGGCAGTACCTCTCAGGAGACATCCATATCGGGCTCCTGTCAGCAAGCATTTCTTGGAATCAGCAATAGTGTCTGGGTTTGGAGGCTGTATATGGGATGGATTCCCAGGTGGGGCAGTCTCTGGATGGCCTTCTCTTCAGTCTCTGCTCCACAATTTGTCCCAGTATTTTCTTTAGACAGGAGCAATTCTGGGTTAAAAATTTGGAGATGAGTGGTTGGCCCCATCCTCCAAATGGGAGTCTTGCCGAATCTCTGGATATGGTCTCTTTAGGTTCTCCCTCCCCTTTGATGAGCATTTTACCTAATCTCATCCCTGTTGGGTCCTGGGAACCTCTTCTTTTTCTGGCATCTGGGACTTTCTGGTGGCTACCCCCAGTTCTCCACCCCCCCCCCATTGTTACACACCTCTGTTCAATTTTCTGATCCTCTGTATATTGTCCCAGTCTCTTCCCATACCTGATCCTTCCCCCATTTTCCCATTCCCCTCCTCTCTTCCTCCCAAGTCCCTCCCCCCCCTCTACCTCCTGTGAGTATTTTGTTCCCCCTTCTAAGAAGGACTGAAGCATTCACACTTTGGTCTTCCTTCTTCTTGAGCATCATATGGTCTGTGTATTGTATATAACATATCATTAGTTTAATTAAATATTTTATGAGACTACTGGGATCATTGATGACTAGATGATATTCGCTTCAATTTTATTCATGTTTTACAAATACCATTAGGCAAAAACTGATTGAGTAGTATAGGTATGGATTCTCTATAAATATACTTAGAGATAACTATGTAATTTGAACTCTTAAATCTTCTTGTTTTGAAAATATCTTTTGTGTCTTAGCTTTGTAGATCTATTAATTACAGCAGAAGTAGGGCAAAAAATTATATTGATATCAGAAACAATTCATTCTTTTCTTGTGTGTTTTTGAGGCCATGTTTTAATATAGAAATTATCTAAGTGACCTATTATATACTGAAAGAAATTAAAAATTCAAATTTAACATTTGTTTTACAAATTATGCTATGAATTGCACACACCACATACATAAATACCCATTTAATCATGGAAATAGGCTTGGTCAGGCCAAGTTGGAACAGTTTTGTTGATATTTTTACTTTGCTTTGGTTTTCAGTCATTGATTAATTTACCCATGCATGAGAAATTTTAATCCTTTTTTTCTAGTACAAGGAAACTATGTTCTAAAAACCAGCTTGATTTCTACTGCAAACTCTCCTTTCTAGCACATAATTCTTAAGTCCTGATGCCCACTTTCCAGGAAATGTAGGCTTAGATCAATGGTGTATGATCTATTTAAACCCAGTTTGCTTCTCAGAACTTTCTCTTTGGCTCAAAGTAGATTTAAAAAGCAAGATTTCTTCCATGATTATTTATAAGACTGATTTTTTTGAACTTTAAATTTTCTACCCAATCTTCCAGGAATTATTTATATAATCTTCTTATTTCATTTCCTAGTTATAGTCACAAAATAATAGCTATATCAGTAGAGTTTAGTAATAAAAATTTTGATTAAAAATACCATTGAAGACAACACATTTATGTTTTTCAAATATTTATTTAGCTTATATTTTATGAATAATATTGAAAAATAAATATAAATACTTCATCATACTTATTGACAGAAGAATATAATTTGAGTGTAGAAGACATGTTCATTTGCTTTCACTTCACTTATACAGGGACTGACAAGCAGAACACTTAAGCAGGAGAAAAGATGTGATTTCAGCTTATTTAATATCTAGTTTTTGAAGGTATCTTCTTAATGTAAATGCATGAATATATACATATGTATATTGTAAGAATATATGTATATATATTCTTGTAAGAATAATTTTAATTATTTAATCTTAATCTATTACAACCTTTAATTGTAAGAATAATATGTATATATACATACAAACTCTCTACTGCAATTAGTTAAAACTGTGTGAATAACATTTAATTTATCGTTATCCAGAGTCTATCTCACTGGAACCAGAACTAGTGCGGTAATTGTTTATCAGGGAAATTTATTCATCTCTATTTTAAAGTAAAAATTCAAAAATCAATATGCCATAAATAAATTCTGTAATTTATAGATTCAAATTTTTATCTTTCTTATATAAAATTTATCTAATTCTATGAAATGTGAATTTGAATCTTTATGTGCATTTCTTATTTGGTCAATGTCAAGTCTTCAAACCCTGAGTTGTGAGGTCCTTTAAGGAAGTATGTAATATGTGATTTGCATAACAATCCTATTGATAGCAAATTCATTGGCACAACCAATGCTATCAACTCTGAATCAGCAGGATCTGGTTGCTAGCTATGGAGTAAAATAAGATGGATATTTTTTTTATTAGATATTTTCTTCATTTACATTTCACATGTTCTCCCGAAAATCCCCTAAACCCTCCCCCATCCCCCACCCTGCTCCCCTACCCACCCCACCCACTGCCCCCATTGGCCCTGGTGTTCCCCTGTACTGGGGCATATAAAGTTTGCATGACCAAGCGGCCTCTCTTCCCAATGATAGCCAACGAGGCCATCTTCTTCTATATATGCAGCTAGAGACATGAGCTCTGGAGGTACTAGTTAGTTCATGTTGTTCTTCCACCTATAGGGTTGAAGACTCCTTCAGCTCCTTGGGTACTTTCTCTAGCTCCTTCCTTCGGAACCCTGTGTTCCATCTAATAGCTGACTGTGAGCATCCACTTCTGTGTTTGCCAGGCACTGGTATAGCCTCCCACGAGACAGCTATATGAGGGCCCTTTCAGCACTATCTTGCTGGCGTATGCAATAGTGTCTATGTTTGGTGGCTGATTATGGGATGGATCCCCGGCTGCAACAGTCACTGGTTGGTCCATCCTTTTGATTCAACTCCACACTTGATCTCTGTAACTCCTTCAATGTGTGCTTTGTTCTTAATTCTAGGAAGGGGCGAAGTGTCCACATTTTGATCTTCATTCTTCTTGAATTTCATGTGTTTAGTAAATTGTATCTTGGGTAGTCTTGGTTTCTGGGCTAATATCCACTTATCAGTGAGTATATGTTATGTGAGTTCTTTTGAGATTGGATTACCTCACTCAGGATGATACCCTCCAGATCCATCCATTTGCCTAGGAATGTCATGAATTCATTGTTTTTAATAAGGATGCCATATTTTTATGTTTAATTTTTATTGTTAAATGAAACTTGGAGCTATTTTTTAATTTATAAAAATAACCTGGTATAACAAGTTGAGATTAAACTTCCTTGTATTGACACACATAATTTTCAGGTGACATTTCCTTCCTCTAGTTTCATTTTGATTTAAGTTATGTTTTAATGCTTAGCTCTTTCCATAGCACATTGCTTCTATCTTTTATGGGAGTGGATAACATTAAACTTTGCAATATTTACATGTCTCCATACATTTGGTAAACATTAATTATGTGTACTTTCAAAATGGGTGAGTGAATAGTACATACATTTATAATAAAAAGTTGCTTTAAAAGAGTGAAAAGAAGCAGATCTAGTTGGATAGTTTATTACAGGTCATTTATACTTTATTTAAATTTATTTCTTTAAATATCATGCTCCACTGGTTTAGCAAATAGTATTTCATTTTACATGCAATCTGCTCTTTCTTAAACATATATATGAGCTACCAATTACTAGAATGACTACAAGTAGATATTAGAAGTGTTAAAGAACTAAGATTTTTACTTGACAAAATAGGAAAATAACAAAACAAAACAAAACAAAACAAAACAAAAAGCCCCATCATTTTCAAGGACCAGAGAACAAATAGCATGCCTGTTACCCCAACGTTGGTTTTCTGGGAACCTTACTTTAATTCAATTAGCAAATACTACTCAATTTAACAGAAATGTAAGAAATTGGGTATCTTATTTACTAGTTATATATTTTGAATGAGGTGTTACAGAAGAATAAAAATTAATCTAATTTTATAATGGAAAATCCAGTGAAATTGAAACTGAGATCATGGAAAGATTCCACCAACCTTTCTTGTGAAGTCAACTTTGTAATTAATTTTAAGAAGAAAAATTTGTATTTTTCTGATAAGCCACATTTTTCCTTTTGTAATTATCTTTTATCAAGCAGTAATATGTATAAGAATAACTAAGTAATCCACTGTAACTGCATTTCTAGTAGACAGAATGTATGGTCATTAAAAGGAGATTATAGGAACTTTAAATTTTTTTTAAAAAATGAATTAATTTAATTTTTAACACTCCATATTTTATCCCCCCCCATCCACCCTGTGACTGTTCCACATCCCATATGTCCTGCGCAAACCCCCTGTCTCCACATGGATGTCATCACCCCCATCCCACCTGACCTCTAAACTTGAGGGTTAGGTGCATCATCTCTGAATAAACACAGACTCTGCAGTCCTCTACTGTATGTGTATTGGAGGCCTCATATCAGCTGGTGTATGCTGTCTAGTGGCCCAGTGTTTGCGAGATCTTGGGGTCCAGATTAATTGAGACTGCTGGTCCTCCTACAGGATTGCTCTTCTCCTCAGCTTTTTCCAGCTTTTCCCTAATTCAACCACAGGGGTCAGCTGCTTCTGTCTATTGGTTGGGTGCACCTATCTGCAGCTGACTCTTTCAGCTGCTTCTTAGGTCTTCCAGAGTGTGGTTATGCTAGGTCCCCTTTTGTGAGTGTTCCATAGCTTGAGTAATAGTGTCAGGCCTTGAGACCACCCCTTGAGCTGGAACAGACTTTGAGTCTGATGCTGGTCCTTTTTTTCCTCAGGCTCCTCTCCGTTTCCATTCCTGTACTTCTTTCAGAGAGGAACAATTATGAGTCAGAGTTGTGATTATGGGATGGCCCCCCCTCCCTCATTTGATGCCCTGTCTTCCTGCTAAAGGTGGGCTCTATAAGTTCCCTCTCCCTACTGTCTGGCATTTCATCTAAGGTCCTTCCCTCCCTTTGAGTCTTGAGTGTCTCTCACCTGCCACATCTCTGGTGCATTCTGAAGGGTCCCTCCAACCTGCCTGTTTCAATTCTTTCTGCTGGCCCTCGGGGATTTCAGTCCTTTTCTCTCACAGAATACCAGATCAGGGTCCCCTCTCTCTCCCACTCCCTCCCCCACATTACACCTTCCCTCCCTCCCTCTTGTGATAGCTTTCTTCTCCTTCCCAAGTGGGACTGAGGTGTCCTCACTTGGGCACTTCACTTTGTTGACCTTTTGAGTTCTGTGGACTAGATCTTGGGTATTCTGTAGTTTTCTTTTCTTTTGGGGTTAATATCTACTTATTAGTGAGTACATAAAAAAATTTAAAAAATATTTTATTGGTTATTTTATTATTTATATTTCAAATGTTATTCCCCTTCCTAGTTTCCCCTCTGAAAACCCCTCATCCCACTCCTCCCCCATGCTTCTATGAGGGTGCTCCCCCACCTATTCACCCACTCCAGGCCCGACCTCCCTAGGACTGGGGCATCAAGCCTTCAAAGGACCAAGAGCTTCCCATCCCATTGATGCCAGATAAGCCCATCCTCTGTTATGTATGCATCTGGAGCCATGAGTCCCTCCACATGTACTCTTTGGTTGGTGGTTTAGTGCCGCGCACCCACACGTCTCTGATCAGCAGAAACAGTGGGAATAAATGACACCGGATGCCAAGTGGTTTCAAGCAGCTTGCCTTCTCAGCTTCTGCTTTATTCTGTTTCTCTCTCTCTTTCTCTCAGGTTTCACACAGCTCTAGCCATTCACTCACTCACTCTGTTCTCGCCTATGATGGCTGGCTAACACTGGTGCTGCTCTCTTCATCTGCTGCTCTCTGGCCTAACACTGCTGGTGTTCTCCTATGCTGGCACTCTCTAACACTGGTCCGGTCTCCTCATCTGTTCTCTCTTTGCTACGCTGGTCTCTGGTCTCTGGCCCACCTCATCTGGGGCTGCCCTCAGTTTATACTCCCATTCTCATGCCACCTCACACCACCCAATCATAGATGCACACATCCAAGGCAGCATGTAGGATTGGCTGATAGAATGGTATTGTGAGATGTTGTGCTAATCTCTCCAACGAGTTATACGTGCTGCTTTTACTGCGCATGACTGAGACTGGGATAAACAAGTGAGCTCATGGGGCTTGACATAGAGCCAGGTGCCATCTTTGGCCCATGCAGCTGCCCCCGCTCCCCACAGTTTAGTCCTTAGAAGCTCTGGGAGGTCTGGTTGGTTAATATTGTTGTTCTTCCTATGGGGTTGCAAACCCCTTCAGCTTCTTCAGTCCTTCCCCTAACTCTTCCATTTGGGTCCCTGTGCTCAGTTCAATGGTTGGCTGCAAGCATCTAAATCTGTATTTGTCAGGCTCTGGCAGAGCCTATCAGGAGACATCCATATCAGGCTCCTGTCAGCAAGCATTTCTTGGCACCAACAATAGTGTCTGAGTTTGGAGGCTATATATGGGATGAATCTCCAGGTGGGGCAGTCTCTGGATGGCCTTGCCTTCAGTCTCTGCTCCACTCTTTGTCCCTGTACTTCCATTAGACAAGAGCAATTCTGGGTTAAAATTTTGAGAAGCGTACGTGTCCCTATTCCCTAACGGGGGGCCATGGATAACCACTAGATATGGTCTCTGCATGTTCTCTCTCCCCTTTATTAGACATTTCAGCTAATTTCATCCTTGTTGGGTCCTGGGAGGCCCTTGTTTTCCTGGCATCTGTGACTTCCTGCTGTCTACCCCCAGTTCCCCATACCCCATTGCTATATACCTCTGTTCAACTTCCTGACCCTCTGTACATTTCCTCTGTCTACTCCCACACCTGATCCTGTTTCCTCCTTCCTCTCTTCCTCCAAGTCCCTCCAAATCTCTACCTCCCATGATTATTTTGCTCTCCCTTCTAAGTAGAACTTAAGCATCCACACTTTGGTCATCCTTCTTCTTGAGCTTCATATGGTCTGTAAGTTGTATCACTGGTATTCTGAGCTTGTTTTCTAATATCCATTTCTTAGTGAGTATATACTATGTGTGTTCTGTTGTGACTGTTACCTCACACAGGATGATATTTTCTAGTTCCATCCATTTGCCTGGAATTTCATGAACTCATTGTTTTTAATGGCTGAGTAGTACTCTATTGTGTAAGTGTACCACATTTTTTGTATCCATTCCTCTTTTAAGGGATATCTAGGTTGTTTCCAGCTTCAGGCTATTATAAATAAGGCTGCTATGAACATAGTGCAGTATGTGTCCTTGTTATATGTTGGAGTTTCTCTTGGGTATATGCCCAGGAGTGGTATATATAAACTTTTAGTAAAAGAAATAAGATGTGTTGATAAGCTTTACTACTTAATGTCAGTTTAAATATAATCAACCACTGTATTATCCATCTCTGTAGGAAAAATACAGTTTTTTTCTGCTCTTGTTATTAAAAAATAAAATTGCATGATGAATGCAAATACATTAGAAGAAAATTTAAGATTAAACAAAATTAAAATGGCTTCCTATTTCCTTTATTTTGAATTCAAACAAATGTTAGTCAAAGTAAGCATTTGGGTAAGCAATCTGTATATGGAGTAACTACCTAGAACAGCAGCTACTCTATTTTTAGTATTAAATGTGTTTTCTTACATTATACATTATGTCTTTTAATCATATATAATTTCCATAAGTGTTATACTAGATAGAGTTTTGTCAGAAAATTTCACATACATTTTTTTGGAGGAGGGTTAGTTGTTTTTCGAGACAGTGTTTGTCTCATAAAATGTGGAAGATGGTAGTGTAATGGTAGATCTGCCCTATCTAGGCACACAGTATATATTCATATTAACTGAGTTGTTTTTTCATTGCTGGTGCATATTTGAGTTGGAAATTTACTGCAACACATAACTAACAGTTAGCTTACATACCTTTACTAAATTAGTTATGAAATGAAATGGTATTTCTATTTCTTTTTCTAAATACATGTTTTTATACTCACATACTCCCATCTATGAAGGGGTGTGTGTGTGTGTTTTCGTGTGTATTCATTCAGGGAAGTACAAAAATCTGTCAAAGAACACAGGTTATATATATATATCTCCCCAAAACTGGTATTCTCTTTCTTATGATCAAAATACAACCTAATATTTCATACCAGGTGAACAAACCTAAAAGTCCTGTTAGTACTCTGTTTTTATTTTTATGTTTTTTACCTTACCATATTTTCCCTTGCATGAAACTGTCCAGACCAGAAAGTATATAGAATCTCCAAGATTATAATTCCATAAAAGACGAAGGAGGACCACAAGTAAAGGCCACACTAGTTCTAATGTAAACTGATGTTCTTGCTTTCTTGTAATAAATCACCAAGAGTGCAGCATTATCTTGAGAAAGTTATTAGAACCAGGTCACCATTACAGGCTTCCAGCTACATTCCAAAGTGTTGCAAATGGAAAAAATATACTTCAAAAGGATCAAAAGTGAATAAATTTGCATAATTAGCAGTCCTGCTCCTCTGTAGTCAGGGAAACAGCATTCTCGGAGAGGTTTTTAGATTACATTTCTGCTTTGTTCCTGTGCACTTGAAAAATGAAACCTTAACATTTCATCTGTAGGAATGGAGCCTTACTTAAGATCTTGATGCCCTGGAACAAGGCTCTTCTGTAAAACCTAGTTGTACTGTGGCCCACATTTATATTGATGAAAGTAAGGGTTCTTCAACTTTTGTTTAAAGAAGATGGGAGAAGTAGGTACTACTCTAAAAGGTTCTCTGAACAAACGAGTAATGTACCTTGACATGTTTTAGGAGGGCCAGGTTATCTCAGAATAGATATGTCTTAAGAGGCCAGGTTATCTCAGAATAGACATGTCTTAGGAAGACAGACTATCTTAGAATATTTGAATGATGGCAGATAATAAATCACAGATGCTTCTTAACAAACAGCTTTGTGCAGGAGAGAAAGTGGAGTGGTAGAACAGAGACATAGAGGAAACCAGACTATGATATTTTAAACATTTAGAAGCAAAAGCCTAGTCTCGTGTGATGTGATAAGAAGGAATGTGTTATAGGAGTCAGAAGAAAGTACAGTCAGTGCTTAAGACTGTATAATGCTCTTCCAGTATACAGCTCAATTCCTAGCCTCACACAGGGTGCCTAACAACCACCTGTATCTCCAGCTCCAAATCATCTGCCATCTTCTGTTCTCCATGGATGCTTGTATTCATGTACATATAACCCCCTACTATAATATTAAAAATTAAATAATAATGAGTTTATAGATTACACAATTTTTGTTCCTATTCACTTCAGACATGGACATGACATTATTGAAGAAAGCAAAGCTGTCAATGCTTTCCTTATGAATTGATAAAACTGTTGGAACCAGGCATGTTGAGTTTAAGATACATATTTGACTTTCAAATAAAAAGACAATGAATTATGAGACATAGAGAATAATAAGACAGGGGAAATGATCAGCAATTATATGAAGATCAAAGGGATGTAAAAGATTGATATCCATTTGATAGGCATCACTAATTTAAATTCATAATGGCTGAATGTAATGAATCAGTGCAATATAGATATTGAATATATAACTTAACATAAAGTTTAGAGACTTGAAGTTATAGCTCAGTATTCAACATGCAGGTAGTCCTGGGTTCCAAAACCAAAATTAAAGACTAATTAAGATAATACTATATTTATAAACACATTAATATTCTGTGAATATTGTATTGTGGTATTATTTTTCTTATAAATAAGTGATTTTTTTCCATATTAACTCATATTTTAGTGCATATTTTGTTATATCTAAATGTATCAAAGTATAGTTAAAATGAACTCTAGTAGGAAAAGGTAAAACTGTTATAATTTTACCAACATTACTAAGAGAAAAAAAACTGTTACATAAATTTTTAAAGTTTTCATTATTCAGGAGGCCAGTCTTAGCTCTCTAGAGTTAATTCATCTTCCTAAAATATCTGTAGAGCACTCTAATGTGCACACCTCAAAGTAGTCAGTGTTCTAATGATGCATGCCAAGAATAGTTTGATTTTCTTCTATAAAAATAAATGTGATTAAATTTAATGTCTCTACATCTTTGAAAGTATCATTGAATACTTTCTAGAAACGCAACATTCAAAAATTATGTTCATCTCAAAGTATGAAATACCAAAAATGAGTCTCAAAATATTAAATGGTTTTACAATACCACCAACGTTGTGTGAAAACACTTTCTCAATAAACATTAACCAAGCATTCATAACTTAAAAGAGGCAGGATTTGTATTTAGGATACTTTTATTCTCTTAAATGTATTTCTTTGGTTTTGAAGACTTAGTTGCTTTTTTTTTTCCTAAACCTATAAATGGCATATTGCACTGACCTTTCTATCCATCTCTTATCTAATTTTTTCTTCTGCTTGGTCTTCTCTGTGGATGATGCTTTCCAAGGTATCTTTTATCTGATGTATTGACTCTTTTATTTCCAGATGTTTAAATTTGGTTCTTTTTCTGAATCTCTTACTTTTGCTGATTTTGTTATTTTGTTTGCTTTTATCTGTATTCAAATTTTGATTACTTTTTAGCTACTTGGCATTTATGTTAACTTTTGAACTCATTTCTTCATTGATCACTTGATAGTCATAAGGCCTTTTAAAAATTAGAGTTCTGCTGTATGTTTATGACATTTCAACTATTTCATTACCTTTTATTGAAAGCAAACAAGTGAGGTTGTTGAGAGAGTGTGAGGGCTCAGGTCTATTATTGTGATACATTTTCTTTTCCTCATATATTTAGTTATTTGTCTTCTATGTCTGTTAGGATAAGTCTGCTCTATATTTTTTTTATCATGTATTCAATATTTTTTCTTTTTGCAAATCTCTTGGTGAATTTCCTTTTTGTCCTTATTTGTACCCTTACTATCACTTAAGGAGCAAACAATAGGCATAACAATGTTGTCAGGAGTTCATCATCAACATAAACATGGAAATAAAGACATTACTTAATTTAATTAGATTTCAATAGTTTTAGATAAAATGTTATGATATACTGTAAAAAAGTAGCTTATTAATCATTAGAGCAAGTGATTAAGAAGTATAAAGAGAAGGGGTAGAGAAGGCACAGTATTTTAGAACACTTATTCAAACATGAGGACTAGAAGTCAAGTTCTAGATTCCAGGCATCCCAAACACATTTGTAACCTTAGTTCCAAGGAGAATAAGAAAAGGTGAATTGCTAGAGCTTGGTGATGCCCAGCCTCCCTGACAGATGTAAACTCTAGCTTCAGGGAGAGACCCTGCCTCAAAAGAACAGGAAAAAGATAGTTGATGCTCTCTTTTGGCATCTGTAAGCCCACAGATGCACTACTTCATACATATGCCCCACCTACACATTCACAAACATATTCAGATACAGCCATATATGAATGCTCACAAGTAGTATAATGATAAGGGAATCAGAAAAGAGGAAAATAAAAGGCAAAGTAGGGATGTGAAGAAAAGAATATGGGTTATAGGGGTGCAAATCAGAAAGGTCACATCATTTTATTTCAGCTACTGTGAAGGGTATTTCACATCTAATACAATGTTATTAGAACTTTTAATCACAAACAATTGTATTTAACACTTTGGTCATTTTAGGTAGACTGTGGGTCCTCATACAATACGGAAAAGAATTTTAGGAAAATGTAATAATTTTTGAGCTGAGAATCAATGTTCTCCTGACCTATTAGGTTTCTTTTAATGACATCATTATACTTTTTGTAAAGAAAGCAAGAGGTGCTGCTGAGCAGTATCAAACCAACAGGATTTACTTCTTATTTGGCAACTACCTCAAAATTGAAAGTACAATCTTTGAAGCAGTAGAGTATATGGACTCTTGCTTGTGAATGTATGTATGAGCAGCACTGTTGATCAGCACTGCTGATTCCAGTAACCTGTTTATTTTTCGTGTCAATGAATCTTGATTTTAGCAATGCTAGTGTTAAAATCATCAGACTTCTAAACTTACTATTAGAAAATAGTAAATCATCAAGGAACAAGTTCAAATGGTGATACACATTGGGGGGTACATATTCCTCTACAAGTTATATGTACTCCATAGTTTTATGTCATCTTCACATAAACTAACTTTATCTGAAGAGAGGAAACCACAGTTAAGAAAACTGAAATGGAATTGTAGGCAAGCCTGTGGGAATTTTTCTTAATTTGTGATTAATGTGGCAAAGCCTAGCTCATTTTGGGTGGTGCTATTTGGGTATGTAGTCCTAGATTACATAAGAAAGCAGGCTGGGCACACCGCTATGAGCAAGCCTGTAAGCAACATTCTTATTTGCCTCCAGATATCTGCTCTTACTTCCTTCATTAAGGAACTATAATGTGGAAGTGTGAGCCAAACAAACAGACCACCACCACCAAAAATCCTTTTCTCCCCAACTTGCCTTTGGTAATGGTGTTTCATCACAGCAATAGTAACCCTGACTAAGATACTGTGTGTGCCTGATTTTCCACTAAGACAAGTGTACTAAACCTATTGGATTAAATCAGATACTTAAACTGCAGGCTCCTAGGTCAGCTACACCGAAACTAAGCCTTCAGAAAAGTGCTTTGATAAAAATCATATGCACACAGGCATGTTTTTTAACTCAATAAACACACACACACACACACACACACACACATACATATATATTTGTTTGTTTTTCGGGACAGGGTTTCTCTGTGTAGCCCTGGCTGTCCTGGAACTCGCTTTGTAGACCAGGCTAGCTTCGAACTCAGAAATCCACCTGCCTCTGCCTCCCAAGTGCTGGGATTAAAGGGATGCGCCACCATCGCCTGGCTCAAAATATTTTAAATACAGTTTAATGAAGCCAAACAAAAAAACCATAACAAACCTCAAAAATGTGAATGGAAGAAAAATGTGAAAGCACATCTTGTAGTATCAAACAGAGACACACATTAGTAGCTTACATCATCACATCTGGATGTGCTAAGCATCCAGGAGGTTAAATAAATAAATAAATAAATAAATAAATTTGGAAAATAAAATAAATTTGGAAAATCAACATGATAAAGAACTGATAGAAAATGCAATCAACATTTTATTAAACCTGAAGTGTACACTTACATATGAGATTAAATGTGCCCCAAATGGAAAAAAAAGGGTCATATTTTAAATTATTTTATAAGACTAATACTTCTTACTATGTTTTAAATCCTAAGTAAAATAAATGATTAAGACATGAGTGGAATTGGGATTCATGATGTGAAATTCACAAAGAATCAATTAAAACTTAGAAAAATATTAAACTTAGATAAATTTTGATCAGTATTTATAAA
The DNA here is from genome assembly GCA_902729485.2 of Mus minutoides. Classification (NCBI taxonomy): domain Eukaryota; kingdom Metazoa; phylum Chordata; class Mammalia; order Rodentia; family Muridae; genus Mus; species Mus minutoides. Next base: position 101,597 of record LR750892.1, on the reverse strand, counting down.
AATTGACTAACATCAAGTTTTCATGAACTACATGACCTAAGGTTGAAAGGTTGGGGGTTCTCCAACCTTTCACTTATTTTCAAAATATTTTTCATTAATACATTTAATAGAATACCATATTTAATGATCATATTATTAATTAAGAAAGTACTATGCAGTAAATATTTCTAAATATGAACCTGCTTTATTAGTAAAATTTAAAATAGGACTCCAACTCCTTTAGAATAGAAATTTGAACAATATTTCTATTGCATGAATTATATAATATTCAACTATCAAACTAGCATACATAAAAGCAAATCAGTATAATCAATGATTTCTGATAATAAAGATATCAAATATAATTGTGTTGAGATTTTTGAATACTGGGAGTGAAAAGTAGAATCTATTTTCATTGCTATTCACAGGTGATTTAATTGTTCTCTGATTGAAAGCTATAATTAATTCCTGTGCCAAGCAATAGGAACCAAGAGCTTTGCATCAGTCATATGGTTCCATAGGTTTTGATAGCATGTCCATACCATGGATTCTATGAGTTTGGAATGCTTTTATATTCTTAAACAATTCACTAGTGATTTTTCTTTTAATTCTAATAATAATAACAACAACTTCAAAAGTATCTTTTAAAAGAAGGCAAAACATATCACTTTGCATTTATTTTGCTCAAACAAGTACTTATACTATCATATACTTTGATTTAGTATATGTACTTTTCACTCAGACAAAGCCCCAGCAATTGGTGTGAATTCTATGTAGTTAGTCTTAACTGTAGTTCCATGTGGGTTATGCTCTGGGTGCTGCTTCTTATAAACCTAAGACTTGTTTGCATTTATGATCTGACTTCTCATTTGTTCTGTCTCTCCAACTTTATCCTGTAGCTTGTTAAGACTAGATGATTTTGTTTCAAAGTCTTTACAGAACAGATGAATTGTGTCTGTTCTTTCAATTACAATGTTTCTTCATAAACCTTTGTCATAGTTTTATATTTATTTATTTACTTTTTTATTTTTGTGTGTCTGTTTATGCCATAGTGTATATATTTGGAGGTTGGTGGACACTTGTGGGTAAAGGTTCTCTCTCCTTCCAACATGTGGGTCATTGGGATGTAACACAGATAATCAGCCTGGCAGCAAGTACCTTTACTCACTGAGTCATCTTTCCATTCTAAACTTCAAATATTTTTAGGGTATATAATATTGATGGACAGTTTATAAGCCATACTGCAACATTCAGAATGAAAATAAAATGATACTTATGTGATAGAATCTACTTAACACTGAAATATGTTCTTACTGTCCTCTTTAAAATACAGTGAGGTCGGGATTAACGTGTTTTAAGTTGTGTTTGAAGGAACAGAAAATCCTTAATAATTACTGCCTAATGAAGTTCTCATCCACAGTGATTCTATTGGCTTTGCCACGGGAAAGCTGCACATCCCACTACACAGACAAATGACTATACAAAGAGCAAAGGCCTGTTCTTTTTTTCTACAGGAAAGAGAGAGAGAGAGAGAGAGAGAGAGAGAGAGAGAGAGAGAGAGAGAGAGAGAGAGAGAGTAGATTTAAGGAGAAGGATGCGGGTAGTATGCTATGAAGAATAGAAAATTGTGCTTGGGATGTATTGTTTGAAAAATGAATCAAATTTCAGTAAAAATAAAAAGTATCAAAAAAACTTAATGAGTTGAAAAGAATTGTATTTATTTCAGAGTTCTTGGCAGCTATGGGATGGATTGCATAAGCCTGTTTTCATCTCTTGATGGTCTATAGTATATCTTTTCAGCCTAGCTGTATACCTGTTGAGAATTATTAGAAAACTTTGGTGTTTTTCTCAAATAATTATTTAGCTAGTATGTATCAACAAAACTGTACACAGTTTTGATTGATAAGCAGCTGATATTATAATGGGAATGCAAATCAGTACAATAATTATGGAAAATGGAATGAAGATTCCTAAGTGTCTTAAAAGTAGAAATAACATGTGATCCAGCAATTTCACTATTGGGTTGTCCTGAAATGAAGAAAAAGTAGTCAAGGAGATTGCTGTGGTGGGGGTGGGGGCAGCCCTTAATATTCTTCATTGTTTTTGGTTCTTTTTGAGGCAGCAGTGGGATAAGATTTGGTCTTAAGAGATATTTATGGTTGCTGTATAATGATAAATTGTTTACCTATCTAAGTCTAAGTCACTAAGTTGCTACTGTGGCTGACCTGCCTGAAGTCCCTTTTAGGTCAGAAACTGCAGTCTCTGGTATTTAGCACCTCATCCTAAAACAGCAGGGTAAAGGATTAATTGCTTGAGCCTTTTCCCTTTGTTCAGTTGCCTCTCCCTTGTCAGGCAAGGGGGAAGTTTGGAGCAGTAATTCTATTGAAAAGGAGAAGAGAATAATGCTCACAGAAGGAAAAAACTTTTACATAAGTAAATAAGCATAAACTTGTACAAATTCATATGCAGATTCACGCAGGCATACATTTCCATTCTAACCAGTTAGGCCAAGCATAATTACATACTTACACACACATCCACACTTACATATGCATTTGTAGCAAAAGACCAGCCACCAGTGCAGGAAGAACTCACTCATTTTGGATAAAAAAATGAGCTCCAATCTTTAATGCATAAAGAAAGAAAAAGCTTCTACATTTTTATAGCTAAAATGACTAAAACCTAAGTCTGTAAGAAGAATGTATAGTTGTGAGGTTCTAAATGCAGCTTCCAGTGAGCTGCCTCCTAGACATACTCCTGAAATACTTGATGCAGGTTTTGAGGTGAGTTTGTCCCATAAGAATTCTGTCTCAGATTTTGTGTTCTCTGGTCTTCATTGCAAAAAACATAAGAAGCAATATATGTAAGAATAAATGGAGCTCTATTTTACATCCAATAAAGAAATTAAAATTTTTCTATCATATGAAATATATTATTTTCTATGTTGTAGTTGAGAACAACATTAACATAGATAAATATTATTGGAGAAATTTTATTGTTATTTAAACCACGTGGGAAAATGGCAAATATTCTAGACTAGTAAGTTTATAAGGTTGTACCACATTTTGTATCTCCATTTCTAAAGACTATGAAAATGATATAACTATATACTTTCAAAGTTAAGATAACATGATGAATACAGAATTTTTCATTCACTTCAAAGTTCTTAATAAGAATTCTAATCTAAATTAATATACCATAAATATGGAGCCTCAGTAAGAATAAGTCAGATAGATTGTTTATTCAGCCCTTTTTGTTACAGTTGTATTTCAAAGTTTTATAAAGGGTGTTCATATTTAGAAATATTTAGTTCATAGTACTTTCTTATTTAATAATATGATCATTAAATATGATATTGTATTAAATGTATTAATGAAAAATATTTTGAAAATAAGTGAAAGGTTAGAGAACCCCCAAGTAGGTCATGTAGTTCATGAAAACTTGATGTTAGCCAATTTATATAAATACTGATCAAAACTTATCTAAGTTTAATATTTTTCTAAGTTTTTAATGATTCTTTGTGAACTTCACATCATGAATCCCAATTTCACTCATGTCTTAATCATTTATTTTTTTAGGACTTAAAACATAGTAAGACGTATTAGTCTTATAAAGTAATTTAAAATATGACCTTTTTTCCCATTTGGAGCACATTTAATCTCATATATAAGTGTACACTTCAGATTTAATAAAACACTGATTGTATTTTCTATCAGTTCTTTATCATGTTGTTTTTCCAAATTTATTTTATTTTAGAACTTCTCTCTCTCTCTCTCTCTCTCTCTCTCTCTCTCTCTCTCTCTCTCTCTCTCTCTCTCCTCCACCCCAGTGCATGTATGTGTGTAGGATATGTTTGTGTGTGTATGTGTAGGTAGTGTCTGTTTTTGGGGTGTGTTTGTTTCTGTGGGACATATGTATCATGTTCTCATGGAGGCCAAAAGACAAAGACAACTCCTGTAACTTAGTTCTCTCCATCCATTAGGTGAGTTGCAAGGCAAAGGCATTGACAAACATATTTACCTGCTAAGGCATATTACTAGCCTTTAAATCCATACAGAAATTGATTTTTCAAAAGTATTCGGTTATGTTTCTCATTATTTGAGATTAAGCATGGCTAGTTATTTTATCTAATTTATCTAAATATTGGAACTTTGAATTTATAATATTAATAATATTTTAGTTAAAATGTATCTTCTAGGATGGCCTAGTTGGCCATCAGTGGGAAGAGAGGCCCCTTGGTTATGCAGACTTTATATGCCCCAATACAGGGGAACGCCAGGGCCAAGGGGTGGGAGCGGGTGGGTAGGGGAGCAGGGCCGGGAGGGGGGAGGATATAGGGANTATAACAACACTGAGATCAGGAAATATAGTGAGGCCATCTCAAATAAAGCCCCTCCTTGTGTCATGTTGCTAACTCTACTGGAAGTAATTTGCATTTTCAAACCACTTTTTCTTTAATTATTTTAATGGTGTGTATCTCTAATGATAATTTAGACTTGGTTTTAAAGTTGTACAAATATGAGTGAACTTTTATAATATTGTGAATATTTCTCTGCTCAATATTTTATTTTGTTTTCTAGTTTTGTCTATCTATATCTATACCTATATATTCAGTTATTTTGTGATAAAGAATCACACTATCGCAAATGCTTGGTCTGTGTGTCCTATTGCTGATGCTATTTGGTTTGTTTCTGAAATAATAATGACATATGTATGCTTGTTTAAGTGCTTCACTTGAAGAGAGTTACTGGCACTACTGCTAGTTTCTTAAGTCACCCAAGTGTTCCAGTGGTGCTCTCTCTTCATGATCCAGATATCCTGTCACCTTGCTTTCCTGTGGAAAACTCCATGTGTTTATTTCCATCATCTCATGTTGTCTTTTCACATCCTTTTCATAGTTGAACACATCACATGCCCCTCATCTCAACAAGAAGGCATGGGTAATCCAGGATTTATAAACTTACATTAAATGTAAGAGAGGGCATGGACCATATACATATTGAAGTATGTAACATTATATTATATGATTGTAAACGTTGATATTTTCAGTAAATGGCAGCCAGGCAAACATAAGAATTGATAATCTAATACTGACCCAGAAAAATGATATTTAAATAATCTAAGTATATGTATAATCATGCAGAGTGTCAAGGATAAGATGGCCAGGTAAGAATGATGGAGAGTATTTATGGTTAGCTTGACTAGTGAGGGTGCTGTCCAAATTTATGTTTGTATTGATGTCAGTTCGATCTTGTTATAGCTTAGGTTTCCTGAAACAACACATCATTTTTTTATTAAAAAATATCTAAGAGGAAAGAAAGTTTTGAATGGTCTAAAAGCCTAAGTCCTGGGGAGCTGGCTTTTGCCAACTCTGATTGCCTTGAAATACAAAGCCATATATATTTCCTTCAGTCTTGGCTTCTAAACTTTTGACAAACTCTTTCTTGATATTGAAATGAAGGCCAATGGCAAAGTACAAAATAAAGTATCACTAACTTCATATGCTATAATATATATTCTTAAGTTGGCTGTGGATAATTTTTGTTCTGTATGTAAATTATGGCTCAGATAATTTCTTCAGTAATTAAAATGGTAATATATAAACCCACATGTTTAACTGGACAACAATTTGAGCTCACAATTAGCAGAAGAAAATATGTGCATAGTTTTGAGAAATTCACACATAAATATAATGTGTTTTGATAAAAAAAGATCAACTTTCTACTCCTTCGCTTCCAACTCTTATATTCACCTTTAGCATATGTCCCTTCTCAACTTCATATACTCCCAGTATAGATGAGGGAATGGTTTATAAAGTTCTATCCTCACCTGGGAGGCTGTTGGCACTTGATGTCTGGTAGTAGCAGGAGATTAAGTTTTCTTCATGGATGCAGACCCTGATGTGCTGCTCATGCTCCAGGATCAGGAATTGGCATTACTTTGGGGGTTTTCTTGATATTTGGAACATTACATATCTTGCTAGCTAAATTTTAGCAAGTTGTAAATGTGTGATTTAGTGTAGATTTCATTAATCTCAAGTGATCATCCTTAAGCATACATACTTATAAGCCTACATAATTTTACTTAACATAGTGTGTGTGTGTGTGTGTGTGTGTGTGCACGTGCGTGTGTGCGTGCGTGCGTGCATGCGTGCGTGCGAGAAGAAATCCCAGATGTTTCTATTGTGAGAGCAGAAAGAAAGCGTTGGGTCAATGTGGAATCTCAGACTTGGAAGTGCAGTGGAAGTGTCCTGTAGCTCAGGATGTAGTTCTGCTGAACAGCATCTGTAGTCAGGAGAGAAAGCCTGGAAGAATTCAAGGAAGAAACCAACAGAAAAATGGGAAATGACATGGAAAGATTGACCTATTTAAAACTCTACACTAGCTCACAATATTGTATTTTGATCAATAATAAACATAAATATATAAGGAAAACTGATCACTAGATACAGAGCACAGTTATTTGTGTTACCATTTAAATAATAACTCTAAAATGAAGATAGGAATCATGTAAAATTGCATATGTAAATGGGAGAAAACTGCCTTGAAGTATAGTTATTTTGGGAGTAGAAAAAACTTGCCCCAGCATTTTCTGACAGATCAGAGTGCTTTGAAAAATATTTGGTCTCATGAGCCTACACTTATATGTTAAAGTCAATGGTACAAAACTCATTTTCTAAGTTAAAGAGGCTAGAAAGAGCCTTAAAATGTCACTATGTTTAGTTATTTTATAATGTAGTTTAAAAAAGCTATTTATGTATGTGTAAAGGGAACATATTCTGCAGTTCAAAAACTGAAAATAATGCTAGTAGAAAATATAAACTTAGCAACTTTAAGGATATCATCCAGTTCCATCCATTTGCCTAAGAATTTCATAAATTCATTGTTTTTAATAGCTGAGTAGTACTCCATTGTGTAAATGTACCACATTTTCTGTATCCAGTCCTCTGTTGAAGAACATCTAGGTTCTTTCCAGCTTCTGGCTATATAAATAAGGCTGCTATGAACATAGTGGAGCATGTGTCCTTATTACATCTTCTGGATATATGCCCAGGAGTGGTATTGCTGGGTCCTCAGGTAATAAGTACTATGTCCAATTTTCTGAGGAACCACCAAACTGATATCCAGAGTGGTTGTACCAGTTTGCAATCCTACCAGCAATGGAGGAGTGTTTCTCTTTCTCCACATCCTCCCCAGCATCTGTTGTCACCTGAGTGTTTGATCTTAGCCATTCTGCTATAAGGTGGAATCTCAGGGTTGTTTTTCCTTTCCCTAATGACTAAGGATGTTGAACATTTCCTTAGGTGTTTCTCAGCTCTTTGGTATTCCTAGGTTAAAAATTCTTTAGGTGTTTCACAGTTATTTCGTATTCCTAGGTTAAGAATTCTTTGTTTAATTCTGTACCCAATTTTTTAATAGGGTTATTTGGTTTTATGGAGTCTAACTTCTTGAGTTCTTTGTATATATTGGATTTTACCCCTCTATCGGATGTTGGATTAGTAAAGGTCTTTCCCCAATCTGTTGGTGGCCATTTTGTCCTTTTGACAGTGTCCTTTGCCATACAGAAGCTTTGTAATTTTATGAGGTCCTTTTGTCAATTCTTGATCTTAGAGCAAAAGCTCTTGGTGTTCTGTTCAAAAATTTTCCCCTGTGCCGATGTGCTCTTGCCCACTTTTTCTATTAGTTTCAGTGTATCTGGTTTTATGTGGAGGTCCTTGATCTACTTATACTTGAGCTTTGTACAAAGAGATCAGAATGGATCTTTTTGCATTCTTGTACAGACTAACTGCCAGTTAAGCCAGCACCATTTGTTGAAAATGCTGTCTTTTTTTCCCACTGGATGGTTTTAGCTCCTTTGTCAAAGATCAAGTGACCATAGCTGTGTGGGTTCATTTCTGGGTCTTCAATTCTATTCCATTGATCTGCCTGCTTGTCACTATACCAATAACAAGCAGTTTTTTTTTTAAATCACAATTGCTCTGTAGGACAGCTTGAGGTCAGAGATGGTGATTCCACCAGAAGTTCTTTTATTGTTGAGAATAGTTTTTTGCTATCCTATGTTTTTTTGTTTTTGTTTTTGTTGTTTGGGTTTTTTGTTGTTTTGTTTTGTTTTTGTTTTTGTTTTTTTGTTATTCCAGATGAACTTGCAAATTGCTCTTTCTAACTCTGTGAAGAATTGAGTTAGACTTTTGATCGGGATTTCATTGAATCTGTAGATTGTTTTTGGCAAGATGGCCATTTTTACTGTATTAATCCTACCAATCCATGAGCGTGGGAGATCTTTCCATCTTCTGAGATCTTTGATTTCTTTCTTCAGATACTTGAACTTTTTATCACACAGATCTTTCACTTGCTTAGTTAGTGTCACACCAGGTATTTTATATCTTTTCTTACTGTTGTAAAGGGTGTTTTCCCCTAATTTCTTTCTAAGCCTGTTTATACTTTGTGTAGTAGAAGACCACTGAGTTGTTTGAATTAATTTTATATCCAGTTACTTTGCTGAAGTTGTTTATCAGGTTTAGGAGTTCTCTGGTGGAATTTTTGGCGTCACTTAAGTGTACTAACATATCATCTGCAGAGCTGGAGGATATCATCCTGAGTGAGGTAACCCAATCACAAAAGAACACACATGGTATGCATTCACTGATAAGTGGATATTAGTCCAGAAGCTTGCAATATCCTAGATACAATTCACAAACTACATGAAATTCAATAAATAGGAAGACAAAAGTGTGGATACTTTGATTCTTCTTAGGAGAGGGAACAAAATACCCAATGGAAGGAGTTACAGAGACAAAGTGTGGAGTAGAGACTGAAACAATGACCATCCATAGACTGCACTACCTAGGGATCCATGCCATATACAATCATCAAACCCAGACACTATTGTGGATGCCAACAAGTACTTTCTGACAGGAGCCTGGTATAGCTGTCTCCTGAATGGTTCTGCCAGTACCTGACAAATACAGAAGTGGATGGTCACAGCCATCTATTGGGCTGAGCAGAGGGTCCCCAATGAAGGAGCTAGAGAAAGTACCCAAGGAGCTGAAGGTTTTGCAGCTGCATAGGAAGAACAACAATATGAACGAACCAGTACGCCCAGAGCTCCCAGGGACTAAACCACCAATTAAAGAAAATACATGGTGGGACTCATGGCTCCAATTGCATATGTAGCAGAGAATGGCCTAGTCTGTCATCAATGGGAGGAGAAGCCCTTAGTCCTGTGAAGGCTCTATGCCCCAGTGTATGGGAATGGCAAGGCCAGGAAGCAGGAGTGGGTCGGTTGGTGAGCAAGGAGAGGGGGGAAAGGATGGGTGTTTTCAGAGGTGAAACCAGGAAAAGAGATAACATTTGAAGTGTAAATAAAGAAAATATCTAGTAGAAATAAGGAGAAACTTTAAGGAAAATTATTCAATTTGTTTGAAATCAGATCTAATACACATATACACTAGGATTGATTAGAAAAATCATATCCCCCGATAACACTATTGCTTCTCCAGTCTCATGAGTGTCTCTAATGACATAGAACACATGATTTAAGGGTGCAGGGAGATTGCCCAATACATGCATCATTAAATGTGGGGAGCAGGTTTGGCCGCGTGGGCCAAAGATGGCACCCTGGCTCTATGCCAAGCCCCGTGACCTTATTTGTTTATCCCAGTCTCAATCATGTGCAGTAACTCATTCGAGAGATTAGCACAACATCTTGTGATACCATTTATAATTGTGTGCATTTATAATTGGGTGGTGGGAGGTGGCGTGAGTGAATGGAAGTATAAATTGAGGGCATCCCCAGATGAGGAGAGACAAGATGAGAGACCAGATGAGGAGACCGAACCAGCATTAGAGAGACCAGCATAGCAGAGACCAGAGACCAGTGTAGGAGAGATCAGAGTGAGTGAGTGAGTGAGTGAGTGAGTGAGTGAGTGAGTGAACGGCTGCAGCTGTGTGAAACCTGAGAGAGAAGCAAAATAAAGCAGAAGCTGCAAAGGCAAGCTGCTCTGAACCTGCCTTGGCGTCCCTGTGTCGTTTCTTCCCACCATTTCTGCTGGTCAGAGATGTGTGGACGCGTGACAATTAAACAGGTATACAAAGCTCTGTAAGATATTGTATTCTTTCCTGTGCTGACACCCTCTTTTATAAATCTGAAAAAGAAAAGTGTTTCTATTTTCCCACCGTTATGGAAATAGTATTGGAAATTTAGTATATTTACAATAAATGAACAGTAGTGAGGCATTGTTAAAAAGAGTTGATGATATAGTGCATGAAGTAAAATCTGAAATGAAAAAGCTTCTCTTTGAAAAAAATCAGAATAGATCTTTTTTGTAATTATTCACATATAATAGAAAGTTTTGATTATTCCATGTGAAAAAATATTTTGTTTTAACTCTAAATATGTCTCTGTCAGTTCTTTCATTGACCCTAATAGCTTAGCAGAGGTTAATGTTTTTATAGGTGAACTGAAATTGTTTTTAATTCAAAAAGAACAAGGCAAGATAATTATACCGTATTTTTGAGAATATCTAAAGCAACCTAAGTATCTTTCACATGGCATATATTTCCTCTTAGGATGATGATATTAGAAGTAGTTGGTTTACAACAATAGAATTCAGGGTGATAGAATCTATTATTTACAATGTTTTTTTTTAATGCATACAGCATCAGATAATTATTGCTTGGCTTTATCATAAAATTTTACACACCAAAATTCAGATGTAATCATTAGATAAAAGGAAATAATTATTTTTTTCCTACATTCATTGTGATCTTACAGAACCTACTGACTTCTGAGAGAACTGGAATAGCTTGATTTAGAGTATATTACCATTGATAAATACTTGGGTGCATAATACAAAATAGAAATATGTTGTTAACAGTATGGGATACTTGCCAAAATACTTAAAAACCTAGAGGCAAGGATGCTGACCTATAAAAGAATGATAGCTCAGAATCCCCACTATGGTTTCCTCTCAGTTTTCAACTGTCTTGTCATCATTTGGACATTTTGATATAAGTAAAATAAATTTAGCTTTGAGTTATATTAGCTGGACATTTTATATTAGCAAGTTAAAATAACTGAGCCTATTCCTCATTAGCTTCAAATTCAAGAAATTTAATTAGCAGGATAAAAGAAACAAATTTAGATTTACTGACATATTTTAGCTTTTTAGAATGCTTATATTCTTTCTAAAAATTTTTCCTTTATTATTATTAATCATTCCATTTGTTTACATCTCAAATGATATCTCACTCCCCCTTCCACCAACTCCCCCCATCCCATGACATCCCACTTCCTGGTTACCCCTCTACCACCTCCTTTCCCACATCTGCCCTACACCTTCCTTTTGCCTGTCTGTAGGAGAGTGCTGGTCTATCCACCCACACTCTCCCATCCCACCCCTCCAGCCTACTCTGGAGCATCAAACCTCCCTGGGACCAAAGGCCTTCTCATCCTGTTGCTGCTGGGCAAGGCTATCCTCTGCTACATATGTATCTGGAGCCATAGATCCCTCCAGATATACTACTTGCTTGGTGGTCTAGTGTCTGGGAGAACTGGGTGATCAGGCCATCCTAGGTTGTTCTTCCAATGGGGTTGTAATCCCCCTCTGCTCCTTCAGATTTTCTGCCAGCTCCCCTACTAGGTTCTCTGAGTTCAGCCTGGTGGCTGGCTCTAAGCACCTGCATCTTCACTGGTCAGTTGCTGGCCAGATCTCCCCAGGAATGGCCACACTTGGTTTCCATCCTCAAATGCCTCTTGACCATGGCAACAGTGTTGGGTTTGGTGTCTGCAGACATGATGTATCCCCACGTGCGGTCATTTTCTGGTTGGCCCTTCCTTCAGTCTCTGTTCCATTTTTGTCCCTGTTCTTCCTTTGGGCAAGAATAATAGTGGATTAAAAAAAAAAAACTTTGAGATGGGTAGATGGCTCCATTCTTTGACAAGGGGCCATGGCTATCTACTGGAGGTGATCTCCACAGGTTCTATCTCCCCCTTCTCAGTGCGTTACAGTTAAAGTCAATCCCACAGAGTCCTGGGAGACTCAATTTTCTCTAGTGTCTGCAACCCTCCAGTGGGTATTCTCAGTTCCTCATCCCAACCTGCTACCTCTTTTTGTTGAAATTCCTGACTGTACCTCTCTCAAATCTTCCCCAGATTCTGATACTGCCACCCTTATTTCCTCCTCTTCCATTCACCCTCCCTTGTCCCCCTCTTCTTCCATCTCCCATAATCGTCTGTTCCACCCTCAATGCAGGACTGAAGCTTCCACCCCTGGTCTTCCTTCCTTCTATGCTCCATATGATATTGAGATTGTATCATAGGCATTGTAAAGATTTTTCTATAATACATAATATGACTATATAAATATCATTGATTTCAATCATAAATAATGAATATCTGAGTTTTCAAAGAAGGTAGCACTAAGAGTCTATATATACATGGTGCATATAATTCCTGGAAATTTGCTACTCTCACTTTACTTCATGTGTGTTAATGAAAACAACTTCTGTTTAAAAGTTAGGTTTGTATACTTTAGGTAAGTAAAAAACAAATGATCATGGTTAATGAATTTAAGAGCACAGTACAAATATACTATAACTAATTTGCTTGTTGTGAGATTATATATCAATTTAATAACATTTCAAATATCCTAAAAACCATGAATATTCTTATTTCATACTTTCCTTAGAAAATATAACTTCTGTTGTTTATGTCTACCTGTTACTCATAACTACTTATCTTAGGGTTCACTGAGTCAATACTCAATACCAACACTCACATATAAGTCTTGGTCCTTAATTTAGCAAAGCTTTTATAGGACTTTAAGATGTCTTATTTATTCTTTGAGAAATTTACACATATATACAATGTAGTTTTACCATTTTTACCCCTCCAAATGTAGTGGTCTCTTCACTACAAACACACACACACACACACACACACACACACACACGCACACACACACACTCACGCGCGCGCGCAAACCATGATTCCATTTAACTTTGTCCTGTACAGTGTGTCCAGAGATAATCACTTGAGTTTGGACATCTTATGGGAATTTGTTTCTGGAGACAAAATCCTCTTTCTCTTTTCCTGTAGAGGTGGAAGCATGGGGAATTTTCCCTTTTCTTATTGGTATGATTCTTGGTGTTGTAGAATTTATTGTAATGTGTGTGCTGTGTTTGTATTTGTGTGTGTGCAGTTCAATGAAATTGAAAAAAAAACTACTTTACAGTGTACATGTTCTTTCTGTTTTCAAAACACAAAACAACAAAAACAACAAAATATCACACAAAACACAAAAGGAAAGATGAAACAAATAGACAAAATACAAATTTGAAAACAATAACAATAACAAGTGAAATTAATTCTTCACAAAAAATCCTTTTCATTTATTTATTTATTTATTTTTTGGTTGAACAGCTACTCCTGGAGTGTGTTCAGTAAATGCGGTGACTCCACTGTTGAAAATTGATTTTCCTTTTATATAGTTGTTTTGGTTTTTGGTAATCTTCCCTCCTTTCTCTTTCTCTTTCTCTTTCTCTTTCTCTTTCTCTTTCTCTTTCTCTTTCTCTTTCTCTTTCTCTTTCTCTTTCTCTTTCTCTTTCTCTTTCTCTTTCTCTTTCATTCCCACTCCCATTTAATCTTTGTATTCTAAAGTCATCTTTACATCTCTAACACTGTTCTATTTTTCTCTTCTTAGGAAATACTCACTTCCCTCACTATCCCCTAATAGATACCCAGTCTCTCTGTATATTTAGATGGTAGTCTACATAGTGAAAGCTGAAAAGATAACATTTACATATAAGAGAAAATATACAGTATTTGTGTTTGGGGAGCTGAGTTGCCAACTAAGGATGATTTTTTTTCTAACTCCGTCCATCTACAAGAAAACAGTAATTTACTCTTGACAGCTAAAAAATAATTTATTCTTAATAGCTAAATAATACTTGAATGAGAAAATGTATCACATTTGATTTGTCCATTCATCAGTTCATGGACATCTAGGCTGTTTCTGATTTCTTGCTATTATGATTATAGAAACAGCTATAAGCAGGGAAGACAGGTATCACTGGTAAGAAGATTGAGTCCTTTGGACACATACACACATGTATGTATGTATGTATGTATGTATGTATGTATGTATGTATTTTTTCTATCTATCTATCTATCTATCTATCTATCTATCTATCTATCTATCTATCTATCTATCTACCTATAAAAGTGAATCTTCAGGGACACTAGTCCCAGGATCCCAAGGATTGCAATACTGATATCATAGTGACTATACTGCTTTATATGCTAACCAGCAATAAACAAGTGTTACCCTTTTCCAGAATTCATGTGATGTCACTCTTGCTGGTTTAAGATAAAATCTCAGAGTAATTTTAATTTTAATTTCAATGTTAGCTATGAATGTTAAATATTTATTAAAGTGTTTCTCAGATAGTTTTGTTTAATCTTTTGTGAATTTTCAGCTTACAACTGTACTCTGTTTTAATTGAGATGTTTATTTGATGTTTATGATTTAGTTCTTTATAATTCTAGATTATAATACACACACACACACACACACACACACACACACATATATATATGATAGAATTTTTATAGATTCTGTATGCTGACAATTTACCCAAATGATAGTATCCTTTGCTATACAGAAGTATACTTTTAAGTTTTATGAAATATCACCAATTAATTTTCAGTTTTAGTTCCTGTGCTATGTGTGTTCTGTTCAGAAAATCCTTTCGCACATGAATGAATTCAAGCATGCTCTCCATTTTTTGTTCTGTCAAATATAGAATAGCCTATAGAAATTCCAATGGAGTCAACAAATAACAAAGATAAATATAAATATCTTATGCTGAGGTTCTTGAGCAATATGGTGTTTGTTTTTCAGGGTGATATACATATATTTTTTTTTCATTCTTGTACATGCAACTATCCAGTTTGGCCAATATTATTTATTGAAGATGCTTTTTTTTTTCAAATCTAGTGTGAGTTTTTGGCTTTTGTAAAAACTCAGGTATCTATAGGTATATGGAAAGCTCTGCAAAACAACTTGAATTTTAAGATAGTGTGACATTCAACAGTTCTTTGATAATTCAGAATTGTTTTAGTTAGCCTGGCTTTTAATGTGTCTTCACAGGAAGTTGAATAATGATTGTTTTATTCTATTTATATGAAGAATTGTATTGGAATTTTAGTTGGAATTGCATTAAATCTGAAGATTAATTATGATAGGATGGCAAATTAAATAATATTAATCCTACTGACCAATGAACATGGGAGTTCTTCACAGCCATTTCTCAGAGCTTATAAAGGCAAAACTGTTCTACTGAGGACATGTATTTCAGATACAATACTTAGAAAACTTGAGCTGGAGATGACCTAGAAGTCTCTCCCCTGAGGGCTAGCTTTCATACTATTGTAGGGTGAAATGCAAGCTGCCAAGAGAGAAAAACAATCAGTTGTCCTACACAGTTTAAAAGTTATGAACCACAATAAGAACACCCAGGCAAGTTTTGCTCAGGGCCACAACACTGACATATCTGGGCTTCTGAATGACAGACTTTTGTCTAATTGAACCTACATCTATCTACTCTATGGAAGGTAATTCAGGACTTGTAATTGGGTCAGAGTTTTTGACTGTGGGATGGTAATCCCATCCCTCACTTGATGCCCTGTCTTTCTGCTGGAGGTGCAGAACTCTATTCTAAATACTCTCTTTGTAACCACAGATAAGTGTAGCTCTTTTCCCTCCTCAAATAAACTTTTGTAGTAGACGATGACAATAGATATCCACAGCTGGTCAAGCAGTACAGTAAGTGACTATAGGGTGCCTGATGCAGAATGAGCATATCTGCCATACAATGCCTATACTTAAAGCTCAGAGAATATCCATTAACAGATGTGAAATGATTCTAAGAAGAAGAGTGCTAGGATATTTGCTATTATATAGGTTCCTCTGTACATGATAGGGATACTGATCCCATGAAATCTTTTTTTAGGTTATTTTTTATTAGATATTTTCTTCATTTACATTTCAAATGCTATCCTGAAAGTCCCCTATACCCTACCCCAACCCTGCTCCCCAACCCACCCACTCCCACTTCCTGGCTCTGGCATTACACTGTACTGGGGCATATAATCTTTGCAAGACCAAGGGCATCTCCTCCCAATGATGTACAGTTAGGCCATCTACATATGCAGCTAGAGACACAAGCTCAAGGGGTACTCGTTATTTCATATTCCTGTTCCCTCTATAGGGTTACAGACCCCTTCAGCTCCTTGGGTACTTTCTCTAGGTCTTCCAGTGGGAGCCCTGTGTTCCATCCAATAGATGACTGTGAACATCCACTTCTGTATATGCTGGGCACTGGCATAGCCTCACAAGAGACAGCTATATCAGGTCCCTTTCAGCAAAATCTTGCTGGCATATGCAATAGTGTCTGGGTTTGGTGGTTAATTATGGTATGGATCCCCGGGTGGGGCATTTTCTGCATGGTCCTTGCTTCCGTCTCAGCTCCAAACTTTGTCTCTGTAACTCTTTACATGGGTATTGTGCTCCCAATTCTAAGGAGGAACAAAGTATCCACACTTTGGTCTTCGTTCTTCCTGAGTTTCATGTGTTTTGCAAATTGTATCTTGGGTATTCTAAGTTTCTGGGCTAATATCCACTTATCAGTGAGAGAATATCATGTGAGTGCTTTCGTGATTGGGTTACTCACTCAGAATGATATCTTCCAGATCCATCCATTTGCCTAAGAATTTCATAAATTCATTGTTTTTAATAGCTGAGTAGTATTCCATTGCGTAAATATACCAAAATTTCCATATCCATTCCTCTGTTGAAGGACATCTAGGTTCTTTCCAGAAATTGGCTTTATAAATAAGGCTGCTATGAACATAGTGGGGTATGTGTTCTTATTACCAGTTGGAACATCTTTTGGGTATTATGCCCAGGAAAGGTATTGCTGGATCCTCCGGTAGTACTATGTCCAACTTCTGAGAAACCGTGAGACTGATTTAGAGTGCTTGTAACAGCTTGCAATCTCACCAGCAATGGAGGAGTGTTCCTCTTTCTCCACATCCTCGCCAGCATCTGCTGTCACCTGAATTTTTGATCCTAGCCATTCTGACTGGTGTGAGGTGGAATCTCAGTGTTGTTTTGATTTGCATTTCCCTGATGATTAAGAATGTTGAACATTTTTTCAAGTGCTTCTCAGCCATTCGGAATTCCTCAGTTGAGAATTCTTTGTTTAGCTCTGTGTCCCATTTTTTAATGGGGTTGTTTGATTTTCTGGAGTTTACCTTCTTGAGTTCTTTGTACATATTGTATATTAGTCCCCTATTGGATTTAGGATTGGTAAAAATCCTTTTCCAATCTGTTGGTGGCCTTTTTGTCTTATTAACAGTGTCTTTTGCCTTATAGAATCTTTGTAATTTTATGAGGTTATATTTGTCAATAATTGATCTTACAGCACAAGCCATTGCTGTTCTGTTGAGGAATTTTTTACCCTGTGCCCATATCTTTGAGGCTTTTCCCCACTTTCTCCTCTATAAGTTTTACTGTCTCTGGTTTTATGTGGTGTTTCTTGATCCACTTAGACTTGAGATTTGTACAAGGAGATAAGAATGGGTCAATTCACATTCTTCTACATGCTCACTACCAGTTAGGCCAGCACCATTTGTTGAAAATGCTATCTTTTTTCTACTGGATGGTTTCAGCTCCTTTGTCAAAGATCAAGTGACTATAGGTGTGTGGATCCCATGAAATCTTAACAATATGTTTGCTTTAACAATACCTCTATGACAAGTACATTAGTTGACATGCCAGTGTATATGTGGTGAGTGGACAATCAGTAAGGAAGAATCACACTTCCCCAGTGACAGTCATCATGAATATATATATATATATATATATATATATATATATATATATATATATATATATATATATTTTNATATATATATATATATATATATATATATATATATATATATATATATATATATATATATCCTTCATTCATATTTTATATGCATATGATATATATCTTTTTCATGTATGTATATATGTATGTAAAATGTATGTAAAATGTATATATATTTGCATGTAACTACAATAATTATAAAAGGCAAGGGTAGTAATGAAAGTTGGAATTCTGAGGACAGGGAGCATGGAGGGGATTAGAGGTAGAAATGATGCTCACATGCAGCACTCAAATATAAAGTTCTCAATGTAATTATGTAAAATAATTAAGAAAACTAATTAAACAGAGAAGACTCAAGTAGGAAACATTTAGATGAAGTGAATTATCTATTCACCATTTCAAGCATTATAACATTAATGAAATATGTTAGTGTGAATCAAAAGCCCAGTAGACTGGATTTTAAAAATCTAGAAGGGTTAATATTTAAAACAAGATGGGATCACCAAAACTATGCAAGTAATTCTATTATAATTGTGTTCTCTTTCTTTTTTTGTTGGTTATTTTATTTACATTTCAAATATTGTCGCCCTTCACTGTCTCCCCTCTGCAAACACCCATTCCATGCCCCCCTGCTTCTACAATGGTGTTCCCTAACACACCCACCCACCCACCCACACACCTGCCTCACCACCCTAGCATTCCCCTATGCTGGGGCATCAAGCCTTCACAGGACCAAGGGCATCCACTCTCATTGATGCCAGACAAGGCCATCCTTGTACATATGTAGCTGGAGCCATGAGTCCCTCCATGTGTATTCATTGGTTGGTTATTTAGTCCCTGAGAGCTCTGGGTGCGGAGGGATGGGGTCCATTATAATTGTGTTTGCAAAAAATATCTTAAAAAATAACAAGGGGCCTTGTTGACTGTAGTGAAGCCCACAGTGTGAATAAATGATTTCTTTCTTTTGGTGAATTTTCTCATCAATGTTCAACAATGTGTTCACTTAAAGTTAGTCATTTTCTGAATCACAATATAATGGCTCTCAGATTGTCACAGGTCTCCTAATCAGAAACAAATTTCATAAAATCAGACTCTGAGCAGAGAATACTTTGTGAATTGAGACAAAGAATGAAAATGATAACCTGAATTTTTAAATGGACTTTTCTATGTAAGTTTGTCAATTCAGTGAGTTTTCAGAACAGGTCAGGTCCATCTCTGTGGCATTTAGAAATCACAGAATGCCCTGAATCTTTCCTCAGTGACCTGTAAGATAGTATTCAATTTGATATTTAACTTTCATGTCTAATGAATAAAATTTCTTCTATTTGACACAATGATATGTAGGTATTATTTCATATGCAAAATATTTTCTATATGTATTGGTAGTCTATAATTCAGCAGGGCTATTCTTTTTTTTTCCCAACATTTATTAGATAATTTCTTCATTTACATTTCAAGTGTTATCCAGAAAGTTCCCTATACCCTCCCTCCTCCCGGCCCTGCTCCCCTACCCACCGGCTCCCACATCTTGGCCCTGGCGTTCCCCTGTACTGGGGCATATAAAATCTGCATGACCAAGGGGCCTCTCTTCCCAATGATGGCCAACTAGGCCATCCTCTTCTATATATGCAGCTAGAGACATGAGCTCAGGGGGTACTAGTTAGTTCATGTTATTCTTCCACCTATAGGGTTGAAGACCCCTTCAGCTCCTTGGGTACTTTCTCTAGCTCCTTCTTTGGGAACCCTGTGTTCCATCTAATATCTNGTTGTCGAATCGCTCTGGCTAGGACTTCAAGTACTATATTGAATAGGTAGGGAGAAAGTGGGCAGCCTTGTCTGGTCCCTGATTTTAGTGGGATTGCTTCCAGTTTCTCTCCATTTAGTTTGATATTGGCCACTGGTTTGCTGTAGATTGCTTTTATCATGTTTAGGTAAGGGCCTTGAATTCCTGATCTTTCCAAGACAGCAGGGCTATTCTTTTGTTTTTTTTTTTTTTCAACTTTTATTAGATATTTTCTTCATTTACATTTCAAGTGTTATCCAGAAATTTCCCTGTATCCTCCCCCCTCCCGGCCCTGCTCCCCTACCCACCCGCTCCCACCCCTTAGCCCCGGCGTTCTCCTGTATTGGGGCATATAAAGTCTGCCTAGCCAAGGGACCTCTCTTCCCACTGCTGGCCAACTAGGCCACCCTCTTCTATATATGCAGCTAGAGACATGAGCTCAGGGGTACTAGTTAGTTCATGTTATTCTTCCACCTATAGAGTTGAAGACCAGCAGGGCTATTCTTAACTGTTCTACCTTTTAAAGCATATTTCTTTTTACTTTTTAAAATTTTTTTTATTAGATATTTTCTTCATTTACATTTCAAATGCTATCCAGAATGTCCCCTATACCCTTCCCCCACCCTGCTCCCCTACTCATCCTCTCTCACTTTTTGGGCCTGGCGTTCCCCTGTACTGGAACATATAAAGTTTGTAAGACCAAGAGGTCTCTCTTTCCAATGATGGCTGACTAGGCCATCCTCTGTTACATATTTAGTTAAAGCATATTTCTTAATTCATCATTAGAATGAAAGTTGACATTAAGTACTTCTCAGTAGTTTCAGGTCATAATGACCAGGAAAATATATTTATATCAAAGCTGTTCTTGTCTGCCTGTCAGTGTGGTACTTGAAAGAGCTTTGATTAGATTAGATGGACTGTCTTACTCAGCTTATGAACTGAACTGAGTCTGAGAGATTTATGCTATTTAATAGTCCTCTCAAACTATCTCACTAAGTATATCTACTCCATAGCCCAGGAAGAAAGTGTCTTTTCAAAATATCTTAAAACAAAACGATGGTCTGAAGTATTGGGGTTAAGTAAAACTGTAGAGCAAATGTGTATTTACTGAAATCAGGGCATTGTCTGTGGTCTTCTTACTAAG
Source organism: Mus minutoides (assembly GCA_902729485.2). Classification (NCBI taxonomy): domain Eukaryota; kingdom Metazoa; phylum Chordata; class Mammalia; order Rodentia; family Muridae; genus Mus; species Mus minutoides. The sequence goes on along the minus strand of LR750892.1, from coordinate 80,752 downwards.
CTTAAGATCATAATTACTTATCACAAACTTAGGGGAAGGGCATATGTTCTGAGGTTCAGAAACAGAAGCCAATATTAAGACAATCATGTACTAAGGAGGTTATGAGCCATATAAAAATATACAAAAAATTATATTTATATTTCATTGTTATCTCTAGATTGAATTATCGTTAGTTCCAGTAATATCATTTGCCTATTTTACTTAGGCTATTTGATTTACACAAAATCTTTTTGTTATAATTTCTTCCTGAAACCAGGATACAGATTTTCTTTTTTTATCCTTGCTTATAAATTTTATGTATTGTTAATGTATGTCTATGTGAAAGACTGATGTGATGTGTGTGTGCATATGCTGTGGTATGGAAGTCAGAGAACAACGTTGTAGATTCATGTCTCTTCTCCATTTTTATATTTATATCTCCTCTGTTTATATTTACAAATATTAAATGCTTGTCTGCAGGCTTACAAGGTGAGCATCTTTATCAGCTGAGTCATCTTGCTGGCCCCTGGTTTTCTTTTTTGGTTTTAATGTCACCATTTCTTGATTTTTTTTTTCACTTACTCTAGGAGTGCTTAAATATTCTGAATATTCTTCTGTGTTTAGCATTATTATTTTCTTTTAGGTTTCTATAGAGTTTAAGACATACCACCGGAATCTACTTGTTTGTGCAATTTTAAATTTGTATTTTATTAGTGCACCTTATTTCTTTCAAATTTTGAGACATATTTTCAAATAAAGTAAATAAAGACATAAATATATTTTATGCTGCAATTCACTGATATGAAATTGGAACTCAATTCATTAATAAGCATGCTAAGGAATATATCATTTTATATTAAGTTGGTGAGATCAAACATTGACAGCTAAGCATGCAATTTCCTGTCAGATTGACTCTAACTTTGTAGAATATAAAATCTTTTTCCATCATAATGTAACCAACAGAGGTTCCTAGTAGGGGGAGCCTGAGGCAGTTTACCCAGTAAGGGAAATTGTTGGCATATTGAGTCTTAATTAAGAAAGGAATCATGTTACCTACCAGGCATGAAACTAAGCCAGGCAGGAGGTGTGGTGGCATTCAGCCACAGAGTGTTATGGGAGAAAGGTGGCAAATGCTATTTCTCTTGTTCCAATTACCACACATCATACAAGAGGCTTGACACTATAGTGGGAATGCAGTAGCATGTAAAAAGAGCTTATTTTGCTTTTTAAAAACAGTTTTATTTTTTATCAATGTGACTTGGAATTTAGTTAATTTTTCAAACTAAGAAAAAGAAAAAATATAGTTATAAATTCAGATTGTCTCTGAAGTACTGAGTCCAAAAGTAATTAAAAGTCTAAACTGGAAAATAAGGAAGGCATTGCCAGTGGAACAGATGTTATCCTTGGGCACCATTTCCCCTGATTTTGGATAGTATCTTCATGCTTACAAATAATAAAAAATAAAATAATCATATGTAGTGTTCACAAATCTAAGCGTTAAATATACACTCCCAGTAATGTGAATGGAATAAAAATGAGTATTCAAAGGCTGTGTATGCATAGTCAAAATATGATGTACATTAATTTGTCAACTCTTTCACAAGCATCAATAGTCCATAAACCTACCTTGAATACTAGAACAAAAATAATGATCTATCTGTATGTCAATGCTACAATAAAAGAGTTTGCTTTGTACATTAACCTAAAAGTTTAATCAAATTAAAAACATCAATAGTACCAACTCATTGTAGTGTGTTTTGTTTCCATAGGCATCAAAGTTTATAAAAATATTTCATCTGAAAAAAAATGACATAGTAAGAATAACATGGTCTTTGTGCTCAGAACTATATGAATTTGGATTCACAAATCTCCTTAGCTATGAAAATTGAGAAGTGTTTAGACATATAACTCACTAGAAAAAGAAGTAACCCTTAGAAAATTTTCAATAATTAATAGTTATTATGATAGCTTTATGTTTTCATTTTATGAATACCTATTTAAACTTATATCCCTGGGACCAATGAAATAAGTAATAAAAAATTCATCATAATACCAAGTGTTTACTCCAACAGCCAATCCATATTTGTAAATATAAGTAGCAATAAAAGTTCATGAGTGGGTTTAGCAGACAAGAGCAAGGAGATGCACACAAGACAGGTAATGTGCATATGCCTTATGCCTGAATATGTCTTGTTTTACCTGGATATGCCTTATTACACCTGGATGCTGAGTAATACCCTTCTTAGTGTCATTATGGAACTTAGATATTGGAAGACATATGGTATGTTTCTCCCTACTGGTATTTTTCCATCCTAGATTTTAATGAGAGCAATTTTCTATTAATTTTCTTATAGCTGTAAATATGAGGAGATTGAGTATAAAATTCATCTGTTCAGAAGGACAAATTTTGGTATTTAACATGACCATTTTTTTTAACTGACATCAACTTGTATCAGGACTTTCATAATCTATGGTTTGTATTCCCTTCAGAGAAAAATCTTTTACAAATAATTATCAGGTTTTTTTTTTTTGACTTTTCAAAAGTTCCCTAATAATATATTATGTGAGTTCAGAGAATCCTAGTTCCTGCTCCTTTAGGAATATTCCAAACAACTATTTTATGAATTACAAATGACATTTTCTCATGAAACTGCACAACTCTACCTGTAGCTGCTTCTCCAATTCATAAGGTACTCATGGTATGTCTATTCCAGAGTGTGACCAAGAGAAGTGAGGTGTCACTCAAAACAGCTTAATTGTGCCACTGTGTATCTGGGCTTCATCCTCATCCTTATCACATCATCAGGAAGAAGATGTGATGTTTGGCAAATGAAGGCAACGGAGAAACAGAAAATAGATGATTTGAGATATGATGTGAGGATATCTATGCTATGGCTGTACATTCAACCTAACTCCCAAGTTTAAAGCCCTTTGTTAGTCATCTTATTGACTTAGCTACTACCTCAGCACATCCAGTTACTCTTCTTTAAATCACATACTTTAGTATTCTGAATTTTATTGTGTGAAAGAACCAGATCCAGTTATGGTCTCTGAGTATTATAGTTACAAATATATGGATATCAGAATGACAGTCACAGAATCTTGCTTCTGTAATACTAAATTCCTGCTTGGATGTATATGGTCTGAATGTGCCTTAACTAGAGGACAGAGGAACCCCATTTATGAAGCCAAAATTTCCCTATGGTTTCCTGGAACTAGACCCATGGATTTCTAGTCTCCACATATACATGAACTAGGGTTTTTTTTTTCTCCCTTCAAATAGGTCCTGATGAGCATCGGGTGTGATGCTCATTTTTTCTTTTTCTTTTTTATTAGATATTTTCTTAATTTACATTTCAAATGCTATCCCAAAAGTTCCCTCTCCCCTCCCCCCACCCTGCTCCGCTGCCCACCTACTCCCACTTCTTGGCCCTGGCATTCCCCTGTATTGGGGCATATAAAAATTGCAATAACAAGGGGCCTCTCTTCCCAATGATGGCTGAATAGGCCATCTTCTGCTACATATGGAGATAGAGACACGAGTTCTGGGGGTTCTGGTTAGTTCATATTGTTGTTCTTCTTATAGAGTTGCAGAACCCTTCAGCTCCTGTGGTTCTATCTCTAGCTTCTCCATTGTGGGCCCTGTGTTCCATCGTATAGATGACTGTGAGCATCCACTTCTGTACAAGACAGCTATATCAGGGTCCCTTCAGTAAACATTTGCTGTCCTATGCAATAATGTCTGAGTTTAGTGACTGATTATGCGATGGATCCCCTGGTGGGGTAGTCTCTGTATGGATATATCATGAAAAATAGTGATTTGAGTCTGTAATCATAGTCCATGGATAGTTATACTCAAAGTCTTTTTCACATTCTGATCATTCTAAGGCATGCCTTTTATAAAGCTATCAGAAAACACCATGTTTTTTATATGGAAAATGTCTAAGGAGCATTTGGATGTTTTTAGAGCCTGCTTAATGGGACAGCAATCTCATGAATTTAAAGCATTTGGTCCTAAGCCTGATGAGCAAAGTTTGATCTCCAGGACTTAGACAGTTAGATGAGAAAACTGAGTGCTGAAAGTTCTTGTCTTATCTCCACATGCATGTTGTCTAGTTGTTGGGGTCTGACCAGCGGTCCCTCACAAACCTGGGTTCCCTGGGAGGCAGAGTGGGGATCGTTAGAACTAGCTGGGAGAGAAAAAAAAATAAAACACTGAGTCAGTTCTCAGGTCAAAACATGTCAGAGTCTTTACTGACAAAATCTTTCTGCCAAATCTCGAGGGAAAACACCTCACCCCCTTCAGTTCTGTGCAGGCAGGTACCTGGAATATGGTGCAAAGTCTGAAGCACTGTGGGATGTCTTGGCAGGAAGCACATCCCTGGAGGGGCACAGCAGAAGGGGCACCTGGACTCCGGAGTAGCTCAGGTGTGGTTTAGCACAACAATGGAAACCAGCCTTGGTTGGGGAACCACAATGTATGGCTTCTTGTGGCATGCCCTCAGAGACATCAGGTCTGAGCTCCCAGCCTTGAGCCAGCATGGGAGGCAGGAAGACCACACCCAGTGGCTGATACAGGCAATTCTAGGCAATGCACACACACACACACACACACACACACACACACACACACACACACCCCAATACTCCAAATCCTGTTTGAACTTCAGTCTCCATTTCTGTCAGCAGAAGGGTGTAAGAAGAAAAGGAATGAAATACATTGGCCATGTTTTCTGAACTGGATCAGTATTAACAAGTGAACATGACATACACTTTCATATTCTACTGCAAAGTTTTGGAAAAACAACTTTCCATTTCCAGCATTTTGATTGGGAGTCTAATGACAGTGGGACAGAAAGTAAAGACTTAAAGGCGGTTTGGGGGACTAAGGGACTACAGTTAGAAAACTGAATCATTCCTATGCAGAGAAAGGTAAGTACTCCCAAAGAGTTTCCCTTCCCACTTAAATACAAAAAACCATACAATTCAGTCTGGGGGTTTACAAACTACATCAGGACCATGCTGATTCCTGGTGAGGAGGATTGCACCTGCAACTAACAGTGAAGGACATAGGCTTGCTTCTGACTCATGAAGCAAGAGTTGAGTTTACTTTATTTGACTTTAGTGTAGTTTATTTTAGTTTTTGTTGAGGCAAGACTTTACTCTGTAGTCCAGTGTGGCTTTGAGCTCAGCATCCTCTTCTGTCAACCTCCAAATGCTAGGATTGCAGAACGTACTGTCACTGCTAGCTAATAGTTCGTAACAGTATTTCCTGTGGATAAATGACCAACACATAATAGTTAGATCCCCAAATATTTGTGATTCAGAATTTTATTTCAAGTATACAGCTATTTGGACATAGATGTTTTAGACACACCTATCTATTAAGTACAGTATATAACCCGACCCAACCCAATCAAACCAACCAACCAAACAAAAACTCATTCTGAGGAGCAGGTCACTGGTTTGGATCTGACTATTCCTAACTTAGCTTGCATATAAAACTGATAAGATTTGTTCAGATAAAGCCATATGAAAAGGGAAGGGAGGTTTTCATTTGCCATTTTTGTTTGTTTGTTTGTTTTTTAGGCAGGGGGAGGGAATGACATTGAGTTTCTGAAAATAAAACGTAAGAGACAAGAAAGACCATCGAAAAGAAGTAGCTGCAGACCTTAGCCAACAAAGTCTCCGTTTAATAAAATCTTGAAAATGTTGCTATAGAAAAACAATTTTCATTTATCCGCCTGAATCAATGAGAGTTCAGGTAAGAGAGATAAAGCACAACAGATATTTGAATAAGAAAAATTTAATAGAAAGGACTCTTTGCTAGTGAAAAGTAGTTATCTAAAGAAAGAGGAAAAAATAGCACTCCAGTGCTAAACAGATTTGTCAGTAGCAGAAACTTACAGCAAATTCACATTGTGGACCTTTAATAAAATATTGAGAAACTTAATGTTGCCATTTGTAAAGATGTTCCCTGGCAGAGTACTTTCACACTGAAGGATTATTGTTCAGCTGGGGGCACCGCTAACTAGTGATTTGTATATGAATTTGTTAACCTCATCAATGAGTTCATCCATTATAGCCTATTAGGAGGTGGAGTCTACCTAGAGGAAATAAGACATTGTGAGGTAATCTTTGAAGTTTGCCCTTTTTTCCTATGACCCTTTCCTCACTCTCTTGTCTCCAGACAGACAAAAAGTAGGAAAATTTGCTATACTATACTACAAGCTTCTACTATACCCTTCTGCCTCTACAAATGCAAACATGTCAATTAGCTGGGGTTTTGTTGTTGTTGTTGTTGTTGTTTGTTTTTTGGTTTTTTGAGACAGGGTTTCTCTATATTATTCATAATCATATTAGTAATTGAAAAACAATCAAACAAACAAAGCCTCAATGTTTCATCAAATTGGACTTTGAAAAAATTGTTACTTGGGTCGATCCTGGATTCTCTTAGTAAAGGGAGTTGAAGTGTATATGTTTCATCTCCCTAGGAAATGTCTGCTATAAAACACCATTACAGAAAAATATAACTTGTCAAAATGCAGATACAATAATAATGTGATACCCAACATCACAATTACAGCACAACTCCTTTACCTCAAGTCCACAAAACATCAGAACACAACTGGCAGATAAATTATAAGAGCTAGAAGACTAAAGAAAAATCTGCTGTGATATTTTGTCTCCTAGAAATGTCAGGATGTTTCCATGATAATAGCTGGTTGGAAAAATAAGACCTGAATGATAACATGTTCAGTAAACATGCTGACATAGAAGGGAAAAATTTCACAATGTCTCACCCCTAGACAAAGAATATAGGCAACTGAGAACTGAGAAAAAAATGAACTTAGTTTTTCCTTCGGATGAGCTTATTAGTTTTCCAACATGGAAGGTCAACCCTGAAACATAGAGACATAAGCAAGAGTAAATGGACTCAGCAGGTTGTGTGTGTGTGTGTGTGTGTGTGTGTGTGTGTGTAGTGTGTGTGTGTGTGTGTGTGTAGAATGTGTGTGAGTGTGTAATGTGTATGTGTGTGTGTGTGTGTGTGTGTGTGTGTGTAACAATAATAATCACAGAAAAAGAGACCATGAAGTTGAAGGGTGAAGGGGTCTACCTCCCCGCCATCACAGACTGGGTTTCCTGGGGGATGGTCCAGGGCTGAAACAGAACTAGGGTGGGGAAAGAAATGAACGATGCCAAGTCAACATTGCTGATCAAAGCGTCTGGTTTATTGAACCGTTATCTCTGGGCGGGGGGAGGCCCCACACCCAATCAGTTCTGTGCAGGAGCCTGGAGTTTGGGGGGAAGCCTGAAGCATTGTGGGTAGTTCCGGTGCAGGTGAATTGGGCGGAGCCAGGGTCCAGGAAGATGTCTCTCAGATCGCAGCTCACCAGAGTAGTGCTAATTAGCAAGACAATGGGTGCCGGACCACCTGTGGCTCTCCATAGCTGGTCTGTGTAACAGCCTGCCTCAGGCTGGGGAAGGGACACTACAGAAGGGGAATAAGAGAAAGATAGGGAAAAATTTCAAGGAAAGGAACAGGTAAGTTTGGAGGAAGAAAGACAGTGAGCGTAATAATGGAATTGTATTTTAGGAAAAAATGTATCTTGAAATAATTTTTATCATTCAAGTCTTATTTGAAAACTTCCCATTCTTGAAAATGTTGCAACAGACAGTGTCTTTTTTTTTTCTTTCTGAAGTTTCACTATACTTTTTATCTTAGTGGTCTTGTACAAGTTTTTTCTTTCTGCATAAGAGCCAAAATGCTCTTTTGCTAATCACCAGATATTAAAGATCAAAGTACGGGCATGGATTTCAATGAGTATGTACAGTTTTTCTTCAGTAAGAGAAATGTAGGTATTAACTTTGCTAATAAAATAAAACAAGTGGTTAAAAACTGACAGCATTTAAATTTATATATCCTAATTAACATGCCAGCCAATACAAACTCTATACTTAATCATCATCAAGGGTATTTATAAAATAGAAAACTCTTAAAAGGAACTCGAGTTTCTTCTGTTTCACATTTTTTTAATAAATACAAGCATTCTTCCACTTATTTTGAATTAATTTGTGATAATAACTCTACTACACTACATGTATATGTATAGCTATCAGTATTGAATGAATTTCAGTATTCTTAGTTTCAATACTTTACAGATCAGTTAAGTAGTTAATATCGATGTCCTATAACTAAAACATGTATTCTCCTGGTTATTCAACAATATTTTCATGTGAAGAAATTCAAAATTGTACCCTTGCTTTAGACTGAATAAAATAAGGGAATATTCACTTCCACAAATATTGCCAAACACCCAGTACATTTGCATTCCTACATTTTATTTTAAGACTGCAGAACAATTTATATAGACACATAAGAACTTTACAGTAAGTGATGACTCAGAGAAAGGTCTGTGAGTTCTAGGGAAAGTGAAGTGAAAATATAGAACGTATATATTTATACACTGGTTCCTATAGAAAATGTAAGGGTGGGAGAAGCTAAAAGAAAAGGGAAGTAATTTTAGCCAAGGCAATCATCAGTTATGATGATTCTGATATGGAGCTTACTTTATTTATAGAGAGAAGGGCAGATAAAATGCTTTCCCTGAGGCTGCATGGGACATTAGAAGTTTGGGAAGATGAGCCAATATCTTTTGTAAAAAACTCTAAGACCATTTAACATGTCTTAATAAAAGAACAAAGAATGAGTTTCTGCAGATGTTACAGAGTAGCACAAGAGACACAAGGGTAACAGAAATAGTCTGTATTTTTAGCACCCTTCTCAGAGACATCTTACAGATATTGAGGAACTTCTTTGTGAAAGAAAGTGAGGTTAGAAATTTGTCCTTGAGAAATCTTCTGCTCTGTGCCACATCTTTTCAGTTCACCAGCACAGCTGATGTGTGTGTTTTCTTTTCCTAACTTCATATTAAATTCCAATCTTTAATGAGGTAAGATAATCAGCAGGTCTATGTATCCTTCTCTTGCTGTGTGCCAGTGTGTGGAGCAAAGATGGAACTCCTGATCTGGATTGGATCTTGTTAATGAGGATATAGGTTTGTTTCTTCCCTGTTATGATCAGCCCGACCCTTGGAAGCATTCTAATGACAAGCATCTATCACCAAGTTCAGTCTCTAACTCCTGGCTTTCTTCTGCCTTTTTAGATCACTCCTCTATTTTCCCCAATTCTGTATCACAACATCCATTTGCCTTCTCTTTCATCTTACCAACTTTTCAAGAGAATGCTAGAAGGTAAAAATTGTGAAATTGCCTTTGATCTAACATGAAATAAATGCCCCTGTAATTGTTTCTGTACTCTGTATTTACAGTGTTTTTTTTTTCATTATCTTTAATATACTTTTATTTATCAATGTCTCCCATAAAATCTGTGGGAAGCTATAAAAAACAGATTGTGTTGTCCATCTTGCTATTTTCAATGACAAGCACAATTCCTGCTATAAAACTATTTTACATACAAAATTTTGTGAATTGATAGTAAATATAACTGAATAATATTTCAAACCTTTCTCTTGTACTATAAAATCTTTTTCAGAATTATTTCCTTTATATAAAACTATTTGACATGGCAATGATTTTTCTTAAGTTATTAATATTCTATTTTAATGCAGTATTATGGTTGGTTTAACACCTTGATTAATTTTTAATATTTCTTAAGACCATGAACTGTCCAGGAACTGAGTAATAAACACATACTCAAGTCTAGAACACTTTTGGTTGCACTACCAAATATCTGTGGCTATGTATTGGATTGATATAATCCCACTTCCACTATCTTCTAGTCAAAATATAGATGTGGTCCCTGAGTAGCCTTCTGAAACTAACATTTTGTCCTAAATTTTATTTAAAGATATATTCAAAGGTTTTGAGAATTACTAAGACAGTCATAACTTCTATATGTTATTTCTCCAGATTAACCAATTTCTATTTTGTGACTAATAGAAAGACATACCACTACCCTCTGCCATACCCACTCCCAACCCCTTGACTCTTGAGAGTAAACTGACAGCATGGTGTCTCTTTCATACTAAGCAGCTGAGCCTGTGTTCCCAAGGCACAAGGACCTATTACCCTCCCCCCTACCCCCGTTTTTTTTTTTTTTTTCTTTTGGCTTTTTGAAAAAGGATTTCTCTATGTAGCCCTAGCTGTCCTGGAACTCACTCTATAGACCACACTGTCCTCGAACTCAGAAATCCACCTGCCTCTGCCTCTGAAGTGCTGGGATTAAAGACACCACTGCCTTGGTAGGACATTTCCTCCTACACAGCAGTTCAGTTGTCACATTCAGAGCATTCAATGATAATGCTTCATGATTTCTGCACCACAGTCAGGATTTAAGCTGTCACACACTCTGATAATGCGCTTTCAACTACCAACCAGCGTCCTAGGAAGTAATTCATAACTCCATCGCTCAGCTTCTGGGTCTCCTTTCTCAGAACTGGGGCACTGTCTGCTTTCTGTTTCCATCTAGAAGCCCCACAGTTCACTGACTGCAAATGCTACTACTCAGGAGGCTAGAGACAGCACAAGAGCAGCTTGTGGGCCTTCTTTCTGCAGGGATTTCTCAGAAAAATTTGACCTTCTCATTGCATCCTGTAGCCAGCAAAAAGCACATGGCTCTCCCAACACCAGTCATTCTAGATTGACTACTTGTCTGTGGCGCGCCTCCCTGCCTCCTCCGTCGAGCAGCAAGAAAGACACGCCACCACCGGGATCTTCTCTGTCAGCTTTATTCTGGAGCGCCTTGCTTGTAGATTCT
>LR750892.1:65000-69893 GCA_902729485.2 Mus minutoides | reverse complement strand
GGACCCTGGACAGCAGCAGAGCTGCTGCTTTTATACACTCCCAGGGAAGGGGGAGGGGTGTCATAGTGGTTGCTGATTGGTGCACCAAGCCATACCTCATTTGCATGTGGCCCATTCATTGGTGCCACAAGCCACAGCCATTAGCATATTTTCCCTACATTGGTACTACAAGCAGTGCCTCATTAGCATATTTTCCCTTAGGGCGGGGCTACTGCCTGAGGAGGCCTGAGGAGAAAGCTGCGCATGTGCACTAGGCTCTCCTCCATGGCAGCCTGCCGGCCCCGCGCCATCTTGTAATGGGGCGGAGCCGCAGGCTCTCCCGGAGCCGCAGGCCTTCCCGGAGCCGCAGGCCTTCCCGGAGCTCGGGCGGCTTCGCCGGTCAGGGCTCGGGCGGCTTCACTGCGGTCGGGGCTCGGGCGGCGGCTTTCGCTGCTTGCCTCGGTCGGCGGGGCTCAGGCGGCAGCTTTCGCTGCTTGCCTCGGTCGGTGGGGCTCGGGGATCCCTGGAGGTGGAGCCTCTCGGAGCCCGGGGCGTCTCGGAGCCCGGGGCGTCTCGGAGGCGGTTCGCTGGGGAGGCCCAGGTGCGGCTTCCTACACTTGTCAAAATGGGATGGCTTGGCATTCTGAACTGTTAAGTTTTGTTTTCCACTTGTGATCAATAAGTGATTGAGGAGAGTAGTTTTAAGACCCTCCACATAGGGGTCCTGATTTCAGCTACAATTGCACAGTTCCTTAACTTATTATATTCTGCCCATTCAGCCACTTGTCTTTTTTCAGTTGCATGTTCTAGAGTTCCCCATATTGTCATACTTTCCATGCTGAGATTCCTGGCCTGTCCACTTATATTTTTCTTTAAATCCTTGAACATTTATAAATGCTATTTTTTTTTATAGCATGGAGAATGGTCATAGTTTTACCTAATTCATCATTGTAGGGTGTTTAGTAGAATTTCCTAGTTTAAACAACTGCTTTCTTTTATAGTCATAAGAGATTATTTGCAGTGCACTAAGGAGCCAATGGGTCTGCTTACTTAGAGAAATTTCCAAAGCTCTGTGGATTTCTCCCAAGAACAGAACTCACTCTTTTTTAATTCTGTGACTAATGCTGTTTATAATAAAACATTTTCCTCTATTTGAAAATCTCATGATTTCCTGAATTTTAAATAAAGATACATATTGCAGCACTGTTTAGCAGTGTCTTAAATGAATTACTGCTGTACATCAATAACTGGTTTCTCATTTTTCAATATGTTGCTCTTAGTTTGTCATAAAATGCATTGACTAAACTAAGCCAATTCACATAATCCCTTTACAAAAAAGTAATATAGACATATTCTTCAATCATTAGCAATTTTGCAGTTGTTAATTGATTTTGATATAGCTTAATTCATTTTCTTAATTTGGATTAATCTCCTTTTCAAATATACTAAATAGTTTATTTGACAAAGAAAATCTAGATAATTTTTACACATAGCTTCTTAATAATAATTCTTATTAGTGATCTTAGTGTGGTTCAAAAACATGTGAATATACTATATGTTAAATTATGGAAAATTTTAGGCAGATTTCATCATTCTCTGTTTCTAAATACAATATCTAACAATTTATATTCAAAATTCAATCTTTTCAGTTTCATTAAGATAAACGAGAGAGATTTAACCCTTATTATTAAAGAGATAATGATATTTTGGAAGTATAGTTGGAACGTACTATACTCTGGTTATTTCTTTTGTAAAGTATTCTTTCTTTCATCATAAACCAACAAAAGTCAATGAGGTTTTCTGCAAAGTAGTATACCAACCTGCAATCTGGCTGATGATAATTTCATTGCTATTTAAAATATCAGTGCTTTTCTGTAACATGCAACTACTATCATAGCAGATTCACTGGCACAGCTGATGTGTGGAAAAACAAAAACAAAATATGGAAAAGGCCATTAATAGTGTATTCTTTAATAAGAAACCATTTTGGTCATTCTTTGGATGTGTCAGAAAGTTTAAATTGTAAGAGATCTATGTAAGTTATATTTAATATATCTAATAAGCAGTATTGTAAGCTAAAATATTTTAAGATATAAAATTTAAGTAAGTGATTACAAAATTAAATGTTTTTGAATTGTTAAAACACGGGTCTCCATATCGTTGGTTATCATATCATTTATTTAGCCAAGAACATATGGTAAGTATTTGAAAATAATTACATGTTATCAACATGTACAGGAAAGATTTTCTCGTCGTTATTATCTAATCTATATAGCTATTGTTATTCACATTGCACCAGGTGTTTTTGTAATTTAGAAATGATTATGTGACAGGATATGTATAGGCTACATGCCAATTTACAATAATGTACACTGTAAGGGATTAAGCATTTTCTATTGCAGGACCTATGGGTGGTCCTGAAAACAATTCCTCACAGGTATCAGATGACAGTTTGATAGTTAAACAATGATCAATTTAAATGACCCTTTTACCTATTTGTATCTTTTCTTTTACAGTGTTCTGAGGAAGAACTAGTATACTTCCCTATCAGAACGCATTTGCTTATTTCATTGATAATTTAGATGCTCGAATATTAACATAAGTTAACTTTGTATATCTATATGTCTAGGCTACAATGATAAACTGCTTGGTCCAATAGTGTAGATACTGTAGTGAAAGTATTAACCAAAACATGAACTAACTTGTAACAGTAAATATAAGCAAGGGAAACAAATTACTCTCTAAAATACTTGAAGACCTGATCTATTCAGGTAAAGGAATTAAAAGGGAAAAAAACCTTGAAGTTTCCTCATCAATAATTAGTTCTGCTTCTAGACCAAATTATGGAAATCATACCTGGTTTCAGTCTTGGCAGCAGCATCAAGTTTTAAGTTATCCATTATAATTTGGTGTGCTAGTCACAGAACTATCTTCAGCAATGGTATTCTCAGGTGCAAAGATGCACTTGTCCTTTGCTGCAATAAACACAAAAGTCAAAATACTTAGAATTGAACAATAATTATAGCTTACTCTAGAGATTACAATATACACACTTAGTTTTCATAATCCTTTTGGGTTAATATCATTTTGTTGTTTATGGAAGGCTGAAGGTTTGAAGCCCTATCTTTCCACATGCCTTGTGCAATAGCTGGGTGTGATATCAGTATCATGATACATCATAGTTTTTCTTAAAAGTAACACATGCCTAATTGCCTATAAAACAGTTTTCATTTTGTATCTAATTTTTTGACCCGGATATTGTTAAGTATGGGGAGCAAGTTCTGTTGACAAATGCATTCTTCATCAGTTATAGTAAATTCCTTGTATTATTCTGTTTCACAAAACTTGGGTGAAATTTAGCCTACATGTTGTTAAATGTTTTCTTTTACAATTTTATTTTTCATTTCTCTTCTTAAGAAAATATATATCACTTTTTATAAACCGCCTGTGGCCTACGCTAGCTGGGTTCCTGAGTGGGAGGCCGGAGATGGAGGGCAGGAACGGTCGAGAGGAGGAACATGGAGGCCAGGACGCTGTTCAAAGCCCCAAGGTTTAATACTCAGAGTCTTAGCTATAAGAGGGTTTTCCCATCCACCTCATCAGTCTGTTCTTGGGCCAGTGGCTCCATCTTGAAGACCGCATGCAGGAGGTGTCTTGTCCCCCGAGGGTCTGCGCAGGCAGCAGAATCTTGAAGGAGGGAAGGAGGGCAGGGCTAGGTGACATAACAATTTTTTTTTTTTTCGAGACAGGTTCGGGTTTCTCTGTATAGCCCTGGCTGTCCGGGAACTCACTTTGTAGAACAGGCTGGCCTCGAACTCAGAAATCCGCCTGCCTTTGCCTCCCGAGTGCTGGGATTAAAGGCGTGCGTGCGCCACCACGCCCGGCTCAATAGAAGCCAACCAAGTCAGAAGGTGACACCCGCAGGTGGCAAAGAGGTCTGACCCAGCCTGCTTCAGGCTGGGGTGGGGGTGGGGTACAACTTTTGAATAAATCTAGCAAAATTGTCCCACAAAACTCTGATGTTCTGCTAACCTGTCAATCTGTGCTCTTTTGGATGAATGGTATCAGTCTATTTTCCACCTTTCTGGTGTTTTATTTACATACCAAGATTTCAATCAACTGTTTTTCCTATATTTTATTTTTTATATTTTAATAGAGTTTATTTTACTTCTTAATTTTCTGAACATTTATTTACTTTGAGCAGTGTTTGCTTATATTCTTATGAATAGGATCAGATAATTTCAACACTGTGATCCAATTGATTAATTGATTTTTATCCTGAGTATGGATCTGCTCATTGTGCTCATATGATTTGTGTCTGTCATACCTACCAAAGACAATACAGTGTCATCTTACTGAAT
Source organism: Mus minutoides (assembly GCA_902729485.2). Lineage (NCBI taxonomy): Eukaryota > Metazoa > Chordata > Mammalia > Rodentia > Muridae > Mus > Mus minutoides. The sequence goes on along the minus strand of LR750892.1, from coordinate 65,553 downwards.
TCAAAGCCATAATGAACAGTACTAAAACATAAAGGAAGAAATACTTATTCCCTACGACAGGCAATAAAATAAGGGGCAGTATACTTTAAAACACAATAATGGATATTTTATTCAAGAAGCCTATACATAGCTTTTTATAATAGGGGTTCTGTATTTCCATCTTACTATATTCCTGAGTAATCACAGAATAACATCGTCATGAAAAGACAGGAGACACATTTAGAAGCCTTAGTCTAGGAGTTTGCACCTGAAGTTGCCTGCCTCGGTTAGTGGCTAGCACCTACATTACTGTGTTTCATTTAAATAATATTCATTTTGAATTACATCTAAGTATTGCTATTGACACATTTTTGAAAATTGAAAGAAAAACAGTATTTTATTGTGAAGGAAAAGCTTTAACATTTTTATTTACATTTTGCAAAAATGGACAGGGAAAAGTCCATGAGACCTTCACCCTACACAAAGAACTTCAGGCAGCTACAGAAAGCTGAGAGTGGAAATAGATAGTCTTCCTTGGGGAAGTGCACCCTAACTGATTATCCAATACTAAATA
>LR750892.1:0-57500 GCA_902729485.2 Mus minutoides | reverse complement strand
AAAGAAATTGAAGAAGATCTCAGAAGATGGAAAGACCTCCCATACTCATGGATTGGCAGGACTAATATAGTCAAAATGGCTACCCTGCCGAAAGCAATCTACAGATTCAATGCAATCCCCAATAAAATTCCAACTCAATTCTTCACTGAGTTAGAAAGGGCAATTTGCAAATTCATTGGAATAGCAAAAATCCTAGGATAGCAAAAACTATTCTCAACAATAAAAGAATCTCTGGTGGAATCACCATCCCTGACCTCAAACTGTACTACAGAGCAATTATGATAAAACCCACATGGTACTGCTACAGCAACAGACAGATAGATCAATGGAATAGAACTGAAGACCCAGAAATGAACCCACACATCTATGGTCACTTGATCTTGACAAAGGAGCTAAAACCTTCCAGTGGAAAGAGGATAGCCTTTTTAACATGTAGAAGAATGAGAATTGATCCATATTTATCTCCTTGTAAAAGCTCAAGACTAAGTGGATCAATGAACTCCACCTAAAACCAGAGACACTGAAACTTATACATGAGAAAGTGGGGGAAAGCCATGAAAATATGGGCAGAGAAGAAAAATTCCTAAACAGAACAGCAATGGCTGGTGTTTTAACATCAAGATTTGACAAATGGGACCTCATCAAATTACAACACTTCTGTAAGGCAAAGGACGCAGTCAGTAAGACAAAATGGCAACCAATAGATTGGGAAAAGATCTTTACCAATTCTAAATCTGATAAGGGACTAATATCCAATATATATAAAGAACTCAAGAATTTGGACTCCAGAAAACCCAATTACCCTATTAAAAAATGGAGTACAGAGCTAAACAAAAAATTCTCAACTGAGAAATACTGAATGGCTAAGAAGCACCTAAAAAAATGTTAAACATCTTTAATCATCAGGGAAATACAAATCAAAACAACCTTGAGATTCCACCTCACACCAGTCAAAATGGCTAATATCAAAATTTCAGGTGACAGCAGATTCAGGCTAGCATGTGGAGAAAGAGGAACATTCCTCTACTGCTGGTTAGATTGCAAACTGTTACAACCACTCTGGAAATCAGTTTGGTGGTTCCTCAGAAGTTTGGACATAGTACTGCCTGAAGATCCAGCAATACCTCTCCTGGGCATATACCCAGAAGATGTTCCAGCTTGTAATAAAGACGTATGCTCCACTATGTTCATAGTAGCCTTATTTATAATAGCCAGAAGCTGGAAAGAACTCAGATGTCCCTCAACAGAGGAATGGATACAGAAAATGTGGTACATTTATACATCAGAGTAGTGGTGGTGCACACCTTTAATCCTGGCACTTGGGGGAAGAGGCAGGCAGATTTCTGTTCTACAAAGTGAGTGCCAGGACAGACATGGCTACACAGAGAAACCCCGTCTCAAAAAAAACCAACCAAACAAAAAAATTAAAAACAATGAATTCATGAAATTGTTAGACAAATCTGGAGGATATCTTCCTAAGTGAGGTAATCCAATCACTATAGAACACACATGATATGAACTCACTGATAAATTGACATGAGCTCAGAAGCTCAGATTACCCAAGACACAATTTGCAAACCACATGAAACTCAAGAAGGAAGGGCAAATTGTGGACACTTCCATCATTCTTAGAAGAGGGAACAAAATAGCCATGGAAGGAGTTATAGAGACAATTTCAGAGCAGATACTGAAAGCATGACTGTCTTATAGTTTTCCTGTTGTGTACAAACACCAGGAATAAGGCAAGTCTTATAAAATTCAACATTTAGTTGGGGCCGGCTTACAAGTTCAGAGGTTCAGTCCATTATCATCATGGTAGGAGCATGGCAGTATCAAGGCAGGCATGGCAGAGGCAGAGCTGATAGTTCTGTGTCTTCATCTAAAGACTGCTAACTGAAGACTGACTTCCAGGCACCTACGGTGAGAGTACTGAGCCCATACCCACAGAGACTCACCTACTCCAACCAGGTCATACCTATTCCAACAAGGGCACACCTCCAAATGGTGCCACTCCCTGGTCCAAGAATAATCAAACCATCACAATAACCATCAAGAGACTGCCCCACATGGGGCTCCATCCTATATACAATCACCAAACCCAGATACTATTGAAGATGCCAACAAGAGCTTGTTTGAAGGAGACTGAAGTAGCTGTCTCCTGAGAGGCTCTGCCAGTGCCTGAGTAATACAGAAGTGAATGCTTACAGTCATCCATTAGATGGAGTAAAAGGTCCCCAATGTAGGAGCTACAGAAAGTACCCAAGGAGGTAAAGGGGTTTGCAGCCCCCTAGGAGGAACATCAATATGAACTAACCAGTAGCCCCAGAGCTCCCTGGGACAAATCCATCAAACAAAGAAAACACACGGAGATACTCATGACTCTAGCTGTGTAGATAGCTGAGGATGGCCTAATAGGTCATCAATGGGAGGAAAGGCCTTTGGTCATGTGAAGGGTCTATGCCCCAATATAGGGGAATGCCAGGGCCAGGAATCAGGAGTGGTTAGGTTGGTGAGCAAGGGGATGAGGGAGGAGATAGAGGAACCTAGGAAAGGGGATAACATTTAAAATGTAAATTAAAAAAATCTAATAAAACAAAGTAAATTTACTTTCAGACATTTGTAATTTAGTGCTAAAGATTGAATTCAGGGTTTTGTGCATCATATAATATCCTTTTTGATGTATCTTCTTCAAGATTCATACCTATAATTTGAGCAAAAATTATTTTATAATGTAATGAAATAATATTTAAAGAATTTTTAGGGATAAGACTGTGAAAATATATAACCACTATCATGTACAAGTACCTGTCATTAAAACTGAGAAGATCTTGATGGTCTAAAGTCAAATTTTATTTTGTAAGAAATAAAATTTCAATTGTTTTTTTTTTAATTAGCAGATGTGTGATTTATTGTTAGTAGATACAATGGAAATTTTCAAGTCATAGTTTCATGGAGATTATAGGATATCTTTTTTACATCTATTCCTCTTTCAGTGGAAGTAAACCCAGTATTAAATTATGCTACATAATTAAAAGTGGTATGTAGAAATTATGACTACTTGTGAGTTTTTCATATGTTGATAATTTTACTCATATATAATAAATCTTATTATTTTGGGTGTGTTTTGTGCTAAAAAAATAATATTCAGGGTTAGGGTTAGGGTGTTAGTGAGTTTGATAATTGACAATCTTTTCCACTAGTTGTTCTTCATCTAAACAAAGCAGGAAAACAATAGACCAATATTTCACTTGTTTTGCTTTCAGCGCGTGTTTATTTTTAATTAGATATTTTCTTAATTTACATTTCAAATGCTATCCCGAAAGTTCCCTCTCCCCTCCCCCCTCCCTGCTCTCCTGCCTACCCACTCCCACTTTTTGGCCCTGGCGTTCCCCTGTATTGGGGCATATAAAGATTGCAGTACCAAGGGGCCTCTCTTCCCAATGATGGCCACCTAGGCCATCTTCTGTTACATATGGAGCTAGAGACACGAGTTCTGGGGGTTTCAGCACATGTTTTCTGAGACACAGTCCCAGTCTGGAGTTCTAGTTCAATGGGACTCATTTGTAGCTCAGGAAGAACTCAACTTTGCAACTATCTTTCCTCTACACTCAGGTTCCATGACAACAGGATATGCTATCATGTCCAGCTTAGTGCAGATCTTAATGTCTGATAAAAGACACAATTCTACAAGGCTTATATTTTACTTGATTATGATTGAGGTGTTCCTAAGTAAACTGCATGCTTTAGGTAGATGTCATTAGACTTTTCTACCTTGTAGGTTTCACTAAAGTTAATTACAAGACTCCACAGTGGATGTGCCAAGGCTCTCAACAACAATACTCCTTCTTAATTCTAATTTTTAGCTTTATCTCCCTACTGCTTTCCATCACTGTTGTTACAAAGATGGCCTCAATTCCTTTGAAAGGAGACTTTATCACTATGTCTTCAAGAAGATTTTATATTTAGCAACTTTGGAAAATTTTCCCTTTGGCTCAGCTACTCCTAAAAGTTCATTGGCAGAAAGGAGACTTTAATCACTTCATATTATACTAATTAATCTTACTTTTGGCAAGCTCACTTCAAAGGAAAACACACACACACAAAATAAGGACCTCATGTTAGCAAGTCTTGCTGATGAGGATAAATTTATGCATGATTTATTGTTGATCTAAAAACAAATTATTCATATTTATTATTGATTCCTATCTCTCTTTCCAATACTTGGAAGTATTCCAATATACTATCTAGATATTTTCTTTCTTATTATTTAAGATTATATAGCTTTTAAAAGTAATTAAATATATTTAGTTAGAATAGTATAAAATAAACTATTGAGTATATCAAAAGTTTAACTCTAGATGACCAGTAAAGTATTAAAATATATTGGCAGTCAAATGATATCATAAACACTCAAGACATTTGTGATAAAACAGTGTACTATACTTTAGGTTTACAATCCTCAGTGGCGTTAACAAACTTCTTACTGAGCCATTGTCATCTTAAGTTACCAAAACAACTACACATGACCTTATAATTAGAATATGTATTTTTGAAACCTTCAGAACTTTCAATGAGTACTATTCCATTGAATCCTAAAAGTTTAATAGTCAAGCTTGTTCTTACTGTGATAAATATACAGTTGATAGCTTCTTTGAATTCATTTGTAATTAAAGTTGAATTGAATGAGAAAAATTCTGACCAAATGTTTTAAATAAGGTTGTTTTCAAAAGTTCTTCTATCTCAATGGCAATTTCTCCTTAAGTGTGATCTTCCTTTATTTCCTCTAGGCCATTTGGGATTTATTCATCTTCTGTTTCTATTGATGTCATTTATCATGGTAAATCCACTTTTCTGTATTGTATGATTCCAGGTTCTATTATATTTCATTTTTCCCAATATTTGTGTTTTCTGTAATTTTCAGAAGAGTAGAAATGAGACTATTGTCTGCATAGCATTTGCAAAGCCATTTGCTCAGTTGCCAGCACCACATGAAAGTAGTAAGTTCACTTAAGAATGTAGATATTAAAAGCAAAATATACCTTTGAAATCATTTCTGACAAAAACAACTATAAGGGGGTTATTTTAGTAGTTATATCCAAATTTAAAGGCTCCAAATTAAAATTTATTAATTTCCTTAGTTTTTCCTACTCCTGTGTTACCAGGTTCTATGTCTCTCTCAAAGATTCAAATCAAAGTGTAAGTGATACTGCCTTGTGGAGGGCAACTGAAAGTGTTAGTAGAATGTATTGAATTAGCTGGACTGCATCAGCAAGATACTGCAATTTGATCAATTTTAAATAATAAAAGGCATTAGCATTTTTTAAAAATTCAATTTCCAACTTTAATATCACAGGAAAGGACCAGTTTTCCTAGTAAGTAAAATGTGTGTCATACTGAAATTAAAAAAAAAAAAAGAACAAACTGCCACACTTCAACATGGACAATCAGACTAGAAAACAGAAGTAAAACCTGAGCAAACAATTCTGAAATAAAAGTTGCAGGGATGTAGTCATGGGAGAGAAGCTTTGCTGAGTTTTACCTCCAGAACATTAACAACATTCTTACATAAATATCATAAAATAACTGGAATTCCTCACATTAAAATGTATTTGAGCACTCCTATAAAAAATGGAGGTCTGTACTTATCCTTCACAGTAATCAACATAGAAGGAATAAAAAAGCCTGTAAACATAAAAATAAAAACTAAGGAAATTCTTGAAGAACAACATGGGGAAAAACTTGATGACCTTGGACAGAGCGATTGTTTTCTTTATAACAATAAAGTCACAATCCCAGATGGGAAAAGGTGCCAAGCTATGATTAAGGGAATGTCAAGGAATGTTAAGAAAATGAGCTAGGCCATCTTGTCTAGCAGGTCGCTCTGAGACCAGTCTGCCCAGAATAGCTTGGGGACTGCAGAGGGTGAGCAAGCAGACTGCAGAAGCAACACAGCTTCTGGGACAGGCCCTGTTTTGGCTACAGATCCAGGCACCTTCCCCGCCAGATGAGAGGTGGCCACATGAGAGGGCAATGACTCCCAGAGTAGGTGAGGGAGCTATCTTGTCTCCTGGGTCCCTCTCAGACCAGTCTGCACAGATTAGGACAGTGGGTGAGAGAGCAGACTACAGAAGCAACACAGCTTCTGGGACAGGCAGAAGAGACATAGCTTCTGGGACAGACCCCCATTTCAAGCTCCAGAGGAGAGGAAAACACCTGGGAGGGCTCTGACCTCCAGAGCAGGTGAGAGAACCATCTTGTGTCTTGGATCCCTCAGAGACCAGTCTGTGCAGGTGAGTGCACAGACTGCAGAGGCAACCTGGGACAGGCCCTGTTTCCTGTTTCCAGCATTCATCTTCAGCAAGGAGGAAGGTCTGATCTCCAGACCTCTGTGCACATTCCCTGGAAGAGAAGAGCTTGTCTGAAGAGAGTACTCTGACCACTGAGATTCAGAAGAAAGCTGGACTCCCACGATATCTGACAGAGGCTATCAGAATCACAGGAGGAACAGGCTCCAGCCAGAGACAACTATAACAACTAACACCAGAGATTACCAAATGATGAAAGGCAAACTTAAGAATCTTATCAACAGCCCTCTGAGCCCAGCAAAGGTGTCTAGGGCCCTTTGTGTGCTCTCCACACACCAGGATATTAGGATCACCTCAGGATTATGGATGAGTGGAGCACAGTTGTTGGCTTTGGGAACTGAGGGGGCTCTGGTGCCAGCAAAAGCAGGAACAGAGGAACTCCACCCAAGCGAAGGCTGGGATCTCTTCCAGTCAGGGCCACCCCTGCCATCCTCCTTCTGAGCCCAAGGAGGTGACTGGGGCCGCTTGTATGCTCTCTACACCCCAGGACCTTGGGATCACCTCTGGATTACAGAAGAGAGGCAGCCTGCTGGGAACATTCTGACCCTAGAACTCAGGAAGTGGATCAGACCTCTAGTCTGCTAGACACCAGACTTGTAAGAGAAGAGCTTGCCTGCAGAGAGTGCTCTGATCACTGGATCTCTGGGGAGAGTTGGTCTACCAGAAGTGCTGTCAGAGGCTAACAGAATCACAGGAGGAACAAGCTCAAACCAGTGACAGCTTGGATATTAACATCAGAAATCTCCAGATGGTGAAAGGCAAACATAAGAATCTCACTAACAGAAACCAAGAACAATGGGCATCATCAGAACCCAGTATGTCCACTGCAATGAGTCCTGGATACCCCAACATGTCTGAAAAGCAAGACTCAGATTTTAAATCATATCTTATCATGATGGTAGAAGACTATAAGAAGGATGTTAATAACACACTTAAAGAAATACAGGAGAACAATGCTAAACAGGCAGAAGCTCTTAAAGAAGTAAAACAAAAAATTTTTCAAAGAACTACAGGAGAACACTGCTAAACAGGTAGAAGAAACACAAAAATCCCTTAAAGAACTACAGGAAAACACCAAAGAGGTGATGGAATTGAAGAAAACCATTCAAGATCTAAAAATCTAGAAACACTGAAGAAAACCCAAAGAGAGACAACTCTGGATATAGAAACCCTAGGAAAGAAATCAGGAACCATAGATGTGAGCATCAGCAACAGAATACAAGAGATGGAAGAGAGAACCTCAGGTGTAGAAGATTCCATAGAGATCATGGACACAACAATCAAAGAAAACACAAAAGGCAAAAAGATCCTAACTCAAAACAACCAAGAAATCAAGGACACAATGAGAAGACCAAACTTATGGATAATAGGAATAGATGAGAATGAAGATTCTCAAATTAAAGGGTCAGCAAATATCTTCAACAAAATCATAGAAGAAAACTTCCCATACCTAAAGAAAGAGATGCCCATGAACATACAGGAAGTCTACAGAACTCCATAAAGACTGGACCAGAAAAGAAATTCCTCCTGACACATAATAATCAGAACAACAAATGTACTAAATAAAGACAGAATATTGAAAGCAGTAAGGGAAAAAGGTCAAGTAATATAAAAAGGCAGGCCTATTAGAATCATTCCAGATTTCTCACCAGAGACTATGAAAGCCAGAAGATCCTGGACAGATGGTATACAGACCCTAAGAGAACACAAATGCCAGCCCAGGCTACTATACCCAGCAAAACTGTCAATTACCATAGATGGAGAAACCAAAAATTTCCATGACAAAACTAAATTCACACAATATCTTTCCATGAATCCAGCCCTTCAAAGGATAATAATGGGAAAACACCAACTCAAAGATGGAAACTACACCCTAGAAAAATAAGAAAGTAATCCTTTAACAAAACTAAAAGAAGACAGCCACAAGAGCAGACTCCTTTAACATAAAAATGATAGGAAGTAACACTAACTTTTCTTTGATTTCTCTTAACATCAATGGACTCAATTCCCCAATAAAAAGACATAGACTAACAGACTGGCTACACAAACAAGACCCAACATTTTGCTGCTTACAGGAAACCCACCTCAGAGACAAAGACAGACACTACCTCAGATTAAAAGGCTGGAAAACAATTTTCCAAGTGAATGGCTCAAAGAAACAAGAGGAGTAGCCATTGTAATATCGAATAAAATTGACTTCAAACCCAAGGTTATCAAAAAAAAACAAAAACAAAAACAAAAAACCAAACAAACAAGGAGGGGCACTTCATACTCATCAAAGTTAAAATCCACCAAAATGAACTCTCAATTCTAAATATCTATGCTCCAAATGTAAGGGCAGACACATTCATTAAAGAAACTTTAGTAAAGCTCAAAGCACACATGGAACCTCACACAATAATACTGGGAGACTTCAACACCCCACTCTCAACAATGGACAGATCCTGGAATCAGAATCTAAACAGAGACACATGGACACTAACAGAAGTTATGAAACAAATGGATTTAACAGATATCTATAGAACATTTTATTCTAAAACAAAAAGTTATACCTTCTTCTCAGCACCTCATGGTACCTCCTCCAAAATTGACCATATAATTGGTCACAAAACAGGACTTAACAGATACAAAAATATTGGAATTATCACATGCATCCTAACAGATCACCATGGATTAAGGCTGATCTTCAATAATAACATAAATAATAGAAAGCTAACATTCTCATGGAAACGGAACAACACTCTACTTAATGTTTCCTTGGTGAAGGATGAAATAAAGAAAGAAATTAAAGACTTTCTAGAGTTTAATGAAAATGAAGCCACAACATACCCAAACTTATGGGACACAATGAAGGCAGTCCTAAGAGGAAAACTCATTGTCCTGAGTGCCTCCAAAAAGAAACTAAAGAGAGCCTCCTAGCCTGACAGCACACCTAGAAGCTCTAGGACTAAAGGAATCAAATTCACCCAAGAGGAGTAGACAGCAGGAACTAGTCAAAGAGTCAACCAAACCAGGAGCTGGTTCTTTGAGAAAATCAACAAGATAAATAAACCCTTAGCCAGACTCACAAGAGGGCCCAGGGACAGTATCTTAATTAACAAAATCAGAAATGAAAAAGGAGACATAACAAAAGAACCTGAGGAAATCCAAAACATTATCAGATCCTGCTACAAAAGGCTATTGTCAACAAAGTTAGAAAACCTGGATGAAATAGACAACTTCCTAGACAGATACCAGGTACCAAAGTTAAGCTAGAATCAGATTAATGATCTAAACAGCCCAATTTCCCCTAAAGAAAGAGAAGCAGTCATCATTAGTTTCCCAAACAAATAAAGCCCAGGACCATATGGGTTTAGAGCAGAGTTCTATCAGACCTTCAAAAAAGACCCAATTCCAACTCTCCTAAAACTATTCCACAAAATAGAAACAGAGGTACTCTACCCAATTCATTCTATGAAGCTACAATTACTCTGAAATCTAAACCACACAAAGATCCAACAAAGAAAGAGAACTTCAGAGCAATTTCCCTCATGAATATCGATGCAAAAATACTCAATAAAATCCTCACAAACTGATTCAAGAACACATCAAAATGATCATCCATCCTGACCAAGTAGGCTTCATCCCAGCAATGCAGGGATGGTTTAATATAAGGTAATCCATCAACGTAATCCACTATATAAACAAACTCAAAGACAAAAACCACATGATCATCTCCTTAGATGCTGAGAAAGCATTTGACAAAATCCAGCACCCTTTCATGATAAAAGTCTTGGAAAGATCAGGAATTCAAGGCCCATAATTAAACATAATAAAAGCAATATACAGCAAACCAGTAGCCAACATCAAAGTAAATGGAGAGAAACTCGAAGCAATCCCACTAAAATCAGGGACTAGACAAGGCTGCCCACTTTCTCCTTACCTATTCACTATAGTACTTGAAGTCCTAGCCAGAGCAATTCGACAACAAAAGGAGATCAAGGAGATAGAAATTGGAAAGGAAGAAGTTAAAATATCACTGTTTGCAGATGATAAGATAGTATATATTAGGGTCCCCCAAAATTCCAGCAGAGAACTCCTAAACCTGATAAACAGCTTCAGTTCAGCAGCTGGATATAAAATTAACTCAAACAAATCAATGGCCTTTCTCTACACAAAGGATAAAAGGGCTGAGAAAGAAATTAGGGAAAACACCACTAACAGTAGTCACAAATAATATAAAATACCATCGTATGACTCTAACTAAAGAAGTGAAAGATCTGTATGACAAGAACTTCAAGTCCCTGAAGAAAGAAATAGAAGAAGCTCTCAGAAGATGGAAAGATCTCCCATGCTCATGGATTGGAAGGATTAATATAGTCAAAATGGCTATCCTGCCTAAAGCAATCTACAGATTCAATGCAAACTCCATCAAAATTCCAACTCAATTCTTCACTGATTTACAAAGGGCAATTTGCAAATTCATCTGGAATAATAAAAAACCTAGGATAGCAAAAAACTCTTCTCAACAATAAAAGAACATCTGGGGGAATCACCATGCCTATCATTAAGCTGTACTACAGAGCTATTGTGATAAAAACTGCATTGTACTAGTACAGCGACAGACAGATAGTTCAATGGAATAGATTTGAAGACACAGAAATGAAGCCACACACCTATGGTCACTTGATCTTTGACAAGGGAGCTAAAACTATCCAGTGGAAAAAGGACAGCATTTTCAACAAATGGTGCTGGCACAACTGGAGGTTATCATGCAGAAGAATGTGAATTGATCCATTCTAATTTCCTTGTACAAAGCTTAAGTCTAATTGGATCAAAAACCTCCACTTAAACCAGAGACACTGAAATTTATAGAGGAGAAAGTGGGGGAAAACCCACGAAGATATGGGCACAGGGGAAAAATTCCTAAATAGAACAGCAATGGCCTGTGTGGTAAGATCAAGAATTGACAAATGGGACCTTATAAAATTGCAAAGCTTCTGTAAGGCAAAAGACACTGTTATCAAGACAAAAAGGCCACCAACAGATTGGGAAAGGATTTTTATCAATCCCAAATCTGATAGGGGACCTATATCCAACATCTACAAAGAGCTCAAGAAGCTAGACTCCAGAAAAATGAATAACCCTTTTAAAAAATGGGGTACAGAGCTAAACAAAGAATTCTCAACTGAGGAATTCCTAATGGCTGAGAAACACCTGAAAAAATGTTCAACATCCTTAATCATCAGGGTAATACAAATCAAAACAACCCTGAGATTCCACCTCACACCAGTCAGAATGGCTAAGATGAAAAATCCAGGTGACAGCAGATGCTGACAAGAATGTGGAGAAAAAGGAACACTCCTCCATTGCTGGTGGGATTGCAAGCTTGTACAACCACTCTGGAAGTCAGTCTGGAGTTTTCTCAGAAAATTGGTCATAGTACTACCGGAGAATCCAGCAATACCTCTCCTTGGCATATACCCAGAAGATGTTCCAACTGGTAAAAAGGACACATGCTCCATTATGTTCATAGCAGCCTTATTCATAATAGCCAGAACCTGGAAAGAACCCAGATGTCCCTAAGCAGAGGAATGGATACAGAGAATGTGGTACACAATGGAGTACTATTCTGCTATTAAGAACAATGAATTTATGAAATTCTTGGGCAAATGGATTTATCTAGAGGATATCATGCTTAGTGAGGTAACCCAATCACAAAAGAAGTCATTGGATATGTGCTCACTGATAAGTGGATATTAGCCCAGAAAATTAGAATACCCAAGATACAATTTGCAAAACACAAGAAAATCAAGAAGGAAGACCAGCATGTGGATACTTCATTCCTCCTTTGAATAAGAAACAAAATACCCATGAAAGGATTTACAGAGACAAAATTTAGAATTAATACAAAAGGATGAACCATCCAGAGACTACCCCACCCATAATCAGTCACTAAACTCAGACACTATTTCATAGGACAGCAAAAGTTTGCTGAAGGGACCATGATATAGCTTTCTCATATTAGTCAATGCCAGTGTCTGGCAAATACAGAAGTGGATGCTCACAGTCATCTATATGATGGAACACAGGGCCCACAATGGAGAAGCTAGAGATAGAACTCCAGGAGTTGAAGGGGTCTGCAACCTTATAAGATGAACAACAATATTAACTAACTAGAACCCCCAGAGCTCGTTCTCTAGCTGCATATGTTGCAGAAGATGGGCTAGTTGGCCATCATTGGGAAGAGAGGCCCCTTGGTATTCAATCTTTATATGCCCCACCCAATACAGGGGAACACCAGTGCCAAGAAGTGGGAGTGGGTGGGCAGGGAAGCAGGGTGGGGGGAGGGGAGAGGTTACTTTTGGGATAGCATTTGAAATGTAAATTATGAAAATATCAAAAAAAAAAAAAAAGAATTGAGTCCCAAATATAGTCTCCTGGTCAGAGAAATATAGGTTCATCTTAGACATAAAAGGTCTATAGCTAAACTTAGGGTTTGAAGCTTGTCAAAATTTCTGTTAAGCCAGCTGGTGATAGCATATGCTTTTAATCCTAACATGATGGAGGCAGACTCAGGCAGAACTCTGAGATCTAGGCCAGCCTGGCCTATACAATGAGTTTCCAGATAGGGAGGGTTACAAAGAGAAACCCTGTTTCAAAAAAAAAATCTCTTTGTAGTCTACTTTTAAAAAGTATTTATTTTTAGTGTTGTCCTTTCAATTTGTTCTGCTTCTTTGTATTTATAATTATAAATGCTCTAAAACTATATTGGAAAATGTTGGCTGTTATTTCTAAATTAATTTGCAAAACATACCTTTTTATTTTTGGTATTGTTATTCAGACATTCTCTTTTTCTAAATCTTAATTTTAGCATCCGTGGTGTAAAAGTGGCTAAACAGTACAGTTCTTCAATGTAAATTATTTTTCCTACATTATGATTATCCTTTTTTTTTACATAGAATTTTTCTTTTTAAAAGCCTGCAGTGATTTTGAGTTTATTTAATCAGACAACCACTGTCCACTGCAATGGTAATATGAACAGTAAATAGCAATTACATTGATTTTGTAAAAACAGTTTTTAGAAGAGTTTTGTTTTCAATAATATACTAGAGAAGCTGCAATGTTTATTTTACTTTCAGCTTCATATTAATGCCCATGAATAAGAAAATAGATTATGTTCACTAAGCAATAACAGAACTATATGAATGTGAGAATTAATATGGAAACGTACATGTAAGCAGGATGATCTGAAAGCAAATATCAAATTCACAATGTAAGAGAAAGTGCCAGATTGACATAGAATCAAACATAAGAGTAAGTAGGAAGGCTGTAAGACCACTTAAATAGTCAATTAGCATCAGATATATGTGTTGTATGAAAATTAAGGGAATATGTTTTTATATATTTTAAAACCTCTCTCTGAGAATATGGTATTGTGGTGGTTTGAATAATATTGTATCCCTCCTTCATAGACCATATATTTGAATGCTTAGGGAATGGCGTTAGGAGTAGGTATGGTATTGTAAAAATTGTGTCACAGAGGTGGGGCTTTGGGGTTTCAAATGCTGAAGTTAGGCAATATCTCTCCCTTCCTATTTACTGTTCATTCTGATGTAGAACTCTCACCTATCTCTTTTGCTCCATGTTTGCCTTTGTGCAACCATGTTTCTTGTCATGACAATAATGAACTAAACCTCTGAACCTGTAAGCCAGCCCCAAATATATAATGTCTTTTGTGAGAGTTACCATGGTAACTGACAAGTCTAAGACTGACAAGTCTAAGCCAGAGCATAGAGGGTAAGTAGACACATTCTACCCCATCCATAACCCAGAATCTATCTCCAACTTATAACAGTTTGCAAAGGAAAAAATTAGTGTTCTCCAACAGGGTCTCACTGGGTGTGCAAACAACACTTAAAGGCAGATCCCATAGACTCCATGCCCAGCAGTAGATGAAGAACATTAAAAACAAATAACCAGGAGGGAGTCATCTTGTCTTCTGGGTCCCTCTGAGAGCAGTCTGCGCAGATCATCTCTCGGACTCCAGAGGGTGAGCAAGCAGACAGCAGAAGTGACACAGCTTCTAGGACAGACCCCCATTTAGGGCTGCAGACATCCGGGCACCTTCCCCACCAGAGGAGAGGTGGCCGCCCGGGATGGCTCTGACCCCCCAGAGCAGGTAAGGGAGCCATCTTGTCTCCCAGGTCCCTCTGAGGTCTGAGACCAGTCTGCACAGGTGAGAGTGTGGACTGCAGAAGCTACACAGCTTCTGGGACAGGCCCTGTTTCAGGCTCCAGACATCCAGGCACCTTCCCTGCAAGAGGAGTGGTGGCCGCCAGCGAGGGCTCTCACTCTCTCCCCCAGAGCAGGTGGGGGAGCCATCTTGTCTCCTGAGTCCCCCTGAGACCAGTCTGCGCAGGTGAGAGGGAAATCCATAACATACATTCTGTCTAACTTCATGACCCAAGAAACACTGTAGAAAATGGAAGAAAAGATTAGATGATACTATGACTATAAAATGGTGCCTCTTATAGATGAAAGAAGTTACAATCATCATGCAGCAGCTGTAGCTACTGGCAAGTCATGTACAGAAAGAGACAAATGCAGGAGCAGAGCTAGCTTGGAAAAAGAAAGGAGTCAGCTGAAGATAGCGTAATGGGATGTATGGTTAAAACAGTATATACATGCATGCAATTGTCAAAAACTGAAATGATAGTTCAAAGATACTGCAAATAGCCTTGATAGTTTCAAGTTACTAGATCTCTCTCAAAAGGTAAGTATACAGGTACATACTTTTTTTTTTTTGCAAAATAAGTTTTATTCAAAACCTGAGGAGCAGTGGCAACTGCAAGAAAACTTTTTACATACAGAAGCCAGACTGCTTAAAATTTTCAACATCTGATCTTGATAGAAAGCCTGCAGAGGAGGATCTAGGTAGGCATTGCCTCATGTCCTGTGTGAAGTCCATAGTCACAGCATTGACTATAAACACATTCAGAAAATAAATATGTGGGCTTTGGTGCCTAATGTATTGGTACATGCTATAATCCCAGCGTTCAGGAGACAAAAGCAGGCAGATCCCCTGTAAGACAAGTCCACATAGTCAGTTCTAATCCAAGCAGGGCAACAGTGTGATAAATTAATTCAACAAAATGATAACATCTTTCTGCTGACCCTCAGGGATTCCAATCCTTTCCCCCTACTTTTCTACTACCCGATCATGTTCCCCTCTCTGCCCCCGCCCCCTGCCAATCCCCTTTCCTTCATGCAACCTTGGGAGGTAGGAGGTTGGGGGGGGGGACCCTCCAGAATGTACCAGAGACCTGGGAGGTGAGAGACTCTCAGGACTCAAAGAGAGGAACCTTAGATGATGCTATACATTGGGGAAACAAAACTTGTAGATCCAACCTCCAGCAGAAAGACAGGGTGAGGGATGGGATTGCCAACCCACAGTCAAAACTCTGATCCATAATTGTTCCTGTCTGAAAGAATTGCAGGGATAGAAATGGAGAGAAGCCTGAGGAAAAGAAGGTCCAGCAACAGGCCCAAAGTGAAATCCAGCTTAAGGGAGGCGGGGGGAGGGGGGCAAGACCTGATGCTATTACCAAGGCTATGGAGTGCTCACAAAATGGGACTGCCCTCTAAAAGACCAAATAAGCTGCTTAAAGAGTCAGATGCAGATATTTGCACCAAACCAATGGACAGAAGCAGCTGGCTCCTATGATTGAATTAGGGGAAAGGGGAAGAAGCTGGAGGAGGGTGACCTGTAAGTGGACCAGCAGTCTCAATTAACCTGGACCCTTGAGATCTCTCAGATACTGGAACATCAACCAGGCAGCATACATCTGCTGATATGAGGGCCCCACACACAGCTTAGGACTGGGTTTAGTCAGAGAAGATGCACCTCAATAGACTGGAGGCCCCGGGGAATTTAGAGGTCTGGTTGGGTGGGGGTGGGGGTTAAGGACATCCTCGTGGAGTCAGGGGGGCAGGGAGGAGGTATGGTATGTGAAACAGTCGGAGGGTGAAACTGAAGGGGAATAAAATCTGAAGTTTAAAACAAACAAACAAACAAACAAACAAACAAACAAACAACCTGATAACATCAAGGCAATGTGACTAGGCATCCTGGAGCCTTTTCCTTCTTGGGTGTGTGTGGAGCTTTTCTTTCTGAAAGTTGGTGGAGAAAGAAAATAAGCTGAGTGCTTTCTCTGCTTCTCTGAGCTAGCAGGTTTTTATCCTAGCATATGGCTCCTGAGTCTTCATTGGTAAAATTGAACAACTGGGATTTTCTTTTTATTCACTTTAAATCCTGTTCACTATCTTCCCTCCTTGTCCGCCCTCTTACAGTCCTTCCCCCAATTGTCCCTGGGTATTCCCCACCCTGGTACATCAAGTATCTTCAGGGCTAGGTACTTTTTCTCCCATTGTGGCCAGAAAAGGCAGCCCAACCACACTTAGGAGAATGGAATCTCAAAGACAGGCAACAGCTTTAGGGATAGTCCCTGCTCCAGTTGTTTGGGATTCACATGAAGACAAAGATGCACATATGTAGCAGATGTGCAGAGTCCTGGGCCTAGCCCATGTATGCGCTTTGGTTGATGGTTCAGTCTTTGAGAACCCACAAGGGTCTGTTGATTCTGTGGCGTTCCTATGTCCTTCTGGGCCCTCAATCCTTCCCCCCTGCCCCAACTCTCCCAAGAGTCCCCAAGCTCCATCAAATGCTTATCTAAGGGTTTTTGCATCTGCCTGATTCAGCTGTTAGGTGGTGCCTCTCAAAGCACAGCCATGTGAGGCTCCTGTCTGCAAGCATAACAGAATATCATTAATAGTGTCAGGGATTGGTGCTTTCTCATAAATTCATGATTTTAAAATGTAAATGTAGTCCCCACTGTAAACGCACCAGATACCCTTACCTGCATATTCTAGCTAAACAAAGTGAGTTCCAGAATATTTATTAATCTTAAGTACTAAAATTCATATTTGAAATTTTCGCTAACCTTTGTTAGGATGCTGAGATTATCTTCTAGGTTCTCCCAGTGATACTGTTATCCAAGAATATAAAGTAACCTGTGTTAAGAATGCAGAAGTGAATATTTTGAGTTTATTATTTTGTTTATAAAGAATGTGTTGCTCCAGCTACACTAATAATGTTATGTTTGTAACTTAAACTTGAGAAAAAGATTTGTGGGGAATAATAACCAACTTATTATACTGTCTAATACTTGTATAGTTTACATTATTCTATAGCTTACATTATTAAATGTTACCATACATTCTAGATGATTGTTTCATCTGAATATTTTGAAAGAATGCTTTGTAAATTATGATACAAAAAAGAATAAAACACTTTCCTGAATATTACTAGAAAACTTTTCTGATTCTATTGGTTTTACTTTACAAGTTTTTGTATTGCAGAGACAGATAGAAAGCTGTATGTTGTAGTAGCATATTTGAATTTTACAGAAAATAATTTAATTTATTAGGCTGATTCAGAAATAAATTGTAGAAAAAAGCTAAAACTTTCCTTGGAAAGTTCCCTGCCATATACCATAGTTTCTAATAAGACTCTTACTGACATTGAAGTCTCAAACAACATGCGAAAGGTAATCTCTTTTTCCATATCTGAGAACTCTAAAATATAGACTAGGAAATACACAATTAATTATAGTTAGAGCAGCAAGGCTATATTTAAACAAATAAGTTAAGAAAAAATGAAAATGTTTAGTATCTAAGAAATTGTATTAGAAAAAGTGGAAGATAAAAGATAATGTTGGATACGGCTTCTCAGTTCAGGGACATGTACATAAAGTATACAAACATATAAGATCTAGTTTAATCAACAGAGAGAAGAATGCATTACCAATTTAGTGGCAGAGACAAAGAGCTAGATTCAGAGAATAGAGTAGTCACTACAAGTGAAACAAATCATACGGGGAACACTTTATGTTGAAGAAATAATTTGAAGGTTAAATGGACGTAAACCCTCGAAGGAGAACCACAGTGGGTGTGTATAGTTGTCTAAAAGATTAGATGGAGCATCTGGAAGACAATGCATGGAAAGTCAAATATATTGTTTAGTTGTGAGTTAAGTATAAAGACAAAAAGATGCTTAAGCTGTAATAAAATTATTATGACCCTCTTGAATCTGCCTTCACTTGGTGATCTCAGAGCACTGCTTTCAAGTTATCCAGAGGAGTTTGTTTGTTTCAAGAATGCAGAAAGTACCCTAAAACAAAAATCAAGCATAAAGTGAGAACTTGAGAAGAAAAGTAACAGAAAAGCAAAGTGATCATTTTTCTCTAAATGATGAAAATTTAAAGCAGTCCAGTATATTTGAGCCAGCAATTTCAAGCTGAAAATCATGAAAAACACCTCCCCAAAGACTGGCCTATCAAAGGCCCCCGTAAGCAATTTACTTAAATTGAGCAATCTTAAAATTATAAAAATACAATTTCATCTTTTATAGACTAAGTACTTCCATTTCCCATTATAACATGCTCTATTTATTTTGTAAATGGTTTTCAAAGTCTTTTCTTTAACATCAATGAATTATGCATGAATTTAGTGTATATTTTTCTCCCCATGGTATAAAGATAGTAAACATCCAGAATGTTTTTAAAATGTAATTTTCTGCAAAATATGAAAACATTTTAAAGAATGAGGCCAAGAAAATTATTTATTTTATTATTAATTTATACCTTTCTCCCTCAGTCTGAGAGTAATACTTTTTAATTGTTTTATTTATTTTAACTATTGATAATGTAAGATAATTACATTTTTCCCTTCACTTTCCTTCCTCATCTAAATTATTCTATATACTACTCTATGCCCTCTCAAACTTGTGGCCTCATTTTTTAATTTATTTGCTATCACAGGAATATGTGGGTATGTATATAACTTTATCTTTATTCATAATATTTTATATGTTTTCAGTGTTGACCATTTGGTATTGGATAACTAGTTGGTATGTTCTTTCTGAAGATTATATTTCTTGCTCCCAGCATTCCTTGGTTGCTTATATTTCTTTTTATAGCATTGAAGTCTTGTGGCCTTTCTCCTGTCCAGTTTGGTTTGTTTATTAGTGTTGTCTTTGTTCAACTCATTTAGGCAGCCATGTTGGTGTGACATTATGGATGAAGCTTCTAACATTATGAAGAGATATACAATTTGTCAACCAAATACTTGATACTCCAGCTGTTGAAGTTTCTAACTCCTCTAATATTTCCTGAGCCTAAGGCACAGGAGTTAATTTGTAGATTTATTCATTGGGTCTGAATGCCACAATTCTGCATTTTTTTCTTTTATCATTTGTACTTCTCTATAGTAGTTTCTGTCATTGCAAAGAGAAGTTTCCTTGGTGAAGAGGGGAGACTAAAGTTATCTATGGGTATAAGGACCTACATTTAGAGTGTAGTTAAGGATTATGCTGGTTTAGCAAAGGGTGGTTGTAGGGTCTCCTTCAAAATGCATTTCATTAGCTCTGTGGAATTGGCTATATTTCCAGTACCAGGCATGATTTTTTTCTCTTGTTGAACAGGTCATATATACAATTAGAAGTTTGTTACTTATTGCCAAGATATATGTGTCCTTACTAGACTATTATTATCTTTAGGCTATGCTCACTGTTATTTTTGTTCAGTGTGGAGACCCCAATGGAGGAGTTGGGCAAGGACTGAAGGAGCTTAGGCTTTGCAATCCCATAGGAAGAACAACAATATCAACCAACCAGACCTCCAAACACCCAGAGACTACACCACCATCCAAAGAGTAAACATAGGGGTACCAATGGCTCTATCTGGATATGTAGTATAGGACTGCCTTATCAGGCAGCAATGGAAGGGGAATCCCTCCATCCTGTGGAGGCACATGACGCAGGGCAGGGGATGCTAGGGCATGGAGGCGGAAGTGGGTGGGCGAGTGGTAAAGGGCTTTCATAGAGGCAAGGGGAGGGGGGAAAGTGAAGGATGTTTGTGGAGGGGAAACTGGGAAGGGGGATAACTTGAAGTGGAAATAAGCCAATAAAAAAACCAATAAAATAACAAATAAAAATGAAAAAAAGACATCTAAATACTTATGGTTATCATGAGTACCATATAATAAAAAACAAACAAGCAAACAGGGGAAAAAAGGGAGAAAAAAAAAAGCACAGGAAACATACAAATGCAGAAACAAACACATTCACCCACACAGAAAAAAACCAGAAGCCCTCAAAAGCATATACAAACATTATTAGACAAAATCCTCCAAAATTACTGATGAGGTTTTTAATGTTCTTGTTCTTGTTCTTGTTCTTGTTCTTGTTCTTGTTCTTGTTCTTTCCTGTTCCTGTTCCTGTTCCTGTTCCTGTTCCTGTTCTTTTCCTGTTCCTGTTCCTGTGCCTGTGCCTGTTCCTGTTCCTGTTCCTGTCCATTTTCTGGTCCTTGTTTTCTTGTTGCTTTTGCTGTCTATGTTTTGTTTTGTTGTCTTGGGGTTTATGTTTTGTTTTGTTTTGTTTTGTTTTGGTTATTTGTTTTTTGTTGTCGTTGTAGTTTTTAGTTTAGTTTTTTTTTTTTTTTATAATTTTTTAACTCTGATTTGTTTTAAATGTAGTATTAAGCTATTTACATTTTTGTAAAAGATATTTTTTTTATTTACATTTCAAATACTATCCCAAAAGTTCCATATCCTCCCCCTACCCTGCTCTCCTACTGACCCACTCCCACTTCTTGGCCCTGGCATTCCCCTGTACTGGGGCATAAAAAGTTTGCAAGACCAAGGTGCTTCTTTTCCCCAATGATGGCCAACTAGGCCATCTTCTGCTACATAGGCAGCTAGAGACACGAGATCTGGAGGTTCTGATTAGTTCATATTGTTGTTCCACCTATAGGGTTGCAGACCCCTTCAGCTCCTTGGGTACTTTCTCTAGCTCCTCCATTGGGAATCGTGTGTACCATCCAATAGCAGACTGTGAGCATGCACTTCTGTGTTTGCCAGGCACTGGCATAGCCTCACTCAAGATAACTATATCAGGGTCCTTTCGGCAAAATCTTGCTGGCATAAGCAATAGTGTCTGGGTTTGGTGGCTGATTATGGGATGGAACCCCACTTAGGGTAGTCTCTGGATGGTCCATCTTTTCATCTTAGCGCCAAACTTTGTCTCTGTAACTCCTTCCCTGGGTGTTTTGTTCCCTATTCTAAGGAGGAATGAAGTATCCACACGTTAGTCTTCCTTTTTCTTGATTTTCTTGTGTTTTGCAAATTGTATCTTGGGTATTCTAAGTTTCTGGGCTAATAACCACTGATCAGTGAGTGCATATCAAGTGACTTCTTTTGTGATTGTGTTACCTAACTAAGGATGATATCCTCCAGATTCATCCAATTGCCCAAGAATTTCATAAATTCATTTTTTTTAATAGCTGAGTAGTACTCCATTGTGTAAATGTACCACATTTTCTGTATCCATTCCTCTGATAAGGGACATTTGGGTTATTTCCAACTTCTGGCTATTATAAATAAGGCTGCTATGAACATAGTGGAGCATGTGTTCATATTAAAAGATGGAATATCTTCTGGGTATTTGCCCATGAGATGTATTGCTGCATCTTCCAATAGTACCATGTCCAATTTTCTGACGAACCACCAGACTGACTTCCAGAGTGGTTGTACAAGCTTGGAATCCCACCAGCAATGGAGGAGTGTTCCTCTTTATCCACATCCTCGCCTGCATCTGCTCTCATATGAATTTTTGATCTTAGCCATTCTGACGGGAGTGAGGTGAAATCTCAAAGTTGTTTTGATTTGCATTTCCCTAATGATTAAGAATGTTCAACATTTGTTTCAGGTGCCTCTCAGCCCTTTGTTATTCCTTACTTGAGAATTCTTTGTCTAGCTCTGTACCCAAGTTTTAATAGAGTTATTTGACTTTCTGGAGTCCAGGTTCTTGAGCTCTTTGTATATATTGGATATTAGTCCCCTGTCAGATTTAGGATTGGTAAAAATCCTTTCCCAATCTGTTGGTGGCCTTTTTGTCTTATTGAAAGTGTCTTTTGCCTTAAAGAGCTTTGCAATTTCATGAGGTCCAATTTGTCAATTCTTGATCTTACAGCATAAGCCATTGCTGTTCTATTTAGGAGTTTTTCACCTGTGCCCATATCTTCAAGGCTTTTCCCCACTTTCTCCTCAAAATATTTCAGTGTCTCTGGATTTAAGTGGAGGTCTTTGATCCATTTAGACTTGACCTTAGTACAAGGAGATAAGAATGGATCAGTTTGCTTTCTTCTACATGATAATCCCCAGTTGTGTCAGCACCATTTGTTGAAAATGCTGTCTTTTTCCCACTGGATGGTTTTAGCTCCCTTGTCAAATATCAAGTGACCATAAGTGTGTGGATTCATTTCTAGGTCTTCAATTCTATTCCATTGATCTACCTGTCTGTTGCTGTACCAGCACCATGCAGTTTTTATCACCATTGCTCTGTAGTATGACTTGAGGTCAGGGATGGTGATTCCACCAGAGGTTCTATTATTGTTGAGAATAGTTTTTGCTATTCTAGGTTTTTTTAATATTCCAGATGAATTTGCAAATTGCTCTTTTTAACTCAGTTAAGAATTGAGTAGGAATTTTGATGGGGATTGCATTGAATCTGTAGATTGCTTTTGGCAGGATAGCCATTTTAACTATACTAATCCTGCCAATTCATGAGCATGGGAGATCTTTCCATCTTCTGAGATCTTCAACTTCTTTCTTCAGAGACTTGAAGTTCTTGTCATACAGATCTTTACTTCCATAGTTAGAGTCCCACCAAGGTATTTTATGATATTTGTTCCAATTTTAAAGGGTGATGTTTCCATAATTTCTTTCTCATCCAGTTTATCCTTTGTGTAGAGAAAGGCTACTGATTTGTTTGAGTTAATTTTATATCCAACTACTGCACTGAAGCTATTTATCAGGTTTAGTAGTTCACTGGTGGAATTTTTAAGATCACTTATATATACTATCATATCATCTGCAAATAGTGATATTTTTACTTCTTCCTTTCAAATTTGTATGCCCTTGATCTCCATTTGTTGTTGAATTTGTCTGGCTAGGACTTCAAATACTATATTGAAAAGGTAGGGAGAAAGTGGGCAGCCTTTTCTAGTCCCTGATTTTAGTGGGGGTTGCTTTGAGTTTCTCTCCATTTACTTTGATGTTGGCTACTGGTATACTGCATATTGCTTTTATTATATTTATGGGCCTTAAATTCCTGGTCTTTCTAAAGACATTTATCATGAATGGGAGTTGGATTTTGTCAAATGCTTTCTCTGCATCTAAGGACATGATCATGTGGCTTTTGTCTTTGATTTTGTGTATATAGTGAATTATGTTGATGGATTTCCATATATTAAAACATTCCTTCATCCTTGGGATGAATCCTACTTGATCATGATGGATGATCGTTTTGATGTGTTCTTGGATTCGGTTTGCAAGGATTTTATTGAGTATTTTTGCATCAATATTCATAAGGGAAATTGGTCTGAAGTTCTCTTTCATTGTTGGAGCTTCTTGTGTTTTAGGTGTCAGAGTAACTGTGGCTTCATAGGATGAATGGGGTAGAGTACCTTCTGTTTCTATTTTGTGGAATAGTTTGAGGAGAGATGTAATTAGGTCTTCTTTGAAGGTCTGATAGAACTCTGCACTAAATCCATCTGGTCCTAGGCTTTTTTTGGTTGGGAGACTATTGATGACTGCTTCTATTTTTTTTATGGGAAATGGGACTGTTAAGATTATTAATCTGATCCTAATTTAACTTTGGTACCTTTTATCTGTCTAGTATTGTCCATTTTATCAAGGTTTTCCAGTTTTGTTGAGTATAGCTTTTGTAGTAGGATCTGATGATATTTTGTATTTCCTCAGGTTCTGTTGTGTCTCCTTTTTCATTTTGATTTTGTTAATTATTATAATACTGTCCCTGTGTCCTCTGGTTAGTCCGGCTAAGGGATTATCTCTCTTGTTGATTTTCTCAATGAACCAGCTCCTGGTTTGCTTCATTCTTTGAATAGCTTTTTTTTTTTTTCCCCCACTTGGTTGATTTCAGCCCTGAGTTTGATTATTTCCTGTGGTCTACTCCTCTTGCCTGAATTTGCTTCCTTTAGTTCTCGACCTTCAAGAAGTGCTCTAAGGCTGCAAGTGTATGCTCTCTCTAGTTTCTTTTTGGAGGCAGTCAGGGTTATATGTTTTCCCCTTAGGACTTTCATTGTGTCCCATAAGTTTGGATATGTTGTGGCTTCATTTTCATTAAACTCTAAAAAGTCTTTAATTTCTTTCTTTATTTTATCCTTGACCAAGGTATCATTGAGTAGAGTGTTGTTCAGTTTCCATGTGAATGCTGGCTTTCTATTACTTATGCTATTATTGAAGATCAGCCTTAGTCTGTGGTGATCTGATAGGATGCATAATTTCAATATTTTTGTATCTGTTGAGGCCTATTTTCTTACTGATTATATGGTCAATTTTGGAGTAGGTACCATGTGGTGCATAAAAGAAGGTATATCCTTTTGTTTTAGAATAAAATGTTCTATAGATATCTGTTAAATCCATTTGTTTTATAACTTCTGTTAGTGTCCATGTGTCTCTGTTTAGTTTCTGTTTCCAAGATCTGTCCATTGGTGAGAGTGGTTTGTTGAAGTCTCCCACTATTATTGTGTGAGGTGCAATGTGTGCTTTGAGCTTTGCTAAAGTTTCTTTAATGAATGTGGCTGCTCTTGCATTTGGAGCATAGATATTCAAAATTGAAAATTCATCTAGGTAGATTTTACCTTTGATGAATATTAAGTACCCTTCTTTGTCTTTTTTGATAACTGTGTTGAGATTCAATTTTATTCAATATTAAAATGGCTATTCTAGCTTGTTTCTTCGGACTATTTGCTTGGAAAATTGCTTTCCAGCCTTTTACTCTGAGGTAGCATCTTTGTTTTTCCCTGAGGTGGGTTTCTTGTAAGCAGTAAAATGTTGGGTCCTTTTTTGTGTAGCAAGTCTGTTAGTCTATGCCTTTTTATTGGGGAATTGAGTCCATTGATGCTAAGAGAAATTAAAGAAAAGTAATTATTGCTTCCAGTTATTTTTCTTGTTAAATTTGGGATTCTGTTCTTGCGGCTTTCTTCTTTTAGGTTTGTTGAAGAATTACTTTCTTTCTTTTTCTAGGGTGTAGTTTCTCTCCTTGTGTTGGTGTTTTCCCATTATTATCCTTTGTAGGGTTGGATTTGTGGAAAGATATTATGTGAATTTGGTTTTCTCATGGAATACTTTGGTTTCTACATCTATGGTAATTGAGAGTTTTGCTGGGTATAGCAGCCTGGGCTGGCTTTTGTGTTATCTTAATGTCTGTATATCATCTGTCCAGGATCTTCTGGATTTCATCGTCTCTGGGAAGAAGTCTCCTGTAATTCTAATAGGCCTGCCTTAATATGTTATTTGATCTTTTTCGCTTACTGGTTTCAATGTTTTGTCTTTATTTAGTGCATTTGTTTTTCTGATTTTTGTGTTGAGAGTAATTTCTTTTCTGGTCCATTCTATTTGGAGTTCTTTGGGCTTCTTGTATGTTCATGGGCATCTCTTTCTTTAGGTTTGGGAAGTTTTCTTCTATTATTTTGTTGAAGATATTTGCTGTCCCTTTAAGTTGAAAGTCTTTATTTTCATCTACCAATTTATCTGTATGTTTGGTCTTCTTATTGTGTCCTGGATTTCCTGGATGTTTTGAGTTAGAATCTTTTTGCATTTTGCATTTTCTTTGATTGTTGTGCCCATGTTTTCTATGGAATCTTCTGCACCTGAGATTCTTTCTTCCATATCCTGTGTTCTGTTGCTGATGCTTGCATCTATGGTTCCTGATTTCTTTCCTAGGGTTTCTATCTCCAGAGTTGTCTCACTTTTGGTTTTCTTTATTGTTTCTACTTTACCTTTTAGGTCTTGCATGGTTTTGTTCAATTCTATCACCTTTTTGGCTGTGTTTTCCTGTAATTCTTTAAGGGACTTTGTGATTCCTTTTTAAGGACTTCTACCTGTTTAGCAGTGTTCTCCTCTATTTCTTTAAGTGAGTTATTAATGCCCTTCTTAAAGTCCTCTACCAGCATCATGAGATATGACTTTGAATCGATTCTTGCTTTTCTGAGTTGTTGGGTTAACCAGGACTGGCTGAGATGGAAGTGCTGGGTTCTGATGATGGTGAGCAGTCTTGGTTTCTGTTGGTAAGATTCTTAAATTTTCCTTTTGCCATTTGGTAATCTCTTGTGTTAGTGTTTATAGTTGTCTCTGTTCTTTGATTCTGCTATCCTCTGTCAGCTGTCCTGGAAATCCAGCTCTCTTCTGAGTCTCAGTGGTCAGAGTCCTCTTTTCAGGCAAGCTTTCCTCTTGCAGGGAAGGTTCACAGGGTCTGGCCTTCAGACCTGCCTTGTGGCTGAAGATGAAGGCCTGAAACAAGGCCTGTCCAGAAGATAGGTTGCCTCTGCAGTCTGTGTGCTCACCAGCAGAGACTGGTCTCTGAGGGACCCAAGATACAAGATGGCTCCCTCACCTGCTCTGGGAGTCACAACACTCCAGGTCAGCCACCTCTCTTTTGTAGGGGAAGGTGCCTGGAGGTCTGCAGCCGAAACAGGGACTGTCCTAGGAGCTTTCTTGCTTCTGTCTGTTCCAGAAGCTGTGTCATTTCTGTGAATGGGTTTTGAAGCAGAAACTATAGAAAATAGATTAAGTAATCATTTATAAATAAGAAAAAAGTCTGAAATAACAATAACTGTAACTTCTAGTATCTACACCCGGAGCAATTAACTGCAGCTCAGATACAGGAGGGTTTATATTAACACAGTTCAGTGATTAAAAATGGAGACAGGGTTTACTATTTACTATTTCTGCAACCTGATTAAAATGACAGAATGCATTTATATTAACTTGTCTTATAGCTAAGTATATTAGTTAATGTTGTTCTTCTCATTTCAGAGACCAAAATAAGTATATGATAAGAAATAATATAGGAGAGAAGAGGTTTATTTCAGTTCATAGTTGGAGGGTACAACATCTCATGTTTGGGAAGGCATGATGGGAACCCAAGGAGGAAAAAACACCCTGCCTCTCTCTCTCTCTCTCTCTCTCTCTCTCTCTCTCTCTCTCTCTCTCTCTCACACACACACACACACACACACACACATACAAATACACTAAAAATAATAAATAAATATTAAATATTAAGTAAAAGTATAAAATAAAATATTAAAGTTGTAAACAATGCGTATGTATTGTGGAGCCCAAGTTGTGCAGTAAAAACCTTTGCAAAATATAACATATAAAGAATATAAATATTTAAATAAGTTTTATATTTATACATGATAAAAATATTCTTGAATAGGCTACCATCTCAGAAAAAAGGCTGCCATTCATATGTGCACCCAGATATGTTCAGTTGACTTCCTCCAAGCACTATTCATCTTTATTTTGTACCATGTTCAAATCTTATTTCTTTTCATTGTTCATATGCAATTTTCTCTTTCTATTCTGATGACAAAAGAATTCACATCTGCTATCCCAAAGCTGATGCATATGCTTATCAATTGCATGCTAGTTAATCTATAAGGGAGACTTAGATTGTAGGGATGAAGTTTACTGGAAGAAACTCAGCTTAATGGCTGTAAATGGGTTGCCTAAAACTATAGTTAATTCAGACATTAAAGCAAAATGAAAGAGGTCAAAATAAGATTAGAAGCTGACACTGTCCTTTGGCATAACCTTTTTATTTTTCTAATTTTCACTATATATAAAGAGAGCACAAAGGTAAAATTCTATTAAATTTAAAGTCTTTCCCTTCCTGACCACATTTCTGGGCTTCCAGTCACCATATCTCCACAGTAAATGGTGCACAGGTTGAATGGCAGACCTGTTTTGCTTTTGGTTTATGAGAGATGCAATCAGGCAGGTGCAAATGGTCCTTTTTTGTTGTTGTTCTGGCAGCTGCTCTTATCAAAGTGAGAGGAGTCTTTCCAGTACACATAGCCAAAAACCTGTGTCAGTTAAGCAGATGGCTTGACTGACAGTCTTCAGATAAAGGGAAGGCTTCTATGACTGATCCATGACTGATGAAAAGCGAGTGAGGGGAAAAATATAGAAAACACATCTATCAGTTACTAGGAATAAGGACACTCCACTTAAAGACAGCAGAATCCTTGTCTGTCAGGAGTGGCAATACAAGTGTAAAGAAGGCTTACCCTCTCTAAGCACCTAAACAATAAAAATTGTTATTTGCTGCAAAAGTAATTTTTCTTTTCAGTTGACTGAACTTTAAAATCAGAACACATTCAGCTGAAGAAGAGAATTTAAAATGCAAATTAATCTGATCAAAAAGGAGACTTTAAAACAGAAAGTTTTTCAATATATATTAAATATTTATATATATATGAATATATATTCACATATTCTACACAGGAAAAACTGGTAGATACTCATCTTCAGTTTCTAATTTATTGAAATCTGCATTGTGGTTATGTTTCTCTTTTCATCATTGTATAGTATGAACAGTTTTATTAGGACATCTTTATATATTCATATCATGCACCTGGCCCATATTCACTTCCATTGCCCTCTTAGCACACCTCTTCTTATTATTCCCTTTTATTTTTCATTTTATTAACCATCATAATTCTACCTCTGTTATTTCTGTACATCTGATAATATTAGCTGTTAAAGATGGGTCACAACTGTAATATTTTATATTTATTAGTTTTGAATTTTAAATTAAAGAATTTCCTACAACTTTCTGATAACTCCTCTACTTTCTTACTTTTGATACTTACTTTTTAAGCACATAAATTCCTCATAATATCAGACATTCTTTAAATAATATAATATAATATAATATAATATAGGATAATAAATTATTAATTATATTAAAGTAACTGGAATCTTGAACTTAATACTTCACAGAAAAAATCATATTAAGTGAGGTAACCAGGCCCAGAAATATGACTGTAGCATGTTCTCTACCATTGGAGCCCCTTAACTCAAAATCTTCAAATATGAGTGTATATCATAGAGTGACTGAAGAAACCAGAAAAGTCAAATGGAGTCCTTGCTGGGATAGGATTGTTGGGGGGCAATTGAATGAGGAATCCTAGGGTACAAGTGATATGATGATGGAAATGGAAAGAGTGGGGGCAATAGAGAGAGGGGATACAAATAAAAACTAAAGAGGATATTAAAAACAATAAAGAAATCTGAAAAATTCATAAGGAATCATGCTATTAACCATATCTCTATATCTTTTAATACATGTAATTCTGTGTATTAATATACATATATAATTGAAATGATTCCTCTCATTAAGTCTGGCAATGTACCTTCCAGGAGTCAAAGGCCATCTAACAAATACTCCAATACTAGATATGAGATGCCCTCTTTTGAATTGTTGGACAGAGGACTCTCAAAACTTACAGGATATTATTATCGTCAAGGGTTGCCCACTAGAGGTAGAAGGTAAGTTCTGATTGGTAAAGTCACCATGAACTTCAGAAACATGGCCTAGATGCCTGTGAGCTGAAAAAGATCTGGATGCCATCACTCTGAGGATTAACTTTCATGGTAAAGAAGGAAGAAGGTACCATGCAAGTTTCAAAAGCAACTAACAGTTATATTCAGTTATGTTATTAATGAAGCACAATAGTGACTATCCTGGCCTAAGAACTCCAAGGGTGCAGTAGTGGCAAATCTACTTTGGCAGCAGTCAACAACTCTCTAATTGGAATAAGACCAACAGGAGGGAGACCATGACTGGTACTGGAAATCCACCAAACCAATCAGTGCTAGTGAGGTAATGGATATTAGAGAAGCTACAGCCATTAATTTACTAAACCAGCATAATCTCTAAAACCAATCTAAACATCTTGTCTTTATACCTACAGATAAGTATAGTTTTCTCCCTTCATCCAAAAAAATTTTTTTCTTATATAGCAACTACTAAAGAAAACCATAAGCCAAATGCAGAGTTGTTGAGACCCAAATCCAATCAGTATATCTGCAAACCAACTCCTATGTCGAAAACTTAGGGAACATTATGGAATAACATTATGGCAAACAAATTTTTAGCCAGGCAGTGGCAGTGCATGCCTTTAATCCCAGCACTTGGGAGGCAGAGACAGGCAGATTTCTGAGTTCAAGTCCAGCCTGGTCTATAGAGTGAGTTCCAGGACAGCCAAGGCTATACAGAAAAACCCTGTCTCAACATTCCCTCTCCCCAAAAAATTAATAGGCAGAGAATCCGGGTGTTTGCTGTGAAATTGTGTCTCTTACTATTGTCATAAGTTAGACCCATAAGTCTCACCAACATGACTGCTTAAACATGAACAGTACAGAGGCATGGTCCAACATGCCAAAATGGACAGAGAAAATACCATGAGGTGTCAACCTTGGACAAAATACTACAGGCAACCAATGAATGCTGAAAGTATGGAATAATATTTTCCATGGAAAAGCACAATAGATGATGAATCCAATAGCAAATTATCATCCCTGAAAACATCCAAAAGAGAAACATTATACAGGCCACTCAGGTTATATTTAGAATACCTATGTATACACACTTAATCATATGTATCTATTTAAAAAGAGTTGATGAGAAAGGAGGCATATTTAGAAGGGTTTGAAGAAAGTAAAGGGCAGGAGGAAATGATGCAATTATGCTATAATCTCTGTTGCGAATCTCTAAAATTTAAAATGACAGCAGTTTAAATATGTAAAGAAGAAGAGGAGAAGAAAGAGGAGAGGAAGAGGAGGAGGAAGGAAGGAGGGAGAAGGAGAAAGAATAGGAAGAAGAAAAAGAAGAGGAGGAAGAAAAGGAGGAAGAAGAGAGGGGAAGAGGAGGAAAAGAAGATGAAGAAGAGGAAGAGGAGGAAGAGGAGGAGGAAGAAGGGGATGACTACTTTTTCTACATTCAGCATTCAGAGGATTCTGGACTCAAGCACAGCTGGGATCTGTTCTCTTCACCTTCTTAGCCCCTGGAATCACTTCACAGATGCAGATTCTTTTTTAAACCTCTCATGTCTTTCTCATAAATAAAGAAATCAGTAGCATCTAGCTATGTTTTCTCTATGTCACAAACATCTACATTTCAGATTAGAACTAAGGACCCACGTGAGAGGGCATATAAATTCTTCCTTTTGTAGAGCTCCTCTGATTTATATGTAGAAGGATAATATACTCAACCAAAGACAGAGCTTCCAAGTGTTCCTTCCCAAATTGTTTAACCTCTGGATTATGGCTGCCATACAAACCTGGGGGTAATATCTAGGCCAAGCCAAGGAACAAGCTTTCATCTGTGATAATTGAGAAGTGGTACTGTATTTTTCCTTGGCTATGTTAAAAACAGCAAAGAAAACTGCTGTCAATAAGCCATACTAAAGGTAGCCAACATGTCCTCTACCCCAAAAGGAAACCCAAAGCTTTGATTTATTTTATTTTTTTAAAAACCCAACCTCTTCAACCCTTCTAATGACCTAAAGGGCTCTTTTAGATTAGGTAAGCCAATATTTCAGTTTAAAAGGATAGTGACTTCATTACCAAATTATCTGAGATGGGTTTAATCTATTAATGTATGGTGGCTGTCTGTGAAAGTTATTAAAATAAAATAATATTTTAGGAATTAGAATAAAATATGTTCAATGCTATTAAATATTATTAGATGGATAATATAGTGCTTTGAATATGCTTGGTGCAGGGACCTCAACAATGGCTTTGTTGGAGTAGGAGTGGCTTGTCAAAGGAAGTGTATCACTGTAGGAGTGGCCAAATAGAGCTTCCTCCTAACTACCTGAGGATGTCAGTCTGCTCCTGGTTTCCTTTGGATTAAGATGTAGACTTCCAAACATCTCCTGGATGCCTGGACACTGCCATACTTCCCACCCTGATGATAAAGGACTGTACCTCTGAAACTGTAAGCCACCTTTAATTAAATGTTCTCTTTTATAAGAGTTGCCTCGCCTGTGATGTCTCTTCACAGCAATGGAAACCCTAACTAAGACAAATATGTATGCAAGTTTTCAATTCAGGAGAATTAAACGAGGAAGATTAGAAATACTTATGAAAAGCTGGCACGGAGATACTTGTAATGAGAGTAATCAGAAGACTTGTTAAAGATAATGAGAACCACGTTTGTTTGCGCTCCATGTTAAAAACTGGAAGACACAGCTAAGTGTTTGCTTGCCTTGCCTGTGAGAGGCCTAAGATTTAATCTGTAATATGGAAAGACATAATAAAGTGATAAACCATTTGATAGAAGTATTGAATTTTCATTTGTAAAGAGAATTGTGGGTTCAGCAAGTATTTAGTGAAAACTCAAGGTTTCACTCTATTTTATTTCAGAAATGAATAACTAATACCTAGCTCTAACTCTTCTTTGGAAAGGAGAAGAAGGAAATAGGTTTTTGTTTTGGTTATTATTTTGTCTGTTTTCTCATGAATACAGAGAATGAAGTGTTAAATATATCCAGCCCATCTCCACAACATGCCCACATTAAGTGTGGACCTATTTACAGTGATTGTACAACAGATGTGGGAAACCAGCAAAGATTAAAGCATTTTGAAAAGAGGAATTTTAAGCCACAGGGTTCATCAACACTTCCTAGGCAGATAAAAAGTTCTCACTTTCCTAGCCCATAGCAACTAGATAGACATAATCTAAGAAAACAGCATCCTTCTCATTTTGACACATGTTATGATTATTTATTTAGTATTAAATCATGTAATGTAGTTCAATAATATTTGATTTCATGAGAATGGAGAATTAATTGTTAAAGAAGAGGATGACTTCTGGAGAAAAATGACTGTGGTTTCTTTAAATTGGATTTTCTCTTTGCTAAGCAGAACTTTAATTATGCATTTTTAAGTCAATAGTCAGCATTCTTTCATCCAGATTTTTAAGCACAGTTTAGAGACAACGGAATGCTTATCTCGTGGTAGTAGCATTTTGAGACTCTTTTTAAGTGCAAGGCAGTTTTCAGTAGAAACATGAGCAGCACAATTCATTCTAATTCAAAGGGCATTTGCTCATCCATGGAAATGTTGCATGGGCCTGAAGGGTTTGTTACAAACCTACATATAAACAATACAAAGATAGCTGTAGTTATGCTTAGATATAATCACGGATTCTTTTAATATTAATTATTTATTTACATTTCCAACCTTGTCCCCCTTCCTGGTCTCCCCTCCATGAATCTTCCAGCCCACCCTCCCTGCCCTTTGCCTCTAAGAGGGTGCTCTCTCACCCACCCACCCACTCCCACCTCACCCCTCTAGCACACCCCATCTCTGGAGCATCAAGCCTCTGTAGGACCAAGTGCCTACCTTCCCACTGGTGCCAGAAAAGGCAGTACTCTGTTACTAATGTAGACAGACTCATGGCCTGGCCTATGTATACCCTTTGGTTGGTGGTTTAGTCCCTGGGAGCTCTTAGGAGTCCGGTTAGTTGATAATGTTATTTTTCCTATGGGATTGCAATCCCCTTCAGCTCCCTCAGCCCTTTCCCTAACTCTTCCATTGGGGTCCCAGGGCACAGTCCAATGGTTAGCTGTGAGTATCTGCATATGTCTTAGTTAGGTGCTGGCAAAGCCTCTCAGAGTACAACCATACAAGGTTCCTGTCTGCAAGCACATCTTGGCATCAGCAATAGCACCAGGGTTTAGTGCCTGTGGATGGGATGGATCCCAAGGTGAGCAGTCTCTAGATGGCCTTTCCTTCAGTCTCTGCTCTATTTTTTTTTGTCCCTGCATTTCTTCACTCATTTTTATGACACTATTTAGTATCTGTATATGTGTGTCTACTTTTGTGTGTGTTCAATTGTACACATATTTGTGGGGGACAGAAGGATTGAAATCCAGAGGAAACTTTTGGATGTGATTTGCATTTTTTTCAGTGAGGTGTATAATTAGTCTAGAAAGCTGGAAATCACATTTGGCTCTGCTTCAATGTGCTAAAGATTATAAACACGTACCAGCTTATTCTTAACAATAAGTCCTGCAGGTTAAACTCAGATTCAAGTCCCTGACTTGAAGGTAAACATTTTACTGACTGAGCTGTCCCCCATTCTATTTCTAACTTTAACTTACATTTATTATTCTGAATGTTGCAGCTTGGGGACTAAAATGAGCAATGGACTTTGAAGAAATTCTTACTGAGGAAAGTCAGTCTTGCTAATGTAAACCTTTATGCCATTTATATAAATGACTTACCTACAAAATAACAGAAATTAAAAAGCCGATTCAGCCTAAGAAGAATGATGCCTTGACATCAATAAACTGAACTTATTCTTGAAGAGATTGTTGTATATACTGGGACTAGAGACAGAATTAAAAATTTTGACATTTGTTCAAAATGAGGCAGAAAAAAACTGTTTAGTAAGATGAAAACTTTAGTATTGTGGCTGAAATTTGTAACATTTATTTCCATAACACAGGAAACAGAGACACAATGGCAGATGCATCAGAGGTATATATAAAAAAGAGCAGATTGTAAGTGGTTTAGAAAAAGTAATTCCATGTGGACACGTTCACACAGCATGAAAGGATCAACCTGGAGACAGGAGGGAGCAAGTCCTGTGTTGAGAACGAAGTACTCTGGAACATGAATGAATGTGTGATGCCAAACACATGCTGTCTTGGAGAGAAACAGGCCAGGTGTACAGCTGGGGCTTGGATAAGAGGGCATGAATTGCCTCCTGCACTGTGGTCAGAGGAACTTTCAGCAGGCTGGATGCAGGCAAGACCAATCTCCCAAGATGAAATGTGTTGGAGAAAAAATACAGTGCAAGAAAAATGACTCAAAATAGAAGGGTTGACACGATTTTCAAAACACTTTTGAAACTGCATATGAACAAGCTCCTTTGAAGAATGAACACTGTCTTGGGGGTGTCTAGTCACTTGTGCTTATTTCTAATTATTAATGCTATCTTAATAACTGGAACTACACATTATTAGATATTAACTGGAAAAAGCCTATGAAACATCAACCAGTGTTTAACTGGAAAACTCTGCCTTGGTGTTTCTTTTAGAGGAAGTAGATATGATGATTCTACTGTGCCTAAAACTACAAAATTATATTTAACCATATGAGCTTAGAAGTCTAATCATGGTACAGAAAGAAAGAAATGGAGGAGGTTGATAGATAGAGATTAGAAATCATAGCTGTATGATACAAATATGTGTAACCATACTGTAGTGAAAAAGAGAACAGAGTTTCCACACATGCCCTGGTTTTCAGAATCAATGAATATTAGGTAAAATTTCCATTATGTCTACAGCATTAATCTTAATGCAAACCCATCAACTGCATGTCATCTCTTCACTTAACTCTGTCATTTCTATACTGTACATGGATTGATTTGCTTTTCCTTCTGCTTACTTTCTCTAGTAGAATTTTAATCTTTTGAGGCCAGTTACTGTGCTTTGAGTCTTTTGATTTTTCAATACTTCTATTATTTTAGCATATACCAGAGTTCAAATAATTCTTTTAAAGCCCAGCTATAGAATAGATCATAAAAGCCTTACTAATTATGATGTAGTGACACACAGGTAGAGAACACTAAAAGTTATACCTTAATCCAATGTAAGAAAAAATATACATGAACAACAGAAAATATGTACCTATATATTTCTTATAGTGGAAAAGCATTAGATGTTAATAATAAATTGTCTAATGGCCTGTACTCACAGACATTAAGAGATTATTTCACTACATAAAAAAATAGTTAGGAAATATTGCACCGTGTATGTGTGTGTGTGTGTGTTGCCTTAAAATATTTCTGATGCTATGTTTATTTGAATGAGTGATATGGCAATCAAGTCTTTAAAAGCTTAATACTTCCAAGAAAATTCTTAACAATTTCATATATATATATATATATATATGGCTTTCTCTTCTAATTAAGTGAAACTGTAGTTTTAGACAACTCATAGATTTACTACAAGTCTTCTGTTGCCCTGATTGTATAGACAGTGATGAGAGTCAATGAAGAAGACAATAAGGAAAATGAGGGACAGATTTATCTAAATAAAGACAATAATGCCTACCCTTGGAAAGGTAAATGAAGCAAGTGGCCTCGCTAGTAAGTCAACATGACAAGAGAAAGCCTGGAGGTTCTTGTAACAATATGCTTTTGTGAAAGGAAAATTTCTCAAAGATTTGCTGTAAGTTTGATGTGGATAGGTGAAAGAAGATAAAAACGGGGCACTACTATCATTCATATCATAACATATGCATAAGGATGCAAAAAGTGGAAGACACTCATATGTATGGCAGTGGCAAGCAATGGATGTCCCACCAAACAGGGTGAAAATAAGTCCTGGTACGGGAAACATATTTTGGGGGCTAGTGAGGTCATAGACCTCAGGATAGAATCTACTACTGTTATTTTGCTAGAATAGCATACTTCTTTGCCACATTCTAAATCTTATCATTAGATACACAGATAAGTATAACTGTGAACCCTAATCTTGAACCTAGTCCCTTACACATTTGTAGCAGATGTGTGGCTTGGTCTTTATGTGAGTACCCTAACAATTGTAGTAGGGTCTGTCTTGACTTTGTTGCCTACAATTCTATTCCCTTCCCGTATCAGGACTAGCTGGTTAGACCTAGTCCCAAATGGGACTTCCTCTTCTTCTTAGAGAAGGGGAACAGGTGGGAGGAAGGGTTTGTGAGCCTGGGAGTGGGAGGAGAAAAGGGTGTGCTGAGATTGGGGTGTAAAGTGAATAAACAAATACATGCATGTATACATACATACATACATACATACATGTAAAAAAAAAAACCAAAAAGAAACAATAACATGTAAGAACAGAATTCTAGCTTGTTTTCTTTACTTAACATCTATGCCATGCTCCTACTATCATAAGGAAAGCCAGAGTCTTTTCTTTCATACTTTTGTAAAATAAATTCCTTCTGAAAATATGAAACAAGATAAGCTATTGCTATTGTTTTTTTCAGGTCTGAAATTAGTAATGGGAAAGCCACTAATACAGACCATCACTGTATCACCATAATTTCCATTAGTGTAAGGTTACTAGTTATATGAAGATCAACATAAGTTAGAGTTAATGTTTAATTTTGAGCATCAGGATATTTTATAGTGCTTCAAAGTACTAGCTCACTAAATCTCATATGATCAATTACAAAGTAAATTCTATTATACTTATTTTATACCTAAGGCAACCCAGGAAAAGAAAGTTTGAATAATTTTACAATAAGTCTTATTTTATCTGATATATATCAGAGTGTAGACACAAACTCATGTCACTTGTGTTCAGGTTTTCTTATCATATAACACTATAAAACCTAGATCTAGATCCTAACTCATTATAATGTAAACAGATGAAGTACAGATAAGAACTAAGAAAATATGTGGTGCTGGAAACAAGTTCCCAAGACTGAATATAATTCTCATAGCTAAGGAGATGAATGTGATATATGAGACTAAGCCAGGAGACAAAAATAAAAATAAAAATAGAAGCAAAAAAACAACCCTGTAGGGGTCTTTGGGGGTAGCATTTGAAATGTAAATGAAGAAAATATCTTAAAAAAAAAAAAGAGGCCTCTGAGCCCAGTGGAGGCTTCTAGGGCCGCTTGTGTGCTCTCCACACCCCAGGACATTAGGATCACCTCTGGGTTATGGGTGAGTGGAGCACAGTGTTGGCTTTGGGAACTGTGGAATGTCTGGTTCCAGCAGCAGCAGGAACAGAGGAAATCTGCCCAACTGGAGGTTGGGATCTCTTCTAGCCAGGGCCACCCCTGCCATACTCCTTCTTAGCCCAGCAGAGGTGACTGGGGCCTCTTGTGTGCTCTCCAAACCCCAGGAACTTGGGATCACTTCAGGATTACAGAAGAGAGGCAGCCTGCTGGGAGAGTTCTGACCATAGAACTCAGGAAGTGGATCAGAGCTCCAGTCTGCTAGACACAGGACTTGTAGGAGAAGAGCATGCCTACAGAGAGTACTCTGATCACTGGATCTCTGGAGAGATTAGGTCTACAGGAAGTGCTGTCAGAGGCTAACAGAATCACAGGAGGTTCAAGATCAAACCAATGACAGCTTAGACATTAACATCAGATATCTCCAGATGGCAAAAAGCAAATGTAAGAATCTCACTAACAGAAACCAAGAACAACGGGCATCATCAGAACCCAGTACTCCCACTGCAATGAGTCCTGGATACCCCATCATGCCTGAAAAGCAAGACGCAGATTTTAAGTCATATCTCATCATGATGGTAGAAGACTATTAGAAGGATGTTAATAACACACTTAAAGAAATACAAAACAATGCTAAACAGACAGAAGCCCTTAAAGAAGAAAAACAAAAATTCTTCAAGGAACTACAGGAGAACACTGCTAAACAAGTAGAAGCCCTTAAAGAGCTACAGGCAAACACTGCTAAACAGGTAGAAGAAACACAAAAATCCCTTAAAGAACTACAGGAAAACACAATCAAACACGTGATGGAATTGAAGAAAACCATTCAAGATCTAAAAAATGTAAGTAGAAACACTGAAGAAAACCCAAAGAGAGACAACTCTGGAAATAGAAACCCTAGGAAAGAAATCAGGAACCATAGATGTGAGCATCAGCAACAGAATACAAAAGATGGAAGAGAGAACCTCAGGTGCAGAAGATTCCATAGAGATTATGGACACAATAATCAAAGAAAATGCAAAATGCAAAAAGATCCTAGCTCAAAACATCCAAGAAATCTAGAACACAATGAGAAGACCAAACCTACGGATAATAGGAGTAGATGAGAATGAAGATTCTCAACTTAAAGGGCCAGCAAATATCTTCAACAAAATCATAGAAGAAAACTTCCCATACCTAAAGAAAGAGAGGCCAATGAACATACAAGAAGCCTACAGAACTCCAAACAGACTGGACCAGAAAAGAAATTCCTCCCAACACATAATAATCAGAACAACAAATGCACTAAATAAAGACCGAATATTGAAAGGTGTAACGGAAAAAGGTCAAGTAACATATAAAGGCAGGCCTATTAGAATCACTCCAGATTTCTCACCAGAGACTATGAAAGCCAGAAGATCCTGGACAGATGTTATACAGACCCTAAGAGAACACAAATGTCAGCCCAGGCTACTATACCTAGCAAAACTGTCAATTACCATAGATGGAGAAACCAAAGTTTTCATGACAAAACTAAATTCACACAATATCTTTCCATGAATCCAGCCCTTCAAAGGATAATAATGGGAAAACACCCACTCAAAGATGGATACTACACCCTAGAAAAAATAAGAAATTAATCTTTTAACAAAACTAAAGAGACAGCCACAAGAACAGACTCCCATCTTTAACAACAAAAATGACAGGAAGTAACAGTAACTTTTCTTTGATTTCTCTTAACATCAATGGACTCAATTCCCCAGTAAAAATACATAGACTAACAGACTGGCTAAACAAACAAGACCCAACATTTTGCTGCTTACACGAAACACACCTCAGGAAAAAAGACAGACACTACATTAGAGTGAAAGGCTGGAAAACAATTTTCTAAGCAAATGGCTCAAAGAAACAAGCAGGAGTAGCAATTCTAATATCGAATAAAATTGACTTCCAACCCAAAGTTATCAAAAAAGACAAGGAGGGGCACTTCATACTCATCAAAGTTAAAATCCACCAAAATGAACTCTCAATTCTAAATATCTATGCTCCAAATGTAAGGGCAGACACATTTATTAAAGAATCTTTAGTAAAGCTCAAAGTACACATTGCACCTCACACAATAATAGTAGGAGACTTCAACTCCCCACTCTCACCAATGGACAGATCCTAGAAACAGAAATTAAACAGAGACACATGGACACTAACAGAAGTTATGAAACAAATGGATATAACAGATATCTGTAGTACGTTGTATCCTAAAACAAAAGGATATACCTTCTTCTCAGCACCACATGGTACCTCTTCCAAAATTGAGCATATAATTGGTCACAACACAGGCCTAAACAGAAACAAAAATATTGAAATTATCCCATGCATCCTAGCAGATCACCATGGACTAAGGCTGATCTTCAATAACAACATAAGTAATAGAAAGCCAGTATTTATGTGGAAACTGAACAACACTCTACTCAATGATACCTTGGTCAAGGAAGAAATAAAGAAAGAAATTAAAGACTCTTAGAGTTTAATGAAAATGAAGCCACAAAGTACCCAAACTTATGGGACACAATGAAAGCAGTCCTAAGAGGAAAACTCATAGCTCTGAGTGCCTCAAAAAACAAAAACAAAAAACAAAAACAAAACAAAAAACAAAAAAACAAAACTAGAGAGAGCATATACTAGCAGTCTGACAGCATGCCTAGAGACTCTAGAACAAAAGGAAGCAAATTCACCCAAGAGGAGTAGACAGCAGGAAATAATCAGACTCAGAGCTGAAGTAAACCAAATGGAAATAAAAAGAACTATTCAAAGAATCAACCAAACCAGGAGCTGGTTCTTTGAGAAAATCAACAAGATAGATAAACCCTTAGTCAGATTAACTAGAGGACAGAGGGACAGTAACTGAATTAACAAAATCAGAAATGAAAAAGGAGACATAACTACTGATCCTTAGGAATTCAAAAAGGAGACATAACAACTGATCCTGAGGAAATCCAGAACATAATCAAACCCTACTACAAAAGCCTATACACAAAAAAACTGGAAAACCTGGATGAAATGGACAACTTCCTAGACAGATACAAGGTACCAAAGTTAAATCAGGATCAGATTAAAAATCTTAACAGTCCCATTTCCCCTAAAGAAATAGAAGCAGTCATTAATATTCTCCCAACCAAAAAAAAAAAAAAAAAAATCCCAGGACCAGATGGGTTTAGTGCAGAGTTCTATCAGACCTTCAAAGAAGACCTAACTCCAACTCTCCTCAAGCTATTTGACAAAATAGAAACAGAAGGTACCCTACCCAATTCGTTCTATGAAGCCACAATTACTCTGATACCTAAACCACAGAAAGATCCAACAAAGAAAGAGAACATTAGACCAATATCCCTTATGAATATTGATGCAAAAATACTCAATAAAATTCTTGTAAACCGCATCCAAGAACACATCAAAACGATGATCCATCATGACCAAGTAGTCTTCATCCCAGGGATACAGGGATGGTTTAATATACAGAAATCCAACAATGTAATTCATATATAAACAAACTCAAAGACAAAAATCACATGATCATCTCCTTAAATGCTGAGAATGCATTAGACAAAATCCAACACCCATTCATGGTAAAAGTCATGGAAAGATTAGGGATTCAAGGCCCATACCTAAACATAATAAAAGCAATTTACAGCAAACCAGTAGCCAACATCAAAGTAAAAGGAGAGAAGCTGGAAGCAATCCCACTAAAATCAGGGACTAGACAACAGACAACGCTGCCCACTTTCTCCCTACCTTTTCAATAGAGTACTTGAAGTCCTAGCCAGAGCAATTCGACAACGAAAGGAAATCAAGGAAATACAAATTGGAAAGGAAGAACTCAAAATATCACTCTTTGCAGATGATATGATAGTATATATATGTGACCCTAAAGATTCCACTAGAGAACTCCTACACCTGATAAACAGCTTCAGTGCAGTAGCTGGATATAAAATTAACTCAAACAAATCAGTTGCCTTACTCTACACAAAAAAACAGAATGAGAAAGAAATTAGGGAAACAATACCCTTCACAATAGTCACAAATAATATAAAATAACTTGGTGTGACTTTAACTTAGGAAGTGAAAGATCTGTATGACAAGAACTTCAAGTCTCTGAAGAAAGAAATTGAAGAAGATCTCAGAAGATGGAAAGATCTCTCATGCTCATGGATTGGCAGGATTAATATAGTCAAAATGGCTATCCTGCCAAAAGCAATCTACAGATTTAATGCAATCCTCCTCAAAATTCCACCTCAATTCTTCACTGAGATAGAAAGGGCAATTTGCAAATTCATCTG
Source organism: Mus minutoides (assembly GCA_902729485.2). Taxonomy (NCBI): domain Eukaryota; kingdom Metazoa; phylum Chordata; class Mammalia; order Rodentia; family Muridae; genus Mus; species Mus minutoides. The sequence continues at coordinate 15,166 of LR750892.1, read as the reverse complement.
GAATAATAAAAATCCTAGGATAGCAAAAACTATCCTCAACAATAAAAGAACCTCTGGTGGAATCACCATGCCAGACCTCAGGCTGTACTATAGAGCACTTGTGATAAAAACTGCATAGTACTGGTATGACAACAGACCAGTAGACCAATGAAATAGAATTGATGACCCAGAAATGAACCCACACATCTTCGCTCACCTTATCTTTGACAAGGGAGCTAAAACTATCCAGTGGAAAAATGACAGCATTTTCAATAAATGGTGCTGGCACAACTGGCAGTCAACATGTAGAAGAATGCAAATTGATCCATTCCTATCTCCTTGTACAAAGCTCAAGTCTAAGTGGATCAAAGACCTCCACATTAAACCATAGACACTGAAATTCATAGTGGGGAAAGCTGGGAAAACCCTTGAAGATATGGGCACAGCAGTAAAATTCCTAAACAGAAAACCAATGGCCTGTGCCATACGATTACAATCAACAAATGGGACCGTATAAAATTGCAAAAGTTCTGTAAAGCAAAAGATACTGTCAACAAGACAAAAAAGCCACCAAAGGATTGGGAAAGAATTTTTACCAATCCTAAATCTGATAGGAGGCTAATATCCAATATTTACAAAGAGCTCAAGAATCTGAACTCCAGAAATTCAAATAATCCCATTAAAAATTGGGGTACAGATCTAAACAAAGAATTCTCAACTGAAGAAGCCAAAGGGCTGAGAAACACCTTAAAAAATGTTCGAAATCCTTAATCACCAGAGAAATGCAAATCAAAACAACCCTGAGATTCCACCTCACACCAGTCAGAATGGCTAAGATCAAAAATTCAGGTGACAGCAGATGCTGGCAAGGATGTGGAGAAAGATGAACACTCCTTCATTGCTGGTGGGATTGCAAGCTGGTACAACCACTCTGGAAATCAGTCTGGCGGTTCCTCAGAAAATTGGACATAGTACTACCAATTGATCCAGCAATACCTCTATTGGGCATATACCCAGACGATATTGCAACTCGTAATAAGGACACATGCTCCACTATGTTCATAGCAGCCTTATTTATAATAGCCAGGAGCTGGAAAGAATCCAGATGTCCCTCAACAGAGGAATGGATACAGAAAATGTGGTGCATTTACACATTGGAGTACTACGCAGCTATTTAAAACAATGAATTTATGAAATTCTTGAGGAAATGGATGTATCTGGAGATTATCATCCTTAGTGAGGTACCCCAATCACAAAAGAAGTCACTTAATATGCACTCACTGATAAGCGGATATTAGCCCAGAAACCTAGAATACCCAAGATACAATTTCCAAAACACAAGAAAATCAAGAAGACCAACGCATGGATACTTCATTCCTCCCAAGAATAGGGATTAAAATATACATGGAATGAGGTGCAGAGACAAAGTTTGGAGCTACAACCAAAGGATGGACCATCAAGAGAGTGCCCCACCAGGGTGGTCCATCACATAATCAGCCACCAAATGCAGACACTATTGCATATGCCAGCAGGATATTGCTGAAAGGACCCTGATATAGCTGTCTCCTGTGAGGCTTTGACAGTTCCTGACAAATACAGAAGTGGATGCTCACAATCATCTATAGGGCAGAACACAGGGTCCCCAATGTAGGAGCTAGAGAGAGAGTACCCTAGAGCTGTAGGTGTCTGCAACCCTATAGATGGAACAACAATATGAACTAATCAGAACTCCCATACATATGCAGTTAGAGCTCATGTCTTTAACTGCATATGTATTAGAAGATTGCCTGGTTGGCCATTATTGGGGAAAAAAGGCCCTTGGTCTAACAATGTTTATATGCCCCAGTACAGGGGAATGCCAGGGCTAAGTAGTGGTAGGGTGTGGGTAGGGGAGCAGGGCGGGGGCAGGGTATAGGGGACTTATAGGATAACACTTGAAATGCAAATGAAGAAATTATCTAATAATAAATTAATAAATAAGAGAAAACTAGCCTGATTAGAATTCTTGGAGTTTTGCTTTAATACCCAAAAACTTCCATCTTTAAAGACAGTTTTCTGTCTTTCTATTCCTGCACAATTTACTATAAAGTCTTTGTTTTGTTTTTATGTATTTCCTAGAGTGAACATAGTTTGGTTTATAAAGTAAAAATTGTGTGTTGTGCTGCTGGTGGGACTGCAAGCTTGTTCAACCACTCTGGAAATCAGTCTGGCGGTACCTCAGAAAATTGGACATAGTACTACCGGAAGATCCAGCAATACCTCTACTTGGCATATATCCAGAAGAGTTTCCATCTGGTTATAAGGACACATGTTCCACTATGTTCATAGCAGCCTTATTCATAATAGCCAGAAGCTGGAANACACAATTATTTAATCCTTCACAAATTGGCCAACAATTAGCAGTCCACTTTTAAATTTTCTAGATTTTAATTGCCTCAATGATTATTTCATCAGTCTATGTTGTGACTTCTATTAAGGCCAGAAAGCTTTGGCTAATACCAGTGAATTGGGAGCCAATTCCCTTGACAAATGCAGAAGAAAAACATTGGAAATATTATGTTAGGCACCAGAGATGGAAATCAGTGTGAGTGAGTGCAAGCTGGATAAGTAGGGCCTTTACCATAAACTAGATCCAGTATATAAATCTAATTCTGTTAGCATATAACTGGGCTTGCATACCTTTTACACACACACACACACACACACACACACACACAGAGAGAGAGAGAGAGAGAGAGAGAGAGAGAGAGAAAGAGAGAGAAGCTCAGCTATAACTTTAAAACATGAAGCTTTCAAATTCTATAAAGATACTAACAAGTATATTCATTTTGCTGGTAAGTTCTGAGTTCATGTTGTTAGACAGTATGTTATTTAGGTATTAGAAGTTGATCCCAAGGTTTTTCTGCTTTGATGACATCCTGACCAGCTCATAATGACTTTTTGTCCTGTGATGGCCCATTAATAGTTTAAAAACTACACCTTATTTCTCTCAAGATACAGAAAGCCAGGAAGTTAACCACAAAATAAGTAAAATGAAGTACTCCCCAATTACAAGAACTAAAGTTCTGTATTTCTATTTTTCATCTCCTGTTCAATCCCTAAAGTAAAAGAATAACATTATTTCTTTTTAAGAAATTTAACTTCAATTAAATTTCTACTCTGCCTGGAATTGACAAATCTGTGTCCAGAACCTACTCTATTGAAAAGATTGATTTTGAGTTTTAACCTCATCTTCAGTAAAGACCTTTACAAATAATTTGGAGCCCCACTTAAATTACCATTACCCTTCCAAAGGATCAGTTTTGTTTACTATCTTGTAATAATAAAAAAAATAAAAGATGCTTCTCTGTATGTTAAACTACACTTCATGCTTCCTTATGTTCAAAATACAGGAGTTTGGTCAGCTTAAAGTTCTCTTCCAAATTACAATCCTACAATCACACAGATCTGTGATGTTGTTCAATACACATACTCTCTTTAAATGAGGGATTAAAAGTGTAGCACAATTTTTAGTTGATTGGAAATGAATTTTTATTATCAGTTGTGGATACATTTTTTTTTCTATTTTCATGGACCTTATCTTAGACTCACAGAGCTGTTGCTATTTCCTTTAACTGCTGTCCGTCAAAGCAGAATATCTGTAAGTAAAATCTGCAAACAGGAAAGCCTTCTAGATACCAAAAGATTAATTTAAAAGGGGGAGAGATTTCAGTACATGCTGAAGAGTGTTTGGGTTGTCACACTAATTCTTCCCATTCTTCTTAGCTGAGATTGAAGGTTTCAAGAATTTAATCGCTCGGAAAACAAGTTTTTTTTTTTTCTGTTTTTCAAATTGAAATTTATTAGAAAAAAAAGACAAATGCCTACTTCACTTACAATTCATTGTGTAGCTGATTAATATCATCTTGATGAAAGGCTAGATGCTAATAACAGACAAAGAACATCTAGTAATTATGATGCTTCATGTGCATAGGATAAAGTTTAGCAAATGGTAGCTTTGATTCATGAATAAAGTTGTATTTAAATATAATCATACTCGGAAATCCAAAACATCATCATATCCTACTACAAAAGGCTATACTCAACAAAACTGGAAAACCTCAATGAAATGGACAACTTCATAGACAGACACCAGGTACCAAAGTTAAACCAGGACCAAATTAACAATCTAAACAGTCCCATTTCCTCTAAAGAAATAGAAGCAGTCATCAATAGTCTCCTAACCAAAAAAAAGCCCAGGACCAGATGGGTTTAGTGCAGAGTTCTATCAGACCTTCAAAGAAGACTTAATTTGAACTCTCCTCAAACGATTCCACAAAATAGTAACAGACGGTACTCTACTCAATTCATTCTATGAAGCCACAATTACTCTGATACCTAAACCACACAAAGATCCAACAAAGAAAGAAAACTTCAGACCCAATTTCTCTCATGAGTATCGATGCAAAAATACTCAATAAAATCCTCACAAACTGAATCCAAGAACACATCAAAATGCTCATTCATCATGACCAAGTAGGCTTCATCCCAGGGATGCAGGGATGGCTTAATATATGGAAATCTGTCAATGTAATCCATTATATAAACAAACTCAAAGACAAAAATCACATGATCATCTCCTTAGATGCTGACAAAATCCAACACCCATTCATGATAAGTCATGGAAATATCAGGAATTCAAGGCCCATACCTAAACATGATAAAAGCAATATACAGTAATCCAGTAGCCAACATCAAAGTAAATGGAGAGAAGCTGGAAGCAATCCCACTAAAATCAGGGACTAGACAAGGCTGCCTACTTTCTCCCTACCTATTCGATATAGTACTTGAAGTCCTAGCCAGAGCAATTCAACAACAAAAGAAGATGAAGGGGATTCAAATTGGAAAGGAAGAAGGCAAAATATCACTCTTTGCAGATGATATGATAGTATATATAAATGACCCTAAAAATTCCACCAGAGAACTTCTAAACCTGATAAATAGCTTCAGTGCAGTAGCTGGATATAAAATTAACTCAAAAAAAATCATTGGGCTTTCTCTACACAAAGGATAAATGGCTGAGAAAGAAATTAGGGAAACAACACCCTTGACAATAGTCACAAACAATATAAAATACCTTGGTGTGAATCTAACTAAGGAAGTAAAAGATCTGTATGATAAGAATTTCAAGTCTCTGAAGAAAGAAATTGAAGAAGATCTCAGAAGTTGGAAAGATCTCCTATGCTCATGGATTGGCAGGATTAATATAGTCAAAATGGCTATCCTGCCAAAAGCAATCTACAGATTCAATGCAATCCAAATGAAAATACCAACTCTTTTCTTCACTGAGTTAGAAAGGGCAATTTGCAAATTCATCTGGAATAACAAAAAACCTAGGATAGCAAAAACTACCCTCAACAATAAAAGAACCTCTGGTGGAATCACCATGCCTGATCTCAAGTTATACTACAGAGCCATTGTGAAAAAACTGCAAGGTACTAGTACAGCAACAGACTGGTAGATCAATGGAATAGAATTGAAGACCCAGAAACCAACCCACACACCTATGGTCCTTTGATCTTTGACAAGGGAGCTAAAACTATCCAGTGGAAAAAAAAACAGCATTTTTAACAAATGGTGCTGGCACAACTGGCAGTTATCATGCAGAAGAATGTGAATTGTTCTATTATTATCTTCATGTACAAAGCTCAAGTCTAAGTGGATCAAAGAACTCCACATAAAACCAGAGACACTGAAACTTATAGAGGAGAAAGTGGGGAAAATCCTCGAAGATATGGGCAGAGTGGAAAAATTCCTAAATTGAACAGCAGTGGCTTGTGCTGTAAGATCAAGTATTGACAAATGGGATGTTATAAAATTGCAAAGTTTTTGTAAGGCAAAAGACTGTCAATAAAAAAAAAAAGCCACCAATAGATTAGGAAAGAATTTTTACCAATCCTAAATCTGATAGGGGACTAATATCCAATATATACAAAGAGCTAAAGAAGCTGGACTCCAGAAATTCAAATAACCCCATTAAAATTGGGGTACATAGCTAAACAGAGAATTCTCAACTGAGGAATTCTGAATGGCTGAGAAACATCTGAAAAAATGTTCAACATCCTTAATCATCAGGGAAATGCAAATCAAAACAACCCTGAGATTCCACCTCACTCCAGTCAGAATGGCTAAGATTAAAAACTCAGATGATAGCAGATGCTGGTGAGGATGTGGAGAAAGAGGAACACTCCTCCATTGCTGGTGGGATTGAAAGCTGGTATAACCACTCTGGAAATCAGTCTGGATTTTCCTCAGAAAACTGGACATAGTACTACCAATTGATACAGCAGTACCTCTCCTGGCCATATACCCAGAAGATGTTCCAAGTGGTAATAAGAACACATGCTCCACTATGTTCATAACAGCCTTATTTATAATGGCCAGATGCTGGAAAGATCCCAGATGTCCCTCAACAGAGGAATGGATACAGAAAATGTGGTACATTTAAACAATGGAGTACTACTCAGCTATTAAAAACAATGAATTTCTGAAGTTCTTGGGCAAATGGATGTACCTGGAGGAAATCATCCTTAGTGTGGTAACCCAATCACAAAAGAAATCACTTGATATGCACTCACTGATAAGTGGATATTATCCCAGAAACTTAAAATACTCAAGATACAACTTTCAAAACAAGAAAATCGAGAAGAATGAAACTAAAGTATGCATACTTCATTCCTTCTTAGAATAGAGAACAAAACACTCATGAAAGGAGTTTCAGAGACAAAGATTGGAGCTAAAATGAAAGGATGGACCATCCAGAGACTAACCCACCCAGGGGTCCAACCCATAATCAGCCACCAAATCCAGACACTATTGCATATGCCAGCAAGATTCTGCAGAAAGGACCCTGATATAACTATCTTGAGTGAGGCTATGCCAGTGCCTGGCAAATACAGATGGGGATGCTCACATTCATGTATAGGATGGAACACAGGGCCCCCAATGGAGGACCTAGAGAAATTACCCTTTAGGTGGAACAACAATATACTAAACAGTACCCCCAGAGAGCATGTCTCTAGATGCATATGTAGCAGAAGATGGCCTAGTCTGCCATCACTGGGAAGAGAGGCCCCTTGGTCTTACAAACTTTATATGCCCCAGTACAGGGAAATGCCAGGGCCAGGAAGTGGGAGTGGCTGGGTGGGGGAGCAGGGCTGGAGAAGGGAATAGGGGACTTTTGGGATAGCATTTAAAATGTAAATAAAGAAAATATCTAATAATAAATAAATAAATATAGCCGTACTCTTGAACTGTTTAATGGTTTGTTTTCAATCCAGTGATTGCCATATGATTACACCACTGAATCTGTCACTATTTCTCTTTAAAGTATATTTTCTTTATTACTACAACTAGAATGGCAAGTAGGGTGATAAAACATATCTCCAACATCTAGGTTTCTTAATAAAAATGCAAAGATGATATTTTAAAAGATTTAATGATATAATACATTGATCAATTCAATGGTACCCTTAATTGACGAAAGTATGTGACTAAAATTTAGAGATCCCTTTTTTTTTCTTTTCTAATAGTCAACACATTAGTGTGTTCTTCAGGAATGTTCACCAATATGTGTAAGTGAATTTGATAAAACCATAGTTTTTCATCACTAAAGAGAAAAAAAAAACTGTTTCCACCTGATCAACTGTTGATGACATGATTGCATTTAAAAATAATTTTTCATTTCTGCAAGACAAAGACTTGTCTTGTCTGGATCTAATTAAGATATTGTCACACTAGACAATTTTAGGCACGTTGCAGTAAGACTGTTGTATAGATGTAGCTGAGAATACACATGAGAATTTGCTAAATACAATATTCCCGGCCAGTAGTAACTATCAACCTGAAAATGACAAACAATGAATACTTGGTTATTCATGACTTTGTGGCTGAACATGTCACGTTAATATAATATTAGAATGACTCAAAACTCTGGGTTTTCTCCCTGTTTCATTTGTTCCTTCTTCTTCCTTTGTACATTCTTATGCATTATATGTTAATGCTGAGGCAATTTAAAAGGACTAGCCTGACTGAGTCAATGGACTGAGTAAAATTTTAGGTATATTTACTGGAAATTTTCAGTCATTTATTTTCTTTATATAGATTTTAGATACTGGGATGTTTTATTTATGTGATATGTTTCTTTTATTTATTAACCATTCCATTCGTTTATACCTCAAATGATATCCCACTTCCCAGTTACCCCTCCACCAACCTCCCACTCCACATCTGCCTTCCCTGCTCCCCTTTGCCTGTATAAGGGTGCTCCCCAACCTTTCCACCCTCTCCTGCCCTACTGCTCTAGCATCCCTCTACACTGGGGCATCATCATACCTCCCTGGGACCAAGGGCCTCTCCTCCCGTTGCTGTCAGGCTAGGCTATCCTTTGCTACGTATGTATCTGTAGCCACGGACCCCTACAGGTACACTTCTTGGTTGGTGATCTAGTTTCTGGGAGAATTTGGTGGCCAGGCCGGCCTATGTTGTTCTTACAATGGGGTTGCAATCTCCCTCTGCTCCTCCAGTCCTTCTGCCAGTTCCCTCACCAGGTTTCCTGAGATCAGTCTGATGGTTGGTTCCAAGCATTCATGTCTGCATTTGTTTGTTGTTGGCCTGGCCTGATCTCCCAAGAAACTGCCACACTAGGTTCCTGTCAGCAAGCAACAGGGTCCGATTTGGTGTCTGCAGACATGATGGATCTCCTGTTGTGGATAGCCCTGAGGCTAATTATATTTGATGTTAATTCCGTTCTCTTGTGAGTGGTTATGAACAAGGAATGAGTCAGCACTCAGGTGATTTCGTGTAAACTTGCTTCCCACCTTAATTTGTAAAATAAAGGAGAACTGAAGATTGGGCAGATAAAAGGGAAGGTGGAGCAGAAGGTGGGAGAGAGAAGAAGGAGAAAATGGAAGGAGAGGACACAGAGGAGGAGGAAGATGAAGAAAAGTGGAGCAGAGCAGAAGCTCATGGCCTGGAGAAACAGCAAGTTCTAAGGAATCTCATAAGCTGTGGAAGATGGTAGTATAGCGGTAGACCTGCCCAATCTAGGTGCACAGCATGTAATCATATTAAATGTCGTGTTTTCATTGCTGGGGCATATTTGAGAGGAGATATACCACAACAAAATAGGGCCCAACATATTGATTTGAATTCAACTAAGGTGAGACCCCCAACCCCTGAATGGGGCTTGGGCAATGACCTAAGCTGTAGCAGTATGGATTTGAAGCTGACTGGGTTTAAGGGGCCTACAGAGAACAGCAGAGAGACATCTATGCCTGAGAGAGCCTTTCTGTGTTTGCTTCCCTGTATCCTTCGCTCCTCACCCTGCCTCCCCCATCTCCAAACAGGGACACAGACAACTTGGACTTTACACTCAGCTTCTCCCTGTGAATAAATAATTGGGAGACAAAGGTACAAAGGACTCTGGACCAGGTAATTCATTTCTAGAAAGAGAGAAATATAACTTTTTGATACTTAAATAAGGTATAAAGTTATAATGCTCTAATAAGTCTTACGGGATACTCATATTCTGTCTAACGTAGGCTCCATGGGAATTTTGGATTTAAATCCTGGTTTGACAAGCTGCCTCTTATAAGTAGGTATAGTACCTAAAGATGGGAAATTTCACCTATGGTTCAGAACCTGATAGGGAATATTAGTCACTGACTCCAAGTAGAGAGAGCAGTGATAATCACCTGCTATGAATAGGTATTAATTAAATAAATGTCTGTGGCTCCTGGTAGAGAGCACAACAGACAGGATGGCTGTTCTAGGCAGAGAGCTTATTAATTATGAGAAATTTCATGTTCAGAACTAGATAAGGAATATTAGTCACTGATTCCAAGTAGAGAGAGCAATGATAATCACCTGCTATGAACAGGTATTAATTAATAGACGTCTGTGGTTCCAGGTAGAGAGCATAACAGATAGATATTATAATGGGTATTAATTAAATAAATGTCTGTGGCTCAAGGTAGAAAGTGCCCTAATAAGTCTTACAGGATACTTATATTCTGTCTAATGTGGGCTCCATGGGAATTTTGGGTTTAAATCCTGGATTGACAAGCTGCTGCTTATAAGCAGGTATAGAGAGGAAAGGAAAGAGGAAAGGAAAGGAAAGGAAAGGAAAGGAAAGGAAAGGAAAGGAAAGGAAAGGAAAGGAAAGGAAAGGAAAGGAAAGGAAAGGAAAGGAAAGGAAAGAGGAAATGTTGGGAATTTAAAAAAACAGCCAATGAAATGATCCCTAATGATATTCTGCTGTCCTTGTAGACAGGGCCTAGCCTAATCATTATCAGAGAAGCTTCATCCAGCAACAGATGGAAATAGGTATAGCAACCCACAGCTAACATTTGATGGAGCTTGAGAATCCTGTGGAAAAGAAGAGGAAGGATTGTAGGATCCAAAGGTGTTAAGCACAGTTATGAACATGATCCATAAAATCAACTAACCTAGGCTCATAGGGGATCACAGAGACTGAACCAACAACCAGGAAGCCTGCATGGGTCTGACCTAGACTATCTGCATATTTCTGAACTGGGGTCTACTTGTGGGACACTTAATAGTGACAGATGGAGATGACTGTGGCTCTTTATTTTTTTTAATTATTGGTTATTTTGTTTATTTACACTTCAAGTGTTATCCCTCTTCCTGGTTTCCTCTCCAAGAACCAAAGAATACACAAGCTGCATATGCAACTGGAGCCATAACTCTTTTGACTGCTTTATCAACTCATTTCCTCCTAATGGGTTGTTATGCCCAGCTTAGTACCAGGGATGGTAGTTAACATTATGGAAATTTGATGTTAGTTTTGGCTTTTTCTTTCCTGAGGAGAAAGGGAGGAGGAATGGATGAGGAGAGAGAAAACTGCATTGGATATAAAATATGAGAGAAGAATAAAAATTATTATTTTTTAGAAGGCTCTGTCTCAAAAACAAAACAAAACAAATATAAAACAATATTAAATACAAAAAAAAAAGAGTCATGGATCTTTCCATGCTGAAATTTGTATGTGGGTTACCCACTGCTAGCCCTGCATACCTCATGCTAGATGATGTACTTAAAGAAAATTGGTATTTGTTTGAAACATGAAAGACACATTTTTGTGTAAGAGGTTACTCTGGCAAGGACAGGCTCCTTTTGAACAGCGTATTTTCTGATTGAAGGAGAGGATGTTTGTAAAAATGAGGCAATTACAATGGTATATGCAAATGTTTATCAAGACAATATCTGAGGATTTTTATTATCACAGACCATTGTGAGCTTCAAAACTGTAAATTTAGTTTTAGTTGTGATTACATCCCTGGAATCATTTTGATGACCATTTTGCACCTAACCATTAACATTCAATTTCAGCAGCTGCAATTGAGACTGTGATTAAAATGACAAAAATCTCCAAGCAATACTACTTTAAATGTCACAAGCTATAGAGAGATAAAGGAGGTAAAAATATGCTAAATAATATATCAATAGTGAGAAAAGTGTCCATGTAAAGGAGCAAATGAAAATTTCAAAGCAATAAAAACAAAAGAAAATGAAAACAAACAAGAAAAACCAATGACAATAAAAACAAAAACAAAAGCAACATGAGAATAGTATCCCATTGTCCAAGACTGCCAAGTCATGTCACAGTCCAGAATTCTAGAAAACTAGTGGGTAGCAGAACTCCATCCACTTCACATGACTGATTTCATTTCTGCAAAATAATATTGATTCTATTTAAATAACATAGTGAATTTGAATTGTAATTAATGGATAATTTTATCTCTATTTAATTATAAACTAAATTGAATTTAGACATTTTTCTTGATAAAGATTATATCCATAAAGACTTTGGTATACTGATATAACTTAGTTTGCACCTTTATTCTGGTTGTCAACTTGATAAGATGTAGAATCACTTTAGAAGCCAATCTCTGAGCACGCCTGTAATTTAGGTTAGATAAATTGAGTATTCTACCCTAAATATTGACAGCAATGTGTTCTGGGAAAGAGACCAGAAGTGAATAGAAAACAGAAAGCTAACTGCGCACTATCAAACACATCTCTCTGATTTTTTTTTTTTTTTACTTCAGATACAAAGCCATCTACTCTAAATTCCTGCCACCAGGCTTTCCCTACCATGGTGAATAGTATGTAAAATGAAAGCCAAGATAAGTCCTTTCTTATTGAACTTGCTTTTGTCAGGGTGTTTTATCAAAATAATATGACAAGCAACTAGCATACTTAGTAAAATATTATTCTATTGTTTAGATTTGTAAGAGCTTATTTTCCCTGGAAAAGGATTAGTATTATAGGCTTCCAGACATTAGTAGTCCTCCAGGCCTTAGCACAAGTCACTCCATAATGGAAATACCACTCAGGCCAGAAAACTCAATATGTAGACAATACCACCAGCCAAGTGAAAACAAAGACTTAATCAATCAAAGTTCATAGCTTTGCAGAAGTCTCTAAATGGACTAATCTTGCTTTTTTGTTTTGCTTTGCTTTGGCTTCTGTAGTTCTGGTTACGGATAACTGTTCTTATCTTACATCAACTCAGAATATAGTTTGTGAGCTTAAAAGCTCAAATCAAGAAAGTCGTAGAACTACCCTGGAACCCCTCATACCCTGTGCAGTCACTAGCAGGCTAATAAAGACTTTCTATTGGCTTAAAACCAAGAATGAGCAGACTTCTCTAGTGGATACCCTACAACATTAGAGACACACTGCTGTCCAAATAGAAGATCAATATTTTGTGGTTACGAGGGTTGCATTTGAATGAAAGGTCTTTGCTGAATAATGAGAGTTAAATAGCTTTGTGTTCATTATTTAGCTGTGTGCCCCTCTTACTCTATCTTTTGCTATGGCCAATTGCTTTCTTCCCTTTAAGCCAGGAGACTTGCATGAGTTATGATTTCACTTCACCCCATATGTGGTTTTATTAAAGCACTACTCTGAAAACATAGGCTAGTTATATATTTTAAAACCTCCCTTAGGTTCAAAAAACATCAGGCTCTATTTTTACTCACTGAAATCCTTTGAAGATGGAAACAGAAAGCTGGCCATACACCTACAGTTTCTTTCACAGGAAACTGCAAAAATATTAATTTAACATAATCTAAAGTGGAAACTTCTAGTTCTTTGGAAAGTTAGTTATGTCAAATGATGTTTTGGTGGAGCACATAGGTGAAAGGATGTCTTGCTAAAGCAAACATGTGAAAGTCTTTTTTTCTGAAGCAGACACAGGTGAAAGGATGTTTTGATACAGCAAATACATGGAAAGACCTGCTTAAAAAAAGAGTAGAACTATGAACCCCACAGACAATGGGAGACAAACACTAAGCTTTGGTTGGTCTGCCTTGCTATTCTTAGCTAAAGACACACATGTATTGGTTCATCTTACATAGCATTGTTGAGCTCAATTTGTGGTAACACTGCCACAGAGAGAAACTCTCCGATGAACTGCTTGTGAGGTTCCTGTGGTAGCTTGCCTCTTCCACAGCCTCACTTTAGGCTGGTTGGCAAGCCTGGAGGTTTCTTGACTGGTGTCTGTTTGTTGAAAGCCTGGACTGTTTGTGCCTGGTGTCTGTCTACTTGGACTTGTCTGCAACTGCTAAGTTATATTTGGTGTTTGCTAAGGGAATGAATTGCTAGCAAAGATCAAGCTTGCCCTCAAAGAGCTATTGCTAAATAGGTCCACTTCCCCCTATATTTTAATAACTTTTCTTTTCTACTACTTCTGCTGGATCTTGGGCTAGAGGAGAGATTGATCCTTATTAAAAGTAGCTTGCAAAATTTTTATGCCTACATAATCTCCTTTTTTTGTTTATAATACCATGTTTATAATATCCCTACCACACACACAAAAACCATCCTCAGTGATAGTTAGTAATTTACCCTTTTAAGAGGCTGATTTTAAAATAATTTTAAAGGCTTCAAAGGGTCATAGCATCAATATTTGGATCTTTAAACTTTCCCCCACCAGCCAATGCTAATATGATATTTTCATGGAGATTTCAGTTTATTTTCTCCTCAGAGACTCTCTTGAGAATTCTCACCCAGGCAAAGTAAGAGTTATTCACTTCACCCTTCTATGGTAAAATGGGGAAACTAGCACCCCCACCCCCTTAATAATATTCACTCATCCTGTAATCTGCTGCTGAAACACAGAAAGTAGAATTTTTTTAAATTAAAGTTTTGACATTCATATTCAATGTCTCTCAATATGACACTTGAAATGTTTTGATGAGCATAGAATACCTCACTAAGGTAACTATTTTCCCCCTGAGGATATCATTTAGCCTCTGGTTCAATAAGCATGGTGGGTTTATTTTGAGCTAAACCATAAAAGAAAATTTCTAATCCTAATACAGTTTTACTCTGAAGAACTGTTGTCTTTTATTGTTGCTTATCTTTGTATCTGTCTCTGTGCTATATATTTCCAAATCTTGTGTATACTGTCAATGGTCCTTTCAGTTGGTCTTACACATGGCACATAGATGCTCAGACTATGAATGGAAAAAAAATTCTAGTAGACTCAAGTGAGAGTACATGTTTATTATCTATACCAGAAAAAACATAGACTTCAGCTTAGAGAGATGTCTGAGGAGGGCTAAGTTGCTAGATGCTGAGTCTTTTTTTTTTCCCAATATTTATTAGATAACTTCTTCATTTACATTTCAAGTGTTATCCAGAAAGTTCCCTATACCCTCCCCCATCCCGGCCCTGCTCCCCTACCCTCCCGCTCCCACATCTTGGCCCTGGTGTTCCCCTGTACTGGGGCATATAAAGTCTGCATGACCAAGGGGCCTCTCTTTCCAATGATGGCCAACTAGGCCATCCTCTTCTATATATGCGGCTAGAGACATGAGCTCAGGGGGTACTAGTTAGTTCATGTTATTCTTCCACCTATAGGGTTGAAGACCCCTTCAGCTCCTTGGGTACTTTCTCTAGCTCCTTCTTTGGGAACCATGTGTTCCATCTAATATCTGACTGTGAGCTTCCACCTCCATGTTTGCCAGGCATTGGTATAGTCTCCCATGAGACAGCTATATCCGGGCCCTTTCAGCACTATCTTGCTGGCATATGCTATAGTGTCTATGATTGGTGGCTGATTGTGGGATGGATCCCTGGCAGCCACAGACATTGGGTCCATCCTTTGGATTCAGCT